>JABTTQ020003078.1:0-212937 GCA_016081115.2 Rehmannia glutinosa
CATTAAAGAAATGAAGACACTATCTCTCACGGAGCAACATTCACAGTTTTCCACGATCATAAGAGCTTGAAGATCTATTCTCCTAGAAAGATCTCAACTGAGGCAACGAGATAGATGGAGTTGATTGAGGACCATCACTTCGATATTCAATACCTTAAGGAAAGCTAACGTCGAGCGCACGCCGGCGTAAAGGCGAGCTTAGCCGACTCATGATTCGAGAGTGGGAATCATTAGAAGAGTGAGCAATTGGAATCGAGAACCAATACTGGATTTCATGTGCTAACATTTTGGTTAAACCCGATCCAACCAATGAGATCAAAGAAGCACAAGGGAAAGATGCACATCTTCAAAATCAAGGAGAAGATACTTAAAGGAGAGAGATCGGAATTCTTGGTACATAAGATGGGGTTATCGATTCTAATCGGTGTGTACCGAATGACGAGCTTGATTAAGAATAAAATCCTAACAGAGGCACACCGATCAAAATACACTATACATCCTGGAGGAAACAAGATGTATAAGGATTTGAAACGGAGTTATTGGTGGGTAAACATGAAGAACAAGTAGCGAGTTCGTTGCGTAGATGTTTAACTTGTCAACGAGTGAAAGTGAGTAACACCAACGACCATCTAGTTTACTACAACCGTTGAGAATTCCCGAGTGGAAATGGAAACACATAACGATGGACTTCGTGGATTTAATCTACCAAGGACCGAGGAGGAGGCCATGATGCTATTTGGGTAGTTGTAGTCCGACTCACGGAAATCGCACACTTTTACCCATCAAGAAAACTCGATAACTTGTAGTAAACTTGCACATATTTATATCCGAGAAATCATTCGATTGCATGGAGTACTAGTCGACATAGTGTCCGATAGAGACCCGAGGTTTGTCTCCGTTTTTGGAAGTGCTTGCACAAGAAATTGGGTACCTCACTATGTTTTAGACAAAGAAGACATCCACAAACCGATGGATGATCCGAGTGAACAATTCAAACCTCAAGATATCTTTGCGAGCCCGCACGTTGGATTTTCAAGGGAGTTGGGATTCACACTTACCATTAGCCGAGTTCTCCTACAATAACAGCTTATCGTGCCACGATTGGGATGGCACCTACGAGGCATTATATGGGCGAAAATGTAGATCCCCACTACACCGGGAGATTGATGACCAATGGACTCCGAAAGAGAAACGAAAGTCGCCCTCGATTCCAAAGGTCGACTTAGTTCAGAGGCCATGGAGAAGGTCAAGCCGATCAAGGAGCGGATTCGCAAACTCGAGCCGTCAAAAGAGTTACGCTGACAAGAGAAGAAAGGATTTGGAATTTGAAGTTGGAGATGAAGTATTTCTCGGACTCTCACCACGGAAAGGATTAATCAACCCGAAGAAAGGAGGCAAGTTGAGTCCGAGATATGTTGGGCCTTACAAGATTTTACAAAGGATCGAAGTTAGCCTACCGACTTGAGTTACAAAGACCATATGCGGGAATGCATGATGTATTCCACGTATTAAGATTGAAGAAGTATCAACCGGATCCGAACACATCATCACTCGTGATACTCCTCCTCTAATGGAAAATCTATCCTACACCGAGAGGCCGATCCGGATCATTGATTAGCGATCGACGATTCGTAAGAGAGAAATTCAATGGTTAAAGTGGTGTGGCGTAACCACAACCAAGACGAAGACGCAACGTGAGAGATGGAAGAAGACATGAGGAATCAATATCCGTAACTATTCTCGAGGAGAATTTGGGGACCGATTCTTTTAAGGAGGGGAGAATGTGAAGCCCGATCTTTCCGAACATATAATGGATTCTTATTGTCGTCTATGTATTTGATCGACTATTTTACCGCGTAACTTTGACTGGGTAATTATCATTAATATATATTTTGTATTTTATTTCATTTTATTTAATTACTTATGATCATGATCATCATTACTTTATTTCACATTTATGATCACTTGATTGATCATTATTACTATTTTTCTATTTATTAGTCACCTTAGAATTTTAAGAGACTATTTATTTTAGAGACTTTTACTTTATAAATTAAGATTTTGATTTTGATTAAGTGATCATGAGACTTATAAGTGATCAAGGAAATCACTAATTATTTTGGAGATTGATATATTTCATCTATTATCATCAAATTTGGGACAAAAAAATATATGTAATTACCAAATTACCCCTATAGTGGACGGCATTGGTGATGAATTTTGGTGTAGAAATACCACACAACTCTTGTACATGTACACATTTTATGTAGTCATCTTGTGTATAATTATACCATTAATTCAAACATTATACACATCATCTTATACATCAATTCTTTAATACTATTTTTCCCAACATTCCCTTCTCTTCTCATACCTTGCCCATACCTTTGACCACCCTTTTGTCTCCATGCAAGAGACAATTTGCAAGACAAAATTAATCAAAAAATTCCCTCCCCTCTAGCAATGTGGACGGCCACATGAATAAAAATGAACAAATTTGTTCATTTTTCATCCAACACCTTCATCTCTCAAGCCTTTTCTCCAACTTCTCTCTAACCTCTCTCTAAAAATCATTCACATCTTCAAATCTTCAAACACAAAATCATTCAAATCTTCAAACCTTCAAACACCAACTCTTCACATCTTCAAATCTTCAAACATAAGTTCTTCATATCTTCAAGTACCACTTCTTCACATCTTCAAATATTCAAACACAAGTCTTTCACATCTTCAAACCCATCTTCACATCTTCAAGAACATCTTCTTCCTAACATCAAACATACTTTCTTTCTTCAAACATCTAAACCAAAACAAACAATCTTTCCACTTAAACACCAAAAAATTCAAACACCCCTATCTCAAGTAAGAAATTTCACTCCTCAATTCAACTTAAAATCTTACTACTCATCACCTTCTCTTTTAATATAAGTTTGAATTTTGGATTTTGAGGTACTTAGAAGACCACTTGAAGACATGCATGCATGGTGGCCTAATTAGAAGACTTGAAGAATAAGTAGTAGATAAATTTGGACTACAAGGTAAGAATTGGACACTAGAGCCCTTCTTTCTTCTTCTCCTATTGTTTTTCAAATTTAACACCCCTTTTTCATTTTTGAGAAATAGGGGCTGACCTTAGGTGATTTTGGAGTTGAACCAAAAATTCCAAATTTGAAGCTTCAACTAGTCTCCAATCACCTACTACACAAGGTAAAGTGTAGTCTTTTCAATTTCTCTCCTTCTTTTTCTTCTTAATTTTTCTCTCATTTTCGAACTCCAAATTTTTGATATTTCTTGACATAGGGGCTGACCTAAGTGACCTCATCCAAAGTTCTGAAATTTATCCTTTTATTCCACAACTTTCCAATTTAAGGTGGGTGGAAAAATACTTTCCAACTTCTTGGTGTTTTTATTAAAATGCATGTAGAATTTTGATCATGAGCCCTGAGATATATAATCAATGTATTGCATGTCAATTTTATGTATCAAATCATGAAAATTCTCAAGAGTTGCTCAAAATTGCTATTTATTGAACTTTAGGTGCATGCATGTATAATTTAATGTTCTATTTGATGAATTATTGTATGAATTGGATATGCATGTGTATGATCTTTGAAATCCATGTTTTGGATGACTTATAACCTGGACAAGTCGAGCATAATTGATTATATTTCAATTTTGGACTTAAAATGCAAAAATGGAAAATTGGTGGACTAAATTGCAAGAAAATGAAAGTTAAAGGACCTCTCTGCAAATTTCGAATTTTGGGAATGCACTCAGGTTCAAAAATGACTTTTGGACATTTTAATAAAATTTTAAGAGTTTTAAGATAAATAAAACCAACCTTTAAAAGCCCAAGGACTAGATTGTAAAATTTTAAAAGTTTAATGGCTACTTTGCAAAATTTGAAACTGTACGGACCTTAATTTTAAAATTTTAAATTTTCACTCTTAAGGTACTGGAAATGACATATTTTAAATGTATTCCAAAAATCCAAGTGTTTAGGGCTTGGAAAGTAATTTTTCTTAAATTGAGGGATGAAGTGTAAAAGACTAAACTTGAGGACCCAAATGAAATTTCCAGGACTTATGCAGCCCATGCACCTGGAAATACTCACGTAACTGTAACTTAATTATATTTTGGACCCAAGGTTCAAATTTCATAACAATTGGACCCTAAAAGCCTTAAAGGCAATTATTTCAAAATGGGACAAAAATGATATTTTCAAAAGTTAAAGGACCTAAACTTATTTCTTTTAAAAACTGTTTTTGTCCCAATATCCCACTAACCTTAGTGACATTTTAAAACTAGAATCACATTAAAATCCCTTCCGGTTTGAGAGTTCCGATTATTTTAAACTTAAGGTCCGAATTGGCAATTTCAACAAATTTGGGGTCAATGTGAGAATTTTATAAAAACTTGACCTCAAAAATTTAAAAACCTGAATCTCTGGACAATTTGGAGAATTTAGGAACTGACCTCATAATTGTTCAAGGTCGGGATATTTATTTATTCAATTTTTAACCCCAAATATTTTGGTTTTTACAAAATAGGGATAAATTGTAATTTTTCTTTTATAAAGGTCCTAACTCAAATTATTTTCTCTT
Organism: Rehmannia glutinosa; assembly: GCA_016081115.2. Taxonomy (NCBI): domain Eukaryota; kingdom Viridiplantae; phylum Streptophyta; class Magnoliopsida; order Lamiales; family Orobanchaceae; genus Rehmannia; species Rehmannia glutinosa. The sequence continues at coordinate 4,605 of JABTTQ020003078.1, forward strand.
TTACTGAAATAGCCCTGGACCCTCTCGACTTGGAGATTTAATTAAAGTATTTTATTTTCTCAAAAATCCTTGACTTATCTGGACCGATTCGACCGATTAATACCCGATCGCGGGCGACTTCCTCGTCTTGCGGTTTTGAATCTATAACGGGACTTATGTTCCACCTAATCTTTCAAAATATCGAAGATTGTTTATCCTTCCGATAATCATCTTCATCCAAATAACTCCACCAATGCCATATTGCTACTCGTGAAGTTTCAAAAATTTTTGAATCGCTTCAATCAATCAATAATACTCGATCACTGGTTGATGTGTACTTGTATTTACTTTCTCGCTCGAGTCAACTTGGTGTGTCGAGCCACACTTCGGAATGGATACATCGGGATGGAACCAGGCAATTTCACCGCTATTCCACTCTTCTCGCCCCATCGCCCTAATCCCGCAATCAAGGGACGAAGTGTCCAAGGGAAGCGGGGTCGTAGATTGAGGTATAATCATGATTATGACAAATCCGAGCCTTGCAAGCTCCACTATAGATTTTGTCTTCGCCACGGAGCAATAAGGTGACAGTCTTGGACCATCTTGCCCAGGGAGTTACAAGGAAGAACGAAGGAATCGCTTGTCTCGATCCACACGATTCGGAGTTATGGACCTATCTGGTTGGTGCTACAAATCCGACGCAACCATTATTTGTCTTGCATGGGATTGGCGTTACATTCCGTACGCAATTTTACCTGTCTTGTCTGAATCACATAGTGTCTGTGGTGACCACGAATCGTTTTCTTGAATCGTATAAGTATATTACTTAAATATATTTATCATGACGCTTGGGATCGTGTGTGAATTCATGCATCATACTCACGCGCGTTTTCATATAACTATTTTCTCGCATTAAATATATATCGCCACACTTGCACACGATAACCCCATCCACCGAGATTTTGTCTCATCCCACCTATTTTTCGACCTTTAGATGAGGACTTCGTTGAAGATCTGAACCGACTACGGATTGAGCCCTTGTACTCGCTTGTTGGATTTACTATCTTTTGTTGTTGATGTCATTTGGACTTGTTACTATTATTTGTCTGTTGGACTTACTACTTCTTGTTGTTGTTGTTGGACTCTTGTATTTCTTTTCATTCCGGTTTGTAACTGAAGGGCGTAGGACCCTTTGACTTTTAAGTTGTTATCTTTAGATCATATCGGGGATGTAATTTGGATTATGGATATTATGGACTGTAAGTTGTAACGTGTGTCCTTATTTCCACTACTATTTAGACTCTGTTCCATTGGGTTTTGATGATATTCATCTAGAATATTTGGTTTACTTGTATTTAAGTTGTGGATCGTCGTCGCGTCCCGTTTGGGGCGTGACACTCTATATATATCATCATTTTGCGGTGATGCCCATAACACGTCCCCCCTCATTTCACTAGTTTATCAGCAAAATAAAGAATTAAAAGAACTTAGTTTGTAATTTGATCACTTCTTGTGAAAAATCTTAATGTATATTATCGTGGTGAATTTTTAATATTTCGCATCTTTAATATGTTTTTAGTTTTAGATTTAAATATATAATTTTTAATTTTTTGACTTATGGGCCGATAATGGCGTGTTTAGCCTGAAGTCCACTAGGGTTAAGGTTATAGGTTCCAATATTTCCCGGCTCGTTTAACAACAACCTGTTTTTAACGAGAAGGCCATCTAGACCGAGCCGATCCAAACCGTTAGGACGGACCATTTAACATCTCTATATATTATCACTATCTTGCGGTGATGCCCATATATATCACATGTCCCCCCTAATTTCACAAGTTTATTAGCAAAATAAAGAATTAAAAGAACTTACTTTGTAATTTGACCACTTCTTGTGGAAAATTTTTAATGTATATTATCAGGTGAATTTTATTTTCCACATCTTTAATATGGTTTTTAGTTTTATATTTATTTTCGGATAAATTACAATTTGGTCCCCTAATTATATGGGGTGATTAAATTACTCCCCTAATTATATGGAGTGCCAATTTAGGGACGTATATTGAAAAAACCATACAATTTGAGGACATCCGATGATGGAATTCGTTAAATTATAAATCTTACTAATTAGACATGCCGAAAATCACTTAAACTTATGACTAGACATTACTCATCCAACTTGGCATACATTGGAGGAAATTTATCTTTTGGATCCACTTCTTCTTATAAATCCCCTAATTAAAAACGGAAAATGCCCTAGTTTTCTCCACATTAACGAATCCTCCGCATTTTCTCTAATCTCGTAAATTGTTAACTATGTTACATACCACTGGTTTCGTGGATTGTTATTGTGGAACACGGGCGGTGTTGCGGATTTCATGGACTAATAACAACACGGGAGGCGTTTCCATGCATGTCGTACATAAGACATAAGACATGCATGGAAACGCCTCATAAGACATAAGACATGCATGGAAACGCCTCCCGGGTTGTCATCGGTCCACAAAATCCGCAACACCGCCCTTGTTCCACAATAATGTTCCCATGAAACCAAAGTGGTCCTACATAGTGAATAATTTACGAGAGTAGAGAAGAATGGAGAGGACTCTTTTCTAGTGTTATTTAATCAATTAGTAAGATTCATTTTAACTTTTAAATTAAAATACAAAACTCCAACTCTTTTCTAAAATCATCAAATCCAAACAAACTCTAATAATTAATAAGTTTTCTTTGCTAAATCTAATGAAATGAAGTTTTTTAAGCTAGCTTTAATTTGGGTGGGTGCATATGCATGTAGGTGACCAAATTCAAGTTGCCTCAACTTGATAAAAGCCGGCCATAGTTGAGTCCTACAATAAAATAGGCAATAGATTTCCTTTATCAATACTTGGTAGTCCATTAATTATTAAACCTAAATACAATAATAATAATAATAATAATAATAATAATAATAATAATAATAATACAATATCTCACCTCCAAATCTACTCCTTTTCAGATTGACTTCATGTAGTGACGAAACCAGAAATTTTATTTAGGGGGCCCAATTAACATTAATATAAAAATAAAATATGATACATCAACTCTAAAACTATACTATAATGCTTAAAAAAATAATGACTAGATATTAATATAATTACATCTTAATACAATTATATTACAATAAAAAAATAATACTATAAATAAAGACTAAGTTCTATAAAGTCATTGTATTAACTCAATTACATATTAATATATTCAAAAATAAATAACATTAATACAATTAGATCAATATATATATATATATATATATATATATATATATATCATAACATTCTTCTTCTATTCTCATATTTTGAGATCGTTTGCATAATATCTTCATTGGTAATATACATATTTCTTATTGTATATTACCAAACAATCATTCAATAACTCATCACCAATTAATGTTGAATTCTTTAGTGAAAATTTGATAATGAACCCTAAATAATCCTAAAAGAAATAAAAGAGAAGCACAAGAGAATAATGTCAAAATTCATGTTCAATATTACGGTGGAGCAAAAGAAAATATACAAAATTTTGAGAAAGGGGAAAAAATGATCAAAATTCAAATATTTTTCAAGATTCACAAATGAGAAGGAACAACAAAAATGAATGAATTGAAAGTTTTGTTGCATTTTTACCTATTTTCTATATTTTTTAAGCTTATAAAGTGAAATTACCAAAATACGCTTAATATTTTGCAAAATTTCGGGGGGCCTAGTATGGCTTCATCTATGACTTCATGTCGTGGAAATATATTTTCAAGATGAGTTCTGAAATAGATCTAGCTAGTCATTGTACATTTGTAATGGATTGAGCACCCTTTGTGTTTCTTTAATGTTTTTATTGTTTTTTGTATTACAAAATAATATTGTGTTTGTTTAGTATTTAAAGAAAGTGCGTCGAAAGAAATATTCGTTTAGTTTTATCTTGATAATTTTAGTTTTGAGATATTAAAACTACTTAACCATCTTCTTTGGTTGAGTAAACATAATTATTCATAATTAAGTTAAAAATGTATATGCATCTTAACTTACAATATTTTAGACTATAATATAACGATCGACTTATAACTGAATGTCGCCTGCAATCTGCATACATCCTCAATTAGTCTACAGATAATATATATATATATATATATGAACATTAAATTAAGATTCAATTTTCTTCTTCATTATCGAAAAATGAGATACACATGCACATATAAAATGTTACATATATTATTATTGTGAGAAATGAACAAGCACAAAAACAAGCAATATATTGCATACGCAAACATGATTGCATGTTGCTTATTCATGAATAAACGGTAGAGATTGAACTCGGAGACGAATCTTCAAGACAGCTTATATAATGGCAATTAGACGCCCACATTGAAAAATCCAACTAAGGCGACATGTTGGACCAACCCCAATGTGGATGTAACGATCGTGCCAAGGGACCGGATAGTGGAAACAAGAATGCCTTTGGTGGTCGAAAGAACAGGACAAACAATGAGAGTTGAGTGGAAGTTGAACACGGCAACACATGGAAGCGTGGGCAAGCAAGAATAAGTCCTGTTAAAGCAGAACCGTAATGTTAAGCGACCCATTGATATTGGTAGTGGCTTGACCAATCGTTGTTGTAGCACCAAGAATGGAGCAATTCAGGCTTACAACCGCCCCGACGCCTTGGCGGGACAATTTCCGTTGGGCGTGCAACAAAGGTTGCCACCTACGATCAAGCCACGCAGGTGATCACCCGAGCTTGGGCTAGTGGTTTTGAAGATGCAAAGATGAGGAGGGCTATGAGAAAAAGTGCATATGCATTGTTAGAAGCCATTTGGAGATGTGGGTGTATATGTGATATAAACAATACTATATATGTTAGTACTCTGCTTAAGTTGTTGTGTCCAAATGTAAGGAAAGAAGCCCTATTTATACTGATTCGTTTGCCTCTATATTGCCTTCTTCTTTTCAAAAATTTTATTACTTATATTTTTATATATCTTCGTAGCAAGTCTGAAGTAGGGGATTAGGGGTGGATTGCTCTATAGATGGTTATCTTCTGTTGTACAAGTCAAATATTGCCCCCTTTATTTTTTTTTCGGTACCATACTGTTATCCAAAACTCGGCCCACATTATTGAAAGAGTATGCACAAACTTTTCATTTTAGCCCATATTATTGAAAAGCTTGCATGCAATAAGCTTGTAAGTTAAATTTGTGTATGTATTCTGAACTTTTTTGTTATATATATATATATATATGAACTTTTTCAGAATGTGAAGATTTAAGAATCAAATCTGTAGGCCAAATATAATGTATGATATAATTTGTTTTCAATAAAATGAGTACTACAACAGTTTTTATGCATTTAATGACCATTAATTTTTTAATGTAGTAAAATAATAACCTTAATTTCTTTCTTATTTTCCTCAACTTTTTAGTTTATAATTAAAAAGTCATGATCTTTGAGAGTTTTGCCTGGTGATTTACATAAAGGATTGTGCCCCATAGTAGTGTGCTTGAAATATTATATATATTACAGGTTTCAAATTCTTGATATTAACGTGTTGTATTTGTTTGAATAATTCTGATCACTTAGGTACGACGTATTTATTTCAAATCCTAAAGTTACTCTTTTTCTAATGTTATTCTAGCAATTAGTGAGATGCATTTTAATTTTTAACCCTTCTAAACTTAGAAACAAAATTCGAGTTGTTTTCTAAAATCATTCAGCCCAAGCTAAATCAAATAATTAAATTTTCTTTGCTAAACCTAAAGAAACGAAGTTTTAATTTCTTGGGTGGGGGATGTAAAAGTGTGAGTGCATGTAGTGGACCAAATTCAAGTTGTCCAACTTGATAAAAGCCATATATAGTTGAATCTTAACAAAAAGATTAACAATATATAAATTCCATATATCAACACTGGTAGCCATAATGGTGTTGCCAAATTAATTCTAATATTATAAGGTTAGATGGTCATAAATATTATTCAACTTGAGTAATCTTCTCAAATCAGTTAATCCCATTCTTGACGTCATGATATATAAGAAAGGGAAAACATTGGATATATGAGAAAATTTGGATAGAAACTTGCATTAGAAGTTCAAATGGATAGCTAGTGGGTTAAATACAAGTTTTTAAAAGTCGAATAAACTGATAATAGTTCGGATGGCAAGAAATATTTTCGTCTAATTTCAAATTAAATTCCAATAGGCTAGGGGTGGCAAGAATTTATTTAAAATATAAGGCTATCACTCTGTATCTACATGCATCATATTAGCCACAGTTGAATCTTACAACTTTTATGGGATACCAGTGTTGATATATGAAATCTATTACCAATCTTTTTGTAAAGATTCAACTGTGGCTCTTTAGCATGTTGGACATCTTGAGTTTAGTCCACTACACCCCATTTTAATTTACATTCCCCCATTAAAAGCTCAAAACTTCAGTTAGATAGAATTAATTAGCAAAGAAAAAAACTATTAGATTTTGTTTGACTGTGGCACATTAATCCCTTACATAAACCACCAGGCAAAGTTCTCAATTAATTAGTTTCCATACACTTGGAAGTTGAGGATCAAAATGAGAAAACAAGGATTGATTTTATCACTACATTTAAAAACTAATTGCTATATGTATAAATAAGATTGTATTTAATACCCATTTTTTTTAAAATACTATTTATATTATTTAGCATATACATTTGATTTATGACTCCACGTTCTGAAAAGATCCATATAGCAGGCTAAACTTCCAATTACGTACTATGGAAGTTACTATATATATGTAGTTTCTAAATGTAAACTTTGTTTCATATATTACTCAATAATATAGGGACATATAGATATTTAGATAAATAACTGTATGGAATTACTAAAAAGGCACTTTGATTTATACGAAAGATTACAACCACACATAAAGAGCAACCCACCCCTAAACACCTAGCTAGGTGCTACTTCAAACTTCCTAATTAATTCGTTATGAGATAGTTGAAGAAATATTATAAAAATTCTTGAAAAAAGGCAAGAGTACAGGAAAATAATCATGTATAAATAGGTATTCTTTCCTTACATTTGAACATAATAACAAATCAAAACGTTCTAACATATTATTCTTTACTGACCCCAAAACACATCAAATCTCAAAAAATGGCTTATAATCGTGTCTCGGCTCTTTTCCTCATTGCCCTCATTCTCTTTGCGGCCTCAAAACCACTAGCTCACGGCCAATTGATCACTCTGCGTGGCCTAAGTATAGGCGGCAGCCTTTGTTGCACGCCTACCGGAAATTGTCCCGCCAAGGTGTTGCGGAGCACTTGTTAGCCTGAATTGCTCCATTCTTGGAACAACGATCACTCTCGGTCAAGCCACCACCAATGTTAATGGATCCTTTAATATTCGTTCTCGCTTTAACAGGACTTATCCTTGGTTTACCCGTCTTCCATGTGTTACTACTGCTCGCCTTCCACTAAACTCGTGATTTGTCCGGTGCTCTCCACCACCAATGGCGTTCTTCTTGTTTTTCAGCCTATTCGATCCGTTGGAACGATTTTAACGACAACATTAGGGCTAGTTCAGAATGCCACCTTAGTGGGATTTGTCAACGTGGGGGTCTAATTGCCACTATAAGTGTTGTAGATATGATTGACGATTCTTCTTCACTTCAATATCTCTGCCTAAGTCATTATCTAAGTATTCGTTGGGTAACCCTTTTCGTCGTTCCTCTTGGCAGCCTAGAAAGTCTTGATGTCTCTAAGGAGTAATTTCACCAAGTATGGTTGAATGAATTAGGCTTTCTGGAGTCTCGGGGCTTTAGATTGCGCATGGCTCTCCTAAGTGGCCTCATGGAATGTATATATTTCTCTTGAGCGGCTTGAGTTAAAATTGTGAGATCAAAGGAAATATAAGGGAGCCCCTTGTCCATATATGATGCCAAGTGAAATTGCTCGACGACATAGTTGAGGTTAGTAGATGCTTCCCTGCGTGAGTGCAAGGTGGAGTGGCACTTAGCCACTTCTTGTTCTTTGTGTAGTGGATCCTTGACTGATTCCATTATGGTTTAACTTTATTCGTCTTAGGAGTCTTTGTCTTCTCCAAAGAGTTGAGCATTTCTTTCCTCGATTCCGTGTTGGGAGATATTTCTCCAATGTTTGGAGATTTTCTAGAGCTTCCTTCGATGGTTGACAAGGATCGTTAGCGTGTCTTCTTGGGAGTTACGCTCTTTTTGTAAAGAGTTGCTTTCTCTAGAGGTAGGTTGAATAGTCTAGATAGCTCTTTACTCCCAAATCCGGAGTCTTAGAAGGGAGTTTGTGAATGTCATTGCTAGATTTCATGCCCGCTATTCTCCAAAAGAGCATGATGGTTTTCAGAGTCTAGTTGTCCTCTGTTCGTTGTTCCTCTCTTCCATTCGATCAAGTGAGGGTCATCCTCATTGGTGGAGTTGTGAGGGTCTTTAACGGTGATCTGCCGCAACCTTTGCTATGACAAGGTGCTCTTATGAGGGGTCTTCATGCATTTCTTGCCCGGATCGCTATGTCGGGATGCCTTAGGTGTAGGGTGGCCAAATGAAACCAAAACCGGTTACAAATCGGAATGGAACCCTGGTGGAACAATGGTTATAACGTTTTATATTTATAACCACATGAGATACATTTTAACCCAAATGTTGTAAGGGAACTATGTGAACTATGATTCTTGTATACTCAAATAGTATATATAAACAATGTAATATTATTATTAATATTTAGTACAAAACTCAATTGAATATTAAGTCCAATTCTCTTTCTTTCTTTTTCCATTTTTTGGTAATCTGAAATTGATAAACTGTTTTAAAAAATAAAAAAATTATCAAAGATAAACAAACGGTTTTGGTTAAAATCGGAATCGAACCGTGTTCCAAATCGAACCGGACCAAGGACATGCCTATCACATTCGGCACTCAAGACTACATCCCGTAAAACCCAAGTTGACCCGACACCATTGTCATATAAGTTATGCTGGCCAACTTTGTGGTCAAGAGGTCCAGGTGGATACGGGAGCGCGGTGGATGTCATATTTGGAAGCCTTCGACAAGATGAGGATTGACCTCGTATAGGTTGTTCAGTTTAGCCTTTGCTAATTGGCTTCATGGACAAGTGATCAAGTCCTCGGGCGAGATCAACCTACCACTCACGTTGGGAATGGACTCCCCACATTAGGTTATGAAGATGGTCCACTTCCTCATTGCGATGCTCCTCTCCGTACAATCTTATATTGGGAAGGCCCGGCTGAACCGCCCCGAGCCATCCTCTCTATGGTTTACTTAAGGTCAAGTTCCCCACGACTTGGGGATATGATAGATGATTGGAGACATCAAGATGAATCGGGAGTGCTATGTGGCCACCTTGAAGATGAGCAAGCTCCCAAGACCGAATGATGAAAGCAACAACACGGCCATGACACAGCTCTCCCTGGACTAGCGGAGATCTTAGTATTTAGTTTTTTTACTATTTACGTTTATTTCCGCCCAAGAGGTGTTAAACATTTATGTACATTTTAGTCATGTTTCAGCCCATAGGGCGAAACCTTTATCATTATAATGAATAAAAGTACTTTCACGTCTCTACTTTGATGTTAGGAATCCAATTAATGACCACATATGGTCAATGTCAATGACCATTTGGGTGCTCTCCTCAAAGAAACCCCATATTTCGGCTAAAGCCCAGATAGGAGTGCTTTCTTACGGGGATCCTCATAAATAACCTCATCCGAATAAGACCACGGAGGGGAAACCTTACCCTGCTAAGACCCCGGGTGGGACGACCCCTTCTGGCTAAGACCCCATATGAGAGAAGCCTCTTCATGGGGGTCCTAGTAATTCACCTTCTCCGACTAAGACCCGGAGGAAGAGACCTCACCGACTAAGACCCCAGGTGGGAAGACCACTTCCGGCTAAGACCCTAGATGGGAAGGGCTTCCTTATGGGGGGTCCTAGTAATTCACCTTTTCTGGCTAAGACCCAGAGGGGAAGACCTCACACGGCTAAGATCCCGGGTGAGAAGACCTCACCCGACTAAATCCCCGGATGGGAGGGGCCTCATCATAAGAGGGTCCTAGTAAAAATAATTTCCTCCTCCGGAGTCTTGGGGCCTCTCGCAAAGAGTCCCTCCACGATGAAAATGTGCAAGAAAAAGAAGGCGAAAATGCTAACACATGTGGGAAAAGATACAAAAAATGATGCAAAAACTTGGAGTAAATTCTGGGGGAATGCCCATTCCGAGCTCCAGAAGGGCGTCCCAGGAGGGGGACGAGGAGCCAAAATAGCATCGGCACGGTCAATGGAGCGAGAGCTCGGGCATCGTTCACCATTCGGACGATAAGGGCGCGGTCCTCACTCACTGGAACTCCGGGACAGGGAACTAGAACTCCCCCCGGTAGCAGACTTTACCTTGGCCTTCTCGTTTTTCTTCTTTTTAAATGTCGTCAACTCCGCTATGCTGTAACTCTCCTTACTTGAAAAAAAAGCAAGAAGCAATATCAGAAAATGGAGGCAGTCAAAATACACAAGTAAAGCGGGAAGCAATGTAAAGAAGTAAGCAAGGTGGAATACCCAAGAACTCCCTGTTGGACCTCAAGCGCTTTACTGGATTGATGATTATCTCCACAAACCAACACGAGTATTTTCTAGCTGATGAGTGTAAAATATACGTGCATTTGAGGGTTTAAAATGATATATATTTGATGCATTTGCACGTATATTCAATATATTTTGCTTGGTTTCCCTTGTTGGGCGTGATACTGCGTACTCTTGTGAATTTTGCAGAAAATAAAGCTAAATTGGATAAAAAGAGATATCACGTGCTAAAGTATAGGTCAAGAGCTAATGTAAGAGCAAAAATATGAAGGAGAGAAGCATGGAAGGTCAAACAAAAGGAATTTTCCTTCAAAAATGTCAAAACGCGCTAACAGTTTCCATCACTGGCAGAGTTCAGTATGTTAGCCATAACTTCCTTTACAAAATTGATATTGAGATGATTCAAGTGGCCTTGAAAAGCTATGAGAAAGATCTACAACTTTCATGGAGACTCCAAGATAGAATTCGGATCGCACGACCCGGACGTGTGGGTTGACACGATCGTGCGACGTAACTAGGGCTGAATTGGTCTCTTTTTCCTACTCAAACTCTCCAAGTGATTTCTCCAAGCATCTATAAAAGGGACCCAAGGCTATGCACGAAAATTGATCATCCAACATCACTCTCTACATAGAAAACACATCAAATAACACAGGAAAGAAGGAATCAAAGAGCTTCTTAGAGCAAAAGGCTAAGTCGCGAAGAACACCACAAGGCTTTCGCATCTAGGGAGCACAAGAGCTTCGAGGGCTTGGAGGGAGAATCCATCCTGACAAGAAGGGGTTTTCTTTCTATGTCTATATAAGAACTCTTGCCTGTGCTTATATGATGTCTAATTATTGATTTAAATTTGTCTATGAGTTTGTAATCAATGTTTGACATATTTTCGGATCTTAGGGGCATAATCAAAGCGTGGATTTATATTAAATAAGATTATTTATTTTCTTAATTAATTCATGCGTTCTTGTTTATGAAATCGAGTACTTATTTATACTTGTTTTTTATTTGGCCAATAATTTGCATGTCATACTTCTAGTCCATAATCCGACCAAGTGAGTTATAGAATTTAAAATCGAATTTAGACATGAAACATGTGTGACAAGCGTGTTTGTGGGGAGTCATTTAATTCACAAATTTTTGGGAGTTAATAAGAATTGTAACAATCCGAGAGGACTACAATTGTTATTAATCAACTGTTTTACGCACCACTTGACCAGGTGAGTAAATGAATTTAGGAATTTGAACCCATAGAATTGCATGAATTGGTTTTAAAACTTTATTCGCATTTAATATTAAAGAAGCATGTTGAGATTATGTGCCTAAGGTTGCTCCTAAAGATGTTGAAAATACTTGTGGGGTTCACAAATTTATTTTATTTACTCTTTCTTTATTTTCGATTTTATTAGATTGAAATACTCAAAATTCTAATCGCTTCAATAAAATTGGAATATGATGTTATTATAGCCTAAGTGTTTGAACTTCAATCCTCGAGGAATACGACCTTGCTTGCCATTATTCTATAAACTACACTTTGTACACTTGAAAGTAGTATGAACCAAACAATTTTTGGCGAACACTAGCGCTTTGTCCTCACTCACGCGAACCCCTGGAAAACTTCCCGGGGGTCACCCATCCCAAGTCTACTCTAGGACAAGCACGCTTAACCTTAGAGTTTCTATGTATGAGTACCGGAAAAAAAGATGCATCTGTTGGTATAGGTAATCCATAACAAATCCTTTAAACTCTCCTTTAATCTGTGCAATCTAGCTCACGAGTTCGAATCGCGGGTCGTACCTTGTGCCTCTTTTAAAGCCCATTGCGGGCGGGATCTTTGGACCAAATCCCAACAATCTCCTCCCAACACCGGCCAAAGATCTCGGCTCGTGCTTGGTGTAATAACAGAAAAAAAAATATATAAATATAGATTAATTGTAGTGGAGCACTAATTAGACAAATAACCTAACACATAACAAAAATGAGTGGATGAAAATTTTAGCCAACCACCCATTAATCTAAGTGTCTTAATCATGTATAAAAAAATACATTTTCCATTAGATCTTGTTTGCCTATAAATAGGAGGTATGTTGTTAGCATTTTATCAAAGAAAATTTCCTAAATAGTTAAATACTGCAAATTTGAGGGAGAATTTTATAAAATTGTGAGCAAAGTTTGAGTGTGTTTTCTAAAATTGTATTTTGATGAGATTATATTTTAGTGAGCATATATAGAAAACGAAAAGGGTCGAAGATTAAGAGTTTTATTGTTCATTTTTCTACATCGAATATCTGCTAATATTAAGGTAGGGATTTCTATATTATTTATCTTTATTTAATGTTTCATGATTGTATTTTATTAATTGTCATATATGTCAAGAGAGAAGTAAATTCATATAAGCTAGGGGCCAGGAAAAGGGTAAAGGGATCAAACGTATCTTCGGGGTGAACCCGCAATGCTATATGCAGTAACTGGCCAGTCAGAGGAAAAGAGGAAATTAATGAATTTATTGTTGTAATTATGTGAATGCTTTTCATGTTATATTAAATATTGACAGATATGTCCCTACCGAAAGCGAGATGAAGCTCACCCCTATTAATATCATGACTTTGGGTTGAGTAATCCGGTGAGGATATGATGTTGTGGATGGTGGAATGAATCATGCTATATTTATATTTTAAATAAATATGATCGGACTAAATTTTAGATTTATGTCTTTAATTTTTTAGTTTATGCTTGGAACAATTGTTGGATATTTAATTTTGAAGATGTAATATTATTATTACTATTACTATTATCATTATTATTATTATTATTATTATTATTATTATTATTATTATTATGTTTTTCTTAAGAATTAAAATTTTAAATCAACTTTTTGATAATTATTGGCATCACTTTAATTTATAAATTCGTGTTTTCTTTAATATTTTAGAGTACTTTAGTTTCATAAAATTGAGTCGTTACAAGTGGTATCGGAGCGGTCTACGTTTCAGTAGACTCATAAAATTTTATTTTTTTTTTTGAAAATTAAAATGTCTGATTTTGCTTAAAAAATATATATATATATAATAAAACTCAAACTTTGTATAAGATAAAATGGTATAATAACATCCACCTCCATCATATCTTGTCGGTCTCCTCAAGGTATGAGAATTTTTAATGCAAGTTACATTATACAATTGCACCAGTATGCTCATTTATGTCATGATGTATTCCATGTTATTTTATTCTCGCTTAAACATAATACCAATTTATATGTTAAAATGAATAGAAATCTTTTATTTCTTTTATAAAAAATATATATGTAAAAATAGACTTATGGTTGAAAATGCACATATATATAGATGGCAGGAACTCGCACTCGTCACACTGCAAGAAAGAATAATAATAATAATAATAATTGGGGTTCGAACCATCCCATTAACCGACTCAATCATTATTTCAACTATCAAATTGATGAGGGAGATAGTATTGGAGAATATATAGTTAAAATTCACAGTTGTGGTACAATGTGAGGAATGTCATTGGCGCTCCAAACGAACGCTGCCTCTCGTAGAGTGATTGATAGCTTACCCTCGTTTTGGAACGTCAAGGTGAAAAGCTTTATGCCTCATTATTGGAGTATGACGGGCATGAAGATCGACCCAAAATCAACTACGGGACATTTATCGCTAGGTTATCTTGTAAATGGATTGAGTTTTTGAACAATGAAGCTATGGCAGAAGATGAGGAACCAGGAAGGAAACCTGGAAGAAAACCGAAGAAGATCCAGAAGAAGATCCGGAGGAAGATGAAGACATGGATCAATAGAAATGGATGAGTCTATGTATTTCAATAATTGATAAATAAATCCTTATCATATATAAAACTTAGTTGTCCTTTAATTGATATTAATTTAACTGACCATTATATTATGATATTTAGATTTTAAGTTAGATATTTCATGCAAAATCCATTAATAACTTGGGATAATAATAATAATAAATACATTATGTATGACCTTAGGAATATGGCTCCCCGTCGTGGAAATCAAGTAAACGGTGAGAACTCCACTAACACAGGAAATCAAACCACTGCTACTGCTGGAGATATAATTGCTGAGTTCCTCAGAGGTGTGCAGAACAATGGAGACAACAACAACAACAACAACAACGCACGAGTCGTGGAATAATTTCGCCACTATCGTCCACCCACATTCAATGGACGTGATGGCCCGGCCAATAGCCCAGATAGAAGAATGGTTTCGATCGCTAGAGAGAACTTTTCGACTTATTGGCCGCACTGAGATGAATAGAGAGTCGTATGTCCGCCTTCCAACTCACCGAAGATGCCGATCATTGGTGGGAAGGATATTGGAGGACTAAGATCAAGAAGAGCGGAATGCTTTAACATGGAATGAGTTCAAAGTGATTGTAATGGAAAAGTTTTTCCCACAATCATATCGGGACAAAAAGGAGACATAATTCCTTAATTTTAAACAAAGAAACTTGATCACAGTATGAGAGACAGTTCAATCAACTAAGTCGGTTTGCTCCACACCTAGTGGATACCGATTTGAAAAAGGCTCGAGGTTCGAAGGGGACTTGAGCACAATTATCGGTATATTATCTGCTCAAGGAGATTTAGAGTACTCGGTGATGGTGAGAAGGGCTCATGAGGTGGAGGCAAGTTTTGTTGGGGACGAAGAGGAGCTCAAGTTGGTTGTTTTACCTGAGAAAAGAAAATGGGATGGGGCAAAACATAATAAAAATGAAAATCAAAATAAACAGATAAAGACTGATGGAAATGCACGCCCAACTATGCAACAGAAAGCCAACTTGCCCAAAATGCAAGAAGAATCATTTTGGAGAATGTTTAGCTGGACAAGGAAAATGCTTCAAGTGTAAGAAGCCAGGACATGAAGTCTCTAATTGTCCTCTTTTAAAAGCTGAGCGGGAAAGAAAAGAACAAACATCTGGAGGTAGAGCTCGAATGTATGCTATGACTCAAGAAGAAGCTGATCAGAACCCGGGTACAATGTCAGGTATGCTAACCATCTCTGGAATACCTGCTCTTGTACTTTTCGACACTGGTGCCACACATTCGTTTTTATCTGCCAAATTTCATGCTATATTAGGACATAAGAGTGCTAGAGTAAATGAACCCCTTGAAATTGGCTTTGCCATCTGGAAATTCGATAACTCATCGACTCGGTAAATAAGGATGTTGAAGTGAATATATGGGGAAAAGATCTTAAAGTCGATCAATAAAGAATTAAGATGAATGATTTTGATGTAATCTTAGGTATGAATTGGCTTAGTAGATATGAGGCAGACATTAAGTGTCATGAGAAAGAGATAATATTCAAACTGCCAGGAAATGATGATATACAATTTTATGGGATTAAGTCTAAGGCCGTACCACGAGTGATATCAACAATGAAGGCAAGAAAGATGTTGAAAAAGAAAAATTGTCAAGGATATCTAGTGAGTTTAGTAGATACCTCGACAGTTGAAGTGACACCTAATGACGTACCAATTGTACAAGAATTTTTCGATGTATTCCCAAAGGATTTGCGGGAATTCCTCCGGATCGCCAAAGTTGAATTTGGAATAGATTTGATACTTGGGGCAAAGACACCTATATCTAAGGCACTTTATAGGATGGCGCCAAAGGAGTTACAAGAGTTAAAGCGCAAATACAAGAACTTTTGGATTTGGGATTTATTAGACCTAGTGTGTCACCGTGGGGAGCACCAGTTCTGTTTGTAAAGAAAAAAGACGGGTCACTTAGAATGTGTATCGATTACAGAGAACTTAATCGACTCACAGTGAAGAACAAGTACCCGTTACCAAGGATTGAAAATTTGTTCGATCAGTTGAGAGGTGCCAGCATTTTCTCTAAGATTGACTTGAGATCCGGATATCATTAGTTAAAAATTAAAGAGAGTGATATCCCTAAAAACGGCATTTAGAACTCGATATGGACATTATGAGTTTGTAGTAATACCATTTGGGTTAAGTATTGCACCAACAATATTCATGGATTTGATGAATAGAGTGTTTCATCTGTATCTAGACCAATTCGTCATAGTCTTTATAGATGATATACTTGTATATTCAAAGAATAGAGAACAACATCGAGCACTTAAGAATAGTGCTAGAAACGCTTCGCAAGGAAAAGTTATATGCGAAATTCAAGAAATGCGAGTTTTGGCTAGATCGAGTGGTGTTTCTTGGACATGTAATCACCTTTGCTCAAGGAATTGAAGTGGACCGGTTAAAGTTGAAGCAATCAACGAATGGAGTGCACCTAAGAATGCGAATGAAGTTCGCAGTTTTCTAGGGTTGGCAGGCTATTATCGAAGATTTATTGAAGGATTTTCAAAGATAGTTGCGCCTATGACTCGACTGATAAGAAAAAGGGAGAAGTTCCAATGGAATGAGAAATGCGAAGAAAGCTTTCAGGAGTTGAAGCAAAGGCTAACTTCGCATCAAGATTAACAATTTGGACCCACTAAAGACTTTGTTATTTATAGTGATGCATCAAAACAAGGCTTGGGATGCGTACTAATGCAACATGGTAAAGTGGTTGCCTACGCCTGAAGACAACTAAAGCCACATGAGTTAAATTATCCTACTCATGACCTAGAGTTAGCTGTTGTAGTGCATGCATTAAAGATCTGGCGCCATTACCTATATGGAGAAAAATGTGAAATCTTCACCGACCACAAAAGCTTGAAATATCTGTTTACTTAGAAAGAGCTAAACATGAGGCAAAGAAGGTGGTTGGAATTGGTGAATGACTATGATTGCACTATCAACTATCATCCGGGTAAAGCTAATGTTGTAGCCGATGCATTAAGTCGTAAAACAAAAGGAGAAATGTCGGGATTGATATCCGAGCAAGAACATCTTGTGAGAGAATTTGCCAGGATGAGAATTGAAGCGGTGGTACCACCAACAAGTACAGAGATAGTACTAGCATCTTTGGTGGTGCAACCTACTTTGAGAGAGAAGATAAAAGAAGCTCAACCTCGAGATAAATTTTTGAGCAAAATGAAAGAAAAAGCTCGGGAAGGGAATGTAAAAAGAATTTGTTATAACAAATGATGGTACCTTGACATATGAAGGGAGATTATGCGTTCCTAAAGAGGAAGGGCTTAGAAAAGAAATTCTTGAAGAAGCTCACACGTACGCCGTACGGACTCACCCCGGAGGCACAAAAATGTATCGAGATTTAAGAGAAGTGTTTTGGTGGAGAAGTATGAAAAGAGATATTGGAACTTTTGTGGAAAAATGTTTGACTTGTCAACAAGTCAAAACCGAACACCAAAGACCATCTCGGTTTGCTCAAACCACTTAACATCCCAGAATGGAAATGGGAACACATAACTATGGATTTTGTGGTAGGGCTTCCATCATCAGTCAAGGGTAACAAGGTTGTTTGGGTTGTAGTAGATCGGTTAACAAAGTCAGCTCATTTTTACTGTTAAGATGACGTTCAGTATGGAGCGATATGCACAAATTTATATTGAGGAGATAGTGAGACTTCATGGAGTTCCTGTGTCAATTGTTTCAGACAGAGATACACGTTTTACTTCTAAGTTTTGGAAAAGTCTACAAAGTGCTTTGGGAACAAAGCTAAACTTTAGTACGGCTTATCACCCGCAAAACAGATGGACAATCTGAAAGGACCATACAAATATTGGAAGATATGTTGAGAGCGTGTGTGCTCGACTTAGGAAGTAATTGGGAAACATTATTACCCTTGGTAGAATTCGCTTATAACAATAGTTAT
This sequence comes from Rehmannia glutinosa, assembly GCA_016081115.2. Lineage (NCBI taxonomy): Eukaryota > Viridiplantae > Streptophyta > Magnoliopsida > Lamiales > Orobanchaceae > Rehmannia > Rehmannia glutinosa. Next base: position 22,980 of record JABTTQ020003078.1, read on the forward strand.
CAAACGACTATTGGGATGGCTCCATACGAGGCATTGTACGGAAGAAAATGTAGATCACCATTATATTGGAGTGAAGTTGGTGAAAGAAAAATTTTGGGACCTGAGTTAATTATGCAAACTGTTGAGAAGATAGCCATGATACAAGATCGAATCAAAATGGCTCAAGATAGACAAAAGTCATATCTTTGATAGACGGATTAAACATATACGAGTTTGATGAAGGAGAAAAAGTATTTCTAAAAGTAGCTCCTATTAAAGGTGTTATTCGATTTGGCGAAAAGGGAAAGTTGAAACCGAGATATATAGGACCATTTGAAATCCTTACACGAGTTGGAGATTTAGCTTATCAGCTAGCATTACCACCGAGTCTATCAAGTGTGCACAATGTTTTTCACGTCTCTATGCTAAGAAAGTACGTTCACGATCCAAGTCACATCGTGAATTATAAAGATTTGACAATCAACAATGACTTAACTTACGAGGAGGCAGGAAGTTGTTTTGGAACGCAAGATTCACCATTTGAGAAATAAAGATATTGCTCGATCAAAGTACAATGGAGACGTCATGGCGTAAATGAAGCTACTTGGAAGCGTGAAGAGGAGATTCGTGTCAAGTACCCAAAATTTTCAATTCCAGGTAAGATATCGAATTTGAGGACGAAATTTTATTTAAGGAGAGTAGAATGTAATAAGAAAAAAAAATATATATAAATATAGATTAATTGTAGTGGAGCACTAATTAGACAATAACCTAACACATAACAAAAAGGAGTGGATGAAAATTTTAGCCAACCACCCATTAATCCAAGTGCCCTAATCATGTATAAAAAATACATTTTCCATTAGATCTTGTTTGCCTATAAATAGGAGGTATGTTGTTAGCATTTTATCAAAGAAAATTTCCTAAATAGTTAAATACGCAAATTTGAGGGAGAATTTTATAAAATTGTGAGCAAAGTTTTAGTGTGTTTTCTAAAATTGTATTTTGATGAGATTATATTTTAGTGAGCATATATAGAAACGAAGGGTCGAAGATTAAGAGTTTATTGTTCATTTTTCTACATCGAATATCTGCGAATATTAAGGTAAGGATTTCTATATTATTTGTCTTTATTTAATGTTTCATGATTGTATTTTATTAATTGCAATATATGTCAAGAGGAAGTAAATTCATATAAGCTAGGGGCTAGGAAAAGGGTCCGTGATCAAAGGTATCTTCGGGTGAACCCGCAATGCTATATGCACGAATCGCCGATCATAGCAAAAGAGGAAATTAATGAATTTATTGTTGTAATTATGTGAATGCTTTTCATGTTATATTAAATATTGAGATATGTCCCTACTCGAGCGAGATGAAGCTCACCCCTATTATTATCATGACTCTCGAGGTTGAGGAATCCGGTGAGGATATGATGTTGTGGATGGTGGAATGAATCATGCTATATTTATATTTTAAATAATTATGATCGGACTAAATTTTAGATTTATGTCTTTAATTTTTCCGATTTATGCTTGGAAAAATTGTTGGATATTTAATTTGGAAGATGTAATATTATTATTACTATTACTATTATTATTATTATTATTATTATTATTATATTTTTTTCTTAAGAATTAAAATTTTAAATCAACTTTTTGATAATTATTGGCATCACTTTAATTTATAAATTCGTGTTTTTTCTTAATAATATTTTAGAGTACTTTAGTTTCATAAAATTGGGTCGTTACACTTGGCAACCTCACGCCCGCCAAACTTCCTCGATTCTAACGCCAAACTTTGATTCAAGTGTCGCGTCACGCCGCCTCTCGATTCCGACCACCCAAAGAACCTACGCCTTTAGTTCCAATCTATTTACCTCGATTCCGGCCACCTGGCAATCTACCCTTCGATTCGGTCCATTTACCTCCGCTCATTGCAAGATCTCGGTTCCACCGCTCCCTGGCAACCTCCTGCGGTGTGCTTCCAAGGAATTCGAACTCGTGAGTCATTACGATACCGATTGTTGGACGCGTCAAGTGCTTTCTTTGGATTGATAAGCTGTCCCCACAAACCAACACGAGTCTTTTCTAGCGCGCTTTGTCCTCACTCACGCGCACTCGAAAACTTCCCGGGGGGGTCACCGATCTCATGTCTACTCCGGGACAAGCACGCTTAACCTCGAGTTTCTATGTAATGGGTACCGAGAAAAGAAAATGCATCTGTTGGTATAGGTAGTCCATAACAAATCCTTTAAACTCTCCTTTAACTGTGTAATCTAGCGCTCACGAGTTCGAATCGCGGGCTGCGCCTTGCGCCTCTTTTAAAGCCCATTGCAGACAGGATGCTGGATCAAATCCCAACACTCCCTAACATTCAGAAGACTCTTAAACAATCCCCTGGATCTATAAACTTCCGCCATCTCATTTCGAGAATCAGGAGTACCTTGGGCCGTCAATAACTTCCAAAACCCATTCACGAGGGAGCTCCCAACCATTATCCATCACGTAAAAGAAGTCATCCTTCCATATCCCACCAGGAGAAGGAAGTCCTTCAAGAAACTTGCACTAGGGGCGCGGGAATAAGTGGAAAAAGGTATGACAAGAAGCCTTCCCGGCATAGAACAGAGAATGAAATCCATCTAGAGTGAGTCAAGCCCAACTATAGCATCACATACTCATAACCCCCTATACATGCGTAAGCCTGAGGAATGAACTGACCAACACATGCTCCAACAGATCTATGGATCGTGATGAGGAAATTATCCGGGGGAAGAATAAAACCAACAGAAAAGCTGTAAAGGTATACCATGATGAATCTCTCGGGTGGATGAGTAAGCCTATTGCCCGAAACTGGGCCAAACATCACAAACTCCGAAGGAATTTCTAGCTGCTCCCGCAGCCTACAAAGACAAACAGATGATACTCGACTGGCCAACTCTCTCGGAACAACTGCCTAACTCCCGGGAGGAGGACGATGTTGATACTTGGTGCTGTGGATTCCTTCGGGACCATATTCCGGACTCGGCCTCGGAAGACTCACCACTTGAGCTCAAATTCGGCTCAAGCTCTACTTCTCCTTCGCCATCAAAACACAACTCTGGAACGAGAGGAGGAATATCAAACTCCATAGACAGAGATGGAAATGGAATGACAAAACTAGAAACTAAATGCCCGGTGACACCCTGACCTCCGAGCGGAACGGAAGAATGACAAAATTAAGAACCCCGCTTGAAATATACGAAAACTCTGGAGAAGACAGGGAAAAACGCGAAGGAAAATGGGGCTCACCCTTGTATGGAGCTCACATCTCTCTCTCCCTGTTGACACACTCCAACTCTCCATGGACTCTCACTGAACTTTCGTAAATTTTCTAAGCCTTCTACAAAGCAAAAAATTTCAAAGTTAAAGAGTAGTGAGAAAAAAATTACATGTGGAAGACATGACCACAAGCTCTCCTTACAAGCGCCCTTATGCAAAAGTGGTCAAAGATTCTCCAAAGGCATGACAAGATATACAACAAGACGAGCTAGATATTTCTACACCGAATTAGCTCCGCACTACTTCATCCCTCCTCAACACCAGAGATGAGGGGTTTATGCTGGGGGTAAAAATGATATTTAATTAATTAATATATATTTCAATTTATATATTTATTTAATATTAATTGTCATATGGACTCTTAATAAAATAACCCGGCCCAAAGGAGTCCGGGATTGGCCCATACACCAATTTCTCCTATATGGTCCAGAGAAATTGTTTTATTCTCTCGTTCACCGTCGACTTGAGCGCCGGGAGGGCATCCCAAGGACAACCCCGGGGCCTTTTTTGCTCATGTGTGCAGTGCAAGTTCCCAATCAAATAATTTTCCGGCTCTCGGAAGAAAGACTTGATGAATACTTCCCCCTCGGGAAGAGGATTCTATCAACTCCGTTGACTTTGAATGATCTACCCTAAAAACAACATCAAGTACACATAAAAATATTTTTAGTTGGAATATTAAAATATCATCTAAATAAAAAGCAAACAATCACTAATAAATTAATTAAAGGCTAAATTACGTTTTTGAATTCTCTAATGGCAGAGGTACAATTTCGCCACTCGCGGTTAAACCAGATTTTCACTTATTCCATTGACATCTAGATATATAAATATAAAATTAACAAAAATATCTGGATTTATTTTGAAAAAATATTTTAGAAGAATGAAGATATTCAAGAAAAACAAATCCAAACATTATAATATATATTAGGTTCACGGGTAGACCTAATGTATTAAAACAAATCCAAACATTATAATCTAAACGTATTTTATTCATCTTCCAAAAAGAAGCATTGAGTAATGGTTCGATTTCACCTCCTTTAATATATTTTTGATTCGACGCGATTAGCTTCCCCACAGTGGTATTCAAGTGATGTTGGACCAACTATATTACTATTAGAGATGTCAAATGGGCGCGCCACGTTGTTCCGGACCGTTAAACCAGAAAAAAGAGGATCAAGGCCGAATTATTTTGGCTCGTTTAAGTCCGGGCCTTTGGTCCGAACCATTTAACCCAAATCCCATTAGGACTAGCCTTTAGGTTAACTGGGTGTCAATTTTTTTTTTTTAAATATATATAATTCTAATATTTTATATCCATTTTTATTATCTCTTACCTATTACTAGTAAATACGTATTTTCAAATTCACATTTCTCACATCTTTAATTGATTTAAAAAATAATTTTAAAAATTATGACTTATAGCCATATGAGTAACTTCAAAATAAAAATATTATTATTCCCGTTTTATATGGGAATATAATAGTAGCTTTTATTATGATAGTTTTATTTTTAAAATTTAGATTATAAAATATTTAAATTTTGTAATTTTGTCAATGCAATATACTTATAAACTATGTATGCCTTTTATTTTTGTTTTTATAATGAATACTTTAACTTAAGAAGTTAAACTTAAATATTGTATATGTCCACGTTTAAAATTTTAAATTTAAATATATAATTTTTAATTTTTTAATTTGTGGCCGATAGTGAGCGTGTTTAGCCCGAATCCCGCTAGGGTTAGGATTAGGTTCCAATATTTGCGTCTCGTTTAACAACGACCTGTTCAACCCAAAAAACCATTTAGACCAAAACACGTTAGGACTGACCCGAAACCGCTAGGGCCAACCCGTTTAACATCTCTATGTGAAGCCCCGATCTTTCCGAACATATAATTGATTCTTATTGTCGTCTATGTATTTGATCGACTATTTTACCGCGTCACTTTGACGGGTAATTATCATTAATATATATTTTGTATTTTATTTCATTTTATTTAATTACTTATGATCATGATCATCATTACTTCTATTTCACATTTATGATCACTTGATTGATCATTATTACTATTTTTGTATTTATTAGTCACCTTAGAATTTTAAGAGACTATTTATTTTAGAGACTTTTACTTTATAGAATTAAGATTTTGATTTAGATTAAGTGATCATGAGACTTATAAGTGATCAAGGAAATCACTAATTATTTTGGAGATTGATATATTTCATCTATTATCATCAAATTTGGGACAAAAAAATATATGGAAATACCAAATTACCCCTATAGTGGACGGCATTGGTGATGAATTTTGGTGTAGAAATACCACCCAACTCTTGTACATGTACACCATATGTATAATTATACCATTAATTCAAACATTATACACATCATCTTATACATCAATTCTTTAATACTATTTTTCCCAACATTCCTTCTCTTCCCATACCTTGCCCATACCTTTGACCACCCTTTTGTCTCCATGCAAGATACAATTTGCAAGACACAAAATTAATCAACAAATTCTCTCCCCTCTAGCAATGTGGACGACAACATGAAGAAAAATGAACAAATTTGTTCATTTTTCATCCAACACCTTCATCTTTCAAACCTTTTCTCCAACTTCTCTCTAACCTCTCTCTAAAAATCATTCACATCTTCAAATTTTCAAACACAAAATCATTCACATCTTCAAACCTTCAAACACCAACTCTTCACATCTTCAAATCTTCAAACATAAGTTCTTCATATCTTCAAGTACCACTTCTTCACATCTTCAAATATTCAAACACAAGTCATTCACATCTTCAAACCCATCTTCATATCTTCAAGAACATCTTCTTCCTAACATCAAACATACTTTCTTTCTTCAAACATCTAAACCAAAACAAACAATCTTTCCACTTAAACACCAAAAATTCGAACACCCCTATCTCAAGGTAAGAAATTTCACTCTTCAATTCAACTTAAAATCTTACTACTCATCACCTTCTCTTTTTAATATAAGTTTGAATTTTGGATTTTGAGGTACTTAGAAGACCACTTGAAGACATGCATGCATGGTGGCCTAATTAGAAGACTTGAAGAATAAGTAGTAGAGAAATTTGGACTACAAGGTAAGAATTGGACACTAGAGCCCTTCTTTCTTCTTCTCCTATTTTTTTCAAATTTTAACACCCATTTTTCATTTTTGAGAAATAGGGGCTGACCTTAGGTGATTTTGGAGTTGAACCAAAAATTCCAAATTTGAAGCTTCAACTAGTCTCCAATCACCTACTACACAAGGTAAATTGTAGTCTTTTCAATTTCCTTATCTCCTTCTTTTTCTCCTTAATTTTTCTCTCATTTTTCTAACTCCAAATTTTTGATATTTCTTGACATAGGGGCTGACCTAAGTTGCCGCATCCAAAGTTGTGAAATTTATCTTTTTATTTCACAACTTTCCAATTTAAGGTGGGTGGAAAAATACTTTCCAACTTCTAGGTGTTTTTATTAAAATGCATATAGAATTTTGATCATGAGTCCTTGAGATATATAATCTATGTATTGCATATCAATTTTATGTATCAAATCATGAAAATTCTCAAGAGTTGCTCAAAATTGCTATTTATTGAACTTTAGGTGCATGCATGTACAATTTAATGTTCTATTTGATGAATTATTGTATGAATTGGATATGCATGTGTATGATATTTGAAATCCATATTTTGGATGACTTATAACCTGGACAAGTCGAGGATAATTGATTAAATTTCAATTTTGGACTTCAAAATGCAAAAATAGAAAATTGGTGGACTAAATTGCAAGAAAATGAAAGTTAAAGGACCTCTCTGCAAATTTTAAATTTTGGTACTGCACTCAGGTTCAAAAATGACTTTTTGACATTTTAATAAAATTTTAAGAGTTTTAAGATAAATAAAATCAACCTTTAAAATATTGTAAAATTTTAAAAGTTTAAGGGCTACTTTACAAATTTTGAAACTGTACCAGACCTTAATTTTAAAATTTGAAATTTTCACTCTTAAGGTACTGGAATTGACATATTTTAAATGTATTCCAAAAATCCAAGTGTTTAGGGCTTGGAAAGTAATTTTTCGAAATTGAGGATGGAGTGTAAAGACTAAACTTGAGGACCCAAATGAAATTTCCAGGACTTATGCAGCCCATGCACCTGGAAATACTAACTTAACTGTAACTTAGTTATATTTTGGACCCAAGGTTCAAATTTCATAACAATTGGACCCCTAAAAGCCTTAAAGACAATTATTTCAAAATGGGACAAAAATGATATTTTCAAAAGTTAAAGACTAATTTCTTTTAAAACGGTTTTTGTCCCAATATCCCACTAACCTTAGTGACATTTTCCAACTGGAATCACATTAAAAACCCTTCCAGTTTGTGAGTTCCGATTATTTTAAACTTAAGGTCCGAATTGACAATTTCAACAAATTTGGGGTCAATGTGAGAATTTTATAAAAAACTCGACCTCAAAACTTTAAAAACCTGAATCTCTGGACATTTTGGAGAATTTAGGAACAGACCTCATAATTGTTCAAGGTCGGGATATTTATTTATTCAATTTTTAACCCCAAAAGTTTTGGTTTTTACAAAACGGGGCTAAATTGTAATTTTTCTTTTATAAAGGACCTAACTCAAATTATTTTCTCTTTTACTAAAATAGCCCTGGACCCTCTGACTTGGAGATTTAATTAAAGTATTTTATTTTCTCAAAAAACCCTTGACTTATCGGACCGATTCTACCGATTAATACCCGATCGCGGGGCGACTTCCTCGTCTTGCGGTTTTGAATCTATAACGGGACTTATGTTCCACCTAATCTTTCAAGATATCGAAGATTGCTTATCCTTCTGATAATCATCTTCATCCAAATAACTCCACCAACGCCATATTGCTACTCGTGAATTTTCAAAAATTTTCTTGAATCGCTTCCCACTGAATCAATAATACTCATTGCCTGGTTGATTGCTTATACTTGTATTTACTTTCTGCTCGAGTCAACTTGGTGTGTCGAGCTCACACGTCGGAATGGATACGTCGGGGATGGAACCGGGCAGCTCGGCTGCTATTCCACTCTTCGGCCCCATCATCCTAATCCCGCAATCGAGGGACGGAGTGTCCAAGGGAAGCGGGTCATAGTCTTGAGGTATAATCATGATTATGACAAATCCGAGCCTTGCAAGCTCCACTTTGTGGATTTTTCTTTACCTACGGAGCGATAAGGTGACAGGTCTTGGACCATCTTGCCGAGGAGTTACAAGGAAGAACAAAGGAATCGTTATGCGGTTGGCGCTACAAACCGTGCACGCAACCGCTACATGTTTTGCATTGGTTGGCGCTACAAACCGTGACGCAACCATTATTTATCTTGCATGGGATTGGCGTTACATTCCGCACGCAATTCTACCTGTCTTGCCGAATCACATAGTGCTTGTGTGACCACTAATGTTTTCTTGAATCGTATAAGTATATTACTTAAATATATTTATCACGACACTTGTGGATGTGTGTGAATTCATGCATCATACTCACGCGTTTTCATATAATCTGTTTTCTCGCATTAAATATATATCGCCACACTTGCACACGATCACCCCATCCACTGAGATTTCTGTCTCATCCCACCTGTTTTCTAACCTTTGGATGAGGATTTCGTTGAAGATGCTGAACCGACTACGGATTGAGCCCTTGTACTCCGCTTGTTGGATTTACTATCTTTTGTTGTTGATTTATTTGGACTTGTTACTATTATTTTTGTTGGACTTACTACTTCTTGTTGTTGTTGTTGGACTCTTGTATTTCTTTTCATTCCGGTTTTAATGGCGAAGGCGTAGGACCCTTTGACTTTTAAGTTGTAATCTTTAGATCATATCGGGGATGTAATTTGGATTATGGATATTGTGGACTATAAGTTGTAACGTGTGTCTTTATTTCATTTTGCTATTTAGACTGTTCCATTGGGTTTTGATGATATTCGTCTAGAATGTTTGGTTTACTTGTATTTAAGTTGTGGATCGTCGTCACGTCCCGTTTGGGGCGTGATGATTAGATTAGGTATCGAGCTCGGCTAGTAAGATGGAAACTTACACCGAGCTAACCAGGATAGGACCCTTGGTCTATGTTAGGTAGTACCACGACTTGACTCATTAAGTGTGAAATCGATTTCAAATTGTCATAGAACCGTCTTATTGATGTTTGAACTAAGTTAGAACGCATGTTTGGAGATTCCATAGTCATACTTGTCTTGACTTAGTTGATTCTTGGTCGGCTTTCTTTGTTTATTCTTTCCTTATTCCCTCCTTATCTTTCCTTTACCTTTGGTGATCCGCCTTAGTTTTGTTTGATCGGGGATGGAGCCGGGCGCCACCTTCTTGGTGGGACATTTTTCATGCCCGTGATGAGCGGGAGTACTACAAGGGCACTTATGATTCAGCGCACCGGGAGAGTGTTCGGCGACCTTAGAGCTATCCAGGAGCGCCGGATAGGGACCTAACATAGCGCTTGGCAAGGAGCCAAGAAGAAAAGAGCGAGTTGACCACTATCATTAAGGACCGCGACAACACCATACGAGCGGGAGGATCGATCTGAGAATATCCGGGAGCGCTGGATAATGTGCGAGAGAAAATGAAGAGGGCAAGTGACGCCCGCTTGAGAAATGGGAGATTGACGCCCGCCTATCTCGCGACACCGTTGAGCACTTGGAGAGACCCTCATCAAGCGGATGCGGCGATAGAGGACCTTACACAGGCCCTAGCTCGGAGAGACCTTTTGCTCTGGAGGTCGCTTTGGCGGCTAATGCACGGCCATTGCCACCACCCGAGGTGGAGCTCGTGCACCGACGCCGAGGAGGACACGAGGAGGACCACGAGGAGGATCCGAGGTCGGAGAGCACGAGGCACTTGAGGCTGCTCCACTTGATGATGCACAGGATTCGAGCGGTGGTTGGATTTCGTTGATTGGCCGAGGTCGAGGCGCCACCTTAGCCCAACCAGGCCCGATTATGGACATAGCTGCGAGTGAGCGATGATGGCGATCTCACCGATTAGTTAGCTAGATTATCAGTTGTACTTTCGTTGTTGTAGACGCTTATTCCATTATGTTGTACCTTACTTTCTATTGTATTAGATTGATTTGTATTTTAGTTCGATGTATCTTTGACTCGAGTGTTACTATTGTTGTACTATGGGTGTATTCAAGTTTTACATTAATGGATATGCCTTTTGCTATTTATTGATGTCTTGTGTTTGTTGTTACTTTCCTACGATATAACTTGCCTTACGCGAATAATTATTGTATTCATTTACTCGTGGATCGCAACTAACACTTCAAGATACGAGAATGGCTGAACATCGTGGACGTGGGAGACCTCGCCGCGTTCCCGAGGAATGACGGCGTACCCAGGACCGGGTACCCTCCCGAATTACCACCGCCTTCTCCACCTGCTGCAGGAGACAACTTAACCGCACGGGCTCTACAACAGAGCATCTTGGTTTTCATGAGGCAACAGGCGAGCCTCAACCCGTGCTCGAACCCGCGGAGAGGCGACGATCGCACGTTGGTGCGATTTCTCTGATTCGACCCACTAGCCTTCTTAGAAGAGCCGGATGATTTGAAGCGAGAAGAATGGATAGAAAAATGGAGAATATCTTCAATGCTCTCCAATATTCGGATGACAGAAAGTCACACTCGCCGTATTCCGTCTAGAATCGGCTTGCTAGAGACCAGTGGATGGCGGTTGAAAGAAGGTAGGAATAGGATTTCATTAGGAATTTTATTGTTTAGATTTTGATGAATGCCATGTAAAACTTAGAATAGAAAGTTGGCACCCCAATTCTTGTTGTAAAATGCATTGTAACAATTAGAGAGCCAAGCCGAGTTAAGTCGCCTACGCCCTAACATGCAAGAAGACAATCAAGACTGGAAGGAAGACTTTGTGAGACAAGTGAGTATGGCAAAGAAGAGTAGACGGGAACTCATGAAGAAACAAGCGAGATGCGGTGAGTGAAGTATCGGCCCAAGTCAACTCAAGAAAAGCCAAGTCTCAAGTTGAAGTGACGGAAGAGTCATCCAATGATTGGAAGGTCGACTCTAAGTCACCTGGGAAAGCAAGGAAATGCGGTCAAGTCGAGATAATCGTAAAAAGAACCGTTGCATAGAAATCAAGAGATTTACTTAAACAAGTAATATCTCCATACCACCTTTCTCGGAGTGCTCGGTCCCGAAGCGTGCAAAAGGAATGAACCAATGGGAAGCACTACACCGTGTCGAACTACGAAAAGGTGAAAGAACAATTCATACGAGGAAATGGCAATTCCAAGAAGCGCAACAAGACAAGCCAACGATGCGCAAAGTGACTTTCAAAAATAAGCATATCTCTTCAACGGGCAAATTTTTGAAAGTTCACTATAAAAGGCTGAGGAGTTTGTTTGAGAAAAAGAAGACACACATGTGAGATATACAAGCATATTAGAAAACTGAAATATTCTCAATTCTCAAGCCTACAATACGAAGAACATCAATCCAACACTCACTTGTGAAGGAAAGATAACTTCAATGTTGAAGAGGAAAATATGAAAACAAGGGGTCTACATTCCAGGAAGGATTGTAGGAAGGTTCAAGGTTGAACCAAGTCTTAAGCTTTTGGAGGGCTTCGTGATCAAATCCAAAGAGTTTGAGCAAGTGAGTTTGTAGTAGCAAAGCAAAGCAGTGCCCCTGTGAAGAAGCCGAGTCGTCACGAGAAGAAGCTTGGTGAGTGATCAAGGCGTCTCGGACCGAGTCCCAAAGGATCAAGTCATTTGTGTGATCAAGACTTGTATCGGACTATTACCACTTTGTAAAGCGATCATTACCTAGTGGATTCCTCCGGGGAGTTGGAGAAGAGAGGAGTAGAAGAATTACACCATCTTGAACCTCTATAAAAATTTCATTGTGTCATTTACATTTCAAAGACTTAAATTCTCGCATTTTTAATCGCTTATATCTCGATAAATTTGCTATCCACTTGATAATTTATAAGTACTAAATCAAGCTCTAAAATCTTGCTTAATCAAACTTAGGGTGTTAAGTCTTCCATTTGAAAAACAAAACCACGATTGAGTCAATTATTATAGCCAACGGTGAGTTACTCCATCAACGGCTGGTGAGTCTGTTGAGAGATTAACTCTCTTGAGTGACTAATTCGATTTGTCCATCAAGGACAACTGTGTAGAATCAACTCTGTAGATTTAAAAGGACTAAATCGAAAATTTGGTAAGGTTTATTCAACCCCCCTTCTAAACCTTACACTTACACCCCCTTGGGACCTACAAGTGGTATCGGAGCGGTTGGTTCATTGAACCTTCCGTGAGTTCTTGAACTAGATCTTCAAACTTTTCAAAGTCCGCTTTAGTACTTAAACCTTCAAAACTCTTTTTATCATTAAAAGTTATTATCATGGAAGCAAATTTGACACGCATCCCTATGTTCACTATTGAAGAATTTGATGATTGGAAAATTCGTATGCGAGGCTCATCTATCGGCATTACATGATGAGATGTGGATAGTGATAGAAGATGGGCCTCTGCAAATATTAAAGGTGAACACAAAATTTTATGCACGAAGAGTTGCGGTGAAGGAGAAAAGATGATCTTGCTCCCGGCGGTCATGGTTGAGAAACCAAGAAGCGAGTGGACAAATGATGACAGAGAAAAAGATACAACTTGGACAATGTAGCCAAGGACATTCTTTACAAAACCTTGGACAAAGCCATGTTCAATAAAGTCAAATCATGCAAAACGGCTAAGGAAATGGGACAAGTGACATTGATTTGTGAAGACTCGAGCAAATCAAAGAAAACAAATTATCGGTGGTGTACAGAAATTTGAGAACTTCAAAATGATCTCGGGAGAAAACCTGGATCAACTGGATGCTCGGTTTACGAAATCACAAATGAGTTTATGCACTTGGAAAGGAATACACACGAAGGAAATGTGTATGAAGATCCTAAAAAGTCTTCAAAGTGAATGGGAAATGAAGGTCATGGCGAGACATTCCATGGACCTATCAAAGACATCCAACCATGAGCTATTCTCGGACCTCAAAGCCTACGAGTTTGGTGAGAAGAAAAGACCAAGAAGAGACAATTTTGTACCCAAAACAAGTTTGCTCTAATTGTCAAAGATGGGAAGAGAGTGAGGTCAAAGAAGTCATTGACCCGGAAGAAATAGCCCGATGGTTAAGAGGTTCAATAAGTTCTTCAATAAGAACTACAAGAGAGGAAAGGGTGAATCTTCCGGAAGACACTCGGCTCCTCCAAATCAAGGGAAGACAGGCCAACCAAGAGAACAGATCATCAAAAAGTTGAGTATCGGAGGGTCGACAACTCAAGAATGGAAAGAGCGATCAAAAAGCTGAATATCTATGTTGGAATCAGTAGACAACCAGTGTCGATATGCCATTGATCGCTCATATCCTGTAGTCAACAAGACAGGGATGAAGAAGAAAGGAAGGTCTTGAGAGAAAGAAGACAAGAAAAGAAAAAGGCAATGATGGCTGCAGAGATCACGAGACAGCCAAGTCAAGAGAGAAGGCGGTGATTCGAGAGCAAAGTGAAGGCGACTACTCAAGTGACTCGAAAAAGAAGCCCGATCCGCTTGATGGCCAAGGAACAAGATCAACTTGACCAAGAAGATGAGGTACACTCTAACTCATCAAACTCGACACTAGTGATAGTGACCGTGACACACACACTTCATCACCCACTCGATCTTTATGATTCATTAGGCAAAATGATGAAAGATTTTGAACACATTAAATCCTCACACACACTATTGAATGAGGAAAACAGCCTACTCAAAAGTCAAAACTCAAAGTGACTAAGGAGTTGGGTACTCTAAGTCAAGTAGGTGATGAGAATGAAAGTTTAAAGGTGAAAATGCTAAATTAATAGCGAGAAATGTTTGCTATAGAAAAGAGGAGAATGACCTCAAGAATGTTATTGCCTCATTCACTAAGGCATCTAAATCATTGGATGATCTTATTATGAGTCAAAGAGAATGTGGAGACAAGACAGCTTAGGATTTAATTCCTCTGTGCTATGTCAAACCTCAAGAGTAATTTTGGAAAAAGGATCTTCAAGCCATGAAGAATCGAAAAATCCGAAACTCTAAATGTTGCACACACATTCACTTCTAAGCACAATAAAAAGCAAAGCGGCCTTGGTTATAAAGGAAAAGGAAAAAACTTGACTTGAGTTGAGTGTCTTTGAAAGGATAGTGAGAAGAGATTCGCCGAGTCCTCAAAGCAAACTCCAAACAGAAAATACTCTGTGAAGAAGAAGCGAGCTACCAAAACCCCAGAAAATTCATAAAGGAAATACATATGATGGGAATGGTAGAAAATATCCAAGCCAAGCTGATTGGAATAATGTGAACTATCAACATAGACTTATGGAATATAAGCCCAAATGGCAAAGGCCGGAACTCAAAGAAAGGCCATTCCAAAAGCATAAGAGCTTTCATCAAGACACACATATGCATCTAGGCACTACACTCAAAGACACCATAATTACCCAAGGAAGGCAATTGCTAAAACACATATGCAGCATACGACAAAAGAGACAATTTGTATGAACTAGAATTCCCAAGCAATTTTCAGGATTAATTATGATTATGGCATCGATAGATGGCAACCCCTTAGAGTCAAATCATTTGGCTATAGGTTGGTTGGATCATCTTACAATTCTAACCCCTCGGGACCCGGACAAGTATGGGTACCTAAAACTTAATTTCTTGATTGCGGGTTCAAGGAGCAGTGAGTGCAAGGAACCTGGTACATGGATAGTGGTCATTCCCGGACATATGACAGAAATAAGAAAAATCTGTCAAAATTCAAGGAAGTTAAAGGAGCAAAAGTCATATTTGGAGGAAATGAAGCTCCTGGTGAAATAAGAAGCATTGGATCCATCAAGAGGAATGGATTAGAGATCACAGATGTTGCATATGTTGAAGGACTCAACTTCAATTTATCGAGCATCATCAACTCGTGACAAGGGCTACAATGTTGGATTCAAGATGGGTATATGCCAAATCAAAGATATTGAATCAAATGAAGTTGTCTTTGCAAGGATGTAGACAGAAAAATATGTATGTAGTGGATTGGTCAATCGCAACACAAAGACTGCAATCTACTAGCAAAAATCTGTTGAATCAATCAAGTTGGTCACCTGTGGCACAAAAAGCTGAGTCACCGAATTTCAAAACGATTAACAAGTTTGGCAAGAAGTCATCTTGTGGAAGGACTTCGGACTCGATTATACAAGAAGGAGAGTATATGTGACGCATGTCGAAAGGAAAACAAATCAAGTCGTCATTCAAAGAAAACACATGCCCATCCTCAACAAGAATATTGCATCGCTTCATATGGATCTATTTGTGATGGAAACCTGCCAAAGATAAGTGGAAAGAAATACACCTTGGTGGTAGTAGATGACTACTCAAGATATACATGTACAATATTCATGTGTAAGAAGAAAGAAACTCTACAAAAACTACCACATCGATGAAGAGGATTCAAAACGAGAAGAGTCAAACCATTATCAAAATAAGATCGACGAGGAGGATCCGAGTTTGTCAATGGAATAATAACTCGATTGTATTGAGAATGGTATTGGCCATGAACTATCGGCAGCAAGGACTCCACGTGAGAATGGAGTTGCGAGAAAGAAGAAATAGAACCCTCGAAAAGAAGCGGAAAGGACCATGTTAGTCAAGCGAGTTACCAAAAACATTTTGGGTGAAGCAATCAACACGACTTGCTACACTCAAAAACAGATGTATGATAAATAGACGGTGACAAAGACTCCCTATGAGATCCTGGATGGAAGAAAACCAAATGTTGCACATTTGAGAATATTTGGATGCAAATGCTTCATCCACAACAATGGCAAAGACAATCTAAAGGCTTTTGATGCTAAAGCGATGAAGGTATCTTCTTAGGATACTCGGTGAAAGCAAAGCCTAGAATACTCAACAAAAGGACTATGGTTACGAAGAATCCATTCATGTAGTATTCGATGAGCCAAATGTAAATGGAGAAGACATTGAAGAGTCGATGATTTGAATCATCCAACCATACGAAGAGTCCATATCTTTCAAGTCAAGAATTTGGAATTATCAATTGAAGAGGATGAGATAGTGAATCTCAAAACAATTTGGAAAATTTGCAACTAAGTGAATACGCGAGAGCCGACCAGCAAAGAACACATCCGCAAGTCGACTAAATCCGATAACTTACTCCAACTCGATGTAAGATGGTGAGAGACCATCCACGAGAACTTGTCATTGGAGATATAAGAGAAGGTGTCAAAACAAGATCCAGAACTCAACAAGAAGCCATGTTCACATGCTTCATCTCGCAAATAGAGCCCAAAGATGTGTCACAAGCATTGGACGACACACATTGGATTCAAGCTATGCAAGAAGAGCTAAATCAGTTTGAGAGAAATAAAGTATGGGAATTAGTGCAAAGACCCATACATCAAAATGTTATTGGAACCAAATGGGTGTTCAGAAATAAGATGAACGAGGAAGGTTATGTGGTAAGAAACAAAGCAAGACTAGTGGCCAAAGGATATTGCCAAGAAGAAGGGATAGATTTTGATGAAACATTTTCCCGTAGCAAGATTGGAAGCTATAAGGATGTTTCTTGCCTATGCACTCACAAAAATTTCATTGTATATCAGATGGATGTAAAAAGTGCATTTCTAAATGGTCTATTGGAAGAAGAAGTGTATGTTGAACAACCTCCAGGATTTGAGCAAAAGACTCTTGGAGATAAGGTATACAAACTCAAGAAAGCCCTGTATGGATTGAAACAGGCACCTGAGCATGGTATGATACCTTGTCACAATTCCTAAGCGAAAATGGATTCACAAAAGGAAAAGTAGATAGAACACTTTTTTTAATTCAAGACAAAAAGATTATCTTGCTTGTTCAAATATATGTGGATGACATCATTTTTGGATCAACTAACAAAGAACTGTGTGAAAAGTTTTCAAACCTCATGCAAAGTAAATTTGAAATGAGCATGATGGGAGAGTCGACATTCTTCCTGGACACCAAGTGAAACAATTTGAAGGATGGAACCTTCATAAGTCAAACAAAATACACCAGAGATTTAATGAAGAAGTTTGGTATGGAGGAGAAATCTTTCAGTAAAAATACCAATGAACACATCGGTCAAAATGGACATGGATGCGGATGGTAAGCATGTAGATCAAACAAGATCTGAGCACTTATTGGATCATTGCTCTATCTCACAAAGCGGAGTGGACATCACCTTTTTTGTAGGTGTATGTGCAAGATTTCAATCTGCTCCAAAAGAGAGCCATATGACAAAGAACTAAGAGAATATTGAGATACTTGAAAGGAAGCCAAGAAGTAGGCCTATGGTATCCAAAGGAATGAGGATTCAAGCTAATTGGCTATTGATTCGACTATCTTTGGATGCGAGTGGACGGGGAAGAGCACTTGAGGCACATGTCAAATGCTAGAAACAGTGATTTCTGGTTTAGCAAGAAGCAAAACTCAATAGCCACCTCTACAAAGAATACATAGTTACATAGTTTGTTGTGCCCAAGTCCTATGGATGAGGCAATGACTAAGAGACTATGAAGTTGAGGAAAAAGAAATTCCAATCATTTGTGATAACACAAGTGCAATTGCCATCACTCAAAATCCTGTGTTGCACTCAAGAACAAAGCATATTGATGTCGATATCACTTCATAAGAGATCATGTTGAAAAGAAGGACATCATCCTGGAATATATCTCAACCGATAAACAACTAGCCGACATCTTCACAAAACCACTAAGTGAGTCAAGATTTGAAGAACTCAAGAATGAGTTGGGGCTAATTGGTGGTGACACTCGACGAATCAAAGAAGAGAAATGGAGTAAAAGGAGTGAAAAAGAGCGAAAAACAAATCATTTCAAGAAATCACCAGATCGAAAAGAAAAAAAACCGACTACAGTCAGTCGGTGATATGAGTCACTAAGAGAATCGTGAGAAGTAGAGTTAAATCGGCTAAGGGATAAGCTGAATAACTTATGAGCAAAGTGACAAAAACGATCGTTTTAAGAAACACGTCACATAATGATGATGTGTCTGGACATAAAGCCGCACACCAAGCTTATGATTGGATATAAATGCCGCCGCATTAAATACGAGACATTAAATGCTCAATAGGCGTGCAAAATCCAAGCCATTGATTTCGATCACATTTCAAAAACCACCCGCACGTCCATTCATAAACCATATTTAAACCATTTTCGTCAGTTTCTTTCTCACACTTTCTAAAACTGTTCATCTCTTTCTCTCAAAAGCAAAGGCAAAATACTCTCAAACCCTATCAATCTTCAAATCAATTTTCGAGTTTTTCCTTGATATAATCGAGAAATGGCACCAACTTATGACT
Source organism: Rehmannia glutinosa (assembly GCA_016081115.2). Lineage (NCBI taxonomy): Eukaryota > Viridiplantae > Streptophyta > Magnoliopsida > Lamiales > Orobanchaceae > Rehmannia > Rehmannia glutinosa. The sequence continues at coordinate 41,741 of JABTTQ020003078.1, forward strand.
TTACCAAGTTAGGAAAGCAAATCCACACGGTTCTACGGTGGATTTTTTGAATGATGAAACAGGGTCCGCGACACCCTGGTGAAGAAAATCGAGAAGTTGGAAAGCGTCGGACTAAAACCGTTTCTAACGCTAGAATATCCGATGACCTATGTGGAGGAGGTCGCACAATTCTCGTGAATCCGAGATTCACGATGAAGGAATCAAGTCATCTGTTCACGGAAAGCGGTGACTATCTCGCCAAGGATTTGGTGAACATTGCTCACTACTAAAGCAGAGGGAGCATCGAGATTAATTAAGCGAAAGTCAATGTCGGCTTTGGTGATGCTTGGAAAGAAATAGCCAAGCCCAACTTTCTTTGATAAAATAGTGCATCTGACAAACAAGAGCACAATTTGAAGGAGGATTATCACAAGTTGTTGGATATAGTTGCCAAATGTATCGACATCAAATTTGGCGACTTTGACCAATCTGTCAAAAGGCAAATTGATTGTAATGGCTGCAATCATCGAAGAAAAGAAGATAAACCGGGCTGAGTTTGTCTACGATGGACTCTGCGTAACGTGGGGAACAAGTCCTTCAAGGAAGATGGCTCATTTGGAGGATCCCTAGGATATGGCCTAGTGATTGGCGGCTATTGGAGGTGAAAGGAGTCCCTCTTAGACATGGGAAAGCATTCCATGTTAACAAAAGGATGTTGAGCAAACCTCTCCGGCGCTCGGAAGAGAGCCTACGCCAAGAGAGCGACACTAGTGAGGGGAATCGGTGACCACGAAGATACATCTGTTTCTCTCCCAAGAAGAAAAGCCCCCTGTTGCTAAGAAAAACATTGCCCTGCCCCCGCAAAGCAAAGAAAACAAACATGCTCCTGCCCCTGCGCAGAGTCACCGCCCCAAAGGCCGTGTCTCTCCCCTGCGCAGATGATCGAGAAGGACTCACAAATACCTTCTCCGATCGTCAAAAGAGGAGAAGGCGAGAAGCCAAGACGGCCGGCTCCTCGAAACAAACACCAAGACCGGCCCCCCCGCCGCTCAAGACTTAGAAGACACCGTCTCTAAACCGTAAATCCCTCTTGTACAAACTAGGAGCGTGAAGACGAATTATCAAGCGCTCCAGTGGAGAAACCAGCCGATTCAGCCACCACTCGTGGAGCAGAATCGGAGATTTGGAGAAGTAAAGTCTCCGGATGTAGGTGATGAAATAGCCAAGTCTCTGCCAAGGCGATCAGCAGAGGCAACTTGAAGACACATTTGTAGTTCACACAATTTGAAACACAAGAAGCTCGCTGGAGCGAATAGTGATGTAATGATCCTATCTCCACCTTACCCGGACATCCAAAATCGTCTGCGTGAGTGGAGGAAATGGAAGTTGAGTAAGTCAACGGCAGTTCCAACGGCCCGAGTTCATAGAAGAAAAAGAGGAAGCTGCTAAATTTCCTTGGACTAAAGATCGTGCTCCCAAGACTTGATGAAAACAATCTGCTAAGACATCCTGCAGATTTTCAAGGAAAAGGAGAGAGAAAAGCTAGCGGAGGAAGGCCGAGGCACGTGAGAAGGCAAGCACCGCCCCTATCTCGGCACCGAGAACATACACATCCTCTCCTTGATGTCTTCTCTCGGTGATGTGATGAGGATCGGGGAGAATCTTTTCTTCGCTCTGAAGAGTTGCAAATGCAGCAAGCATTGCATGAATCAGAATCCTTCACGAGCAAAAAGACCGATGGAGGGACCAGGAGAGTCCTCGAACACACTGAAATCGATCCAATGGGAGTGGTTGACAAATAGCCATTGTTATTCTTTGCCACCACTTCCCTCACTCACTCGGAAGAAGGCGATAAGGGAGATGGCGATGGCGGGACAATGGGGACCCCGGTCGAGCCAACCCCTATTGAAGGTGTTTTACCACACTGCCCAACTACTGAACAGTCAATCGCAAACAGCCGGGAGTTTAGAGACGAGTGACCCCATTCCAAGTCACTCACTCGGTGCGTGCGCCCGGGGAAACTCCCTCCACTACTGACTAGGTCGGAGGATCTTTGCAGATGACTCCACAAAGAATCAAGGAGGCGAAGAAGAGAAATCACAAACACACGGGAAAAATGACAAGTTGCCATCAACGAAGCTCGGGCGATTGAGACTGTCTCTGGTGAGGTGCCAACCGCTCGAAGGCTAATGACGCTGCGATGCGATCGAGGCACTGAAGGAACGATACGGGAGTTAACACTCAGGCGATGAAAGTGCAATCCATGGGGTTGAGACTCAATGGATGCCACCGTAGAAGACCCTAAGGATGACGACATTGTCGAAAGGGAGGACAAGGCCCTCATTGCAAAGAGAGACTCGTTGGAGTATCAAGGCCCACGGGAGGTTGAGACTTCCGGGGTAAAGAAGCGATATAGAGAACATCCCTCCCGCTATCATCGACCCATCCGAGAAGGAGATAAGCGCACTTCATGATTCCCAGGACAATCCGATGTCACTTTTCCGGGATCGGAAGGCGAAGAAGAAGTTTCGAGTCATCCCCCCATGACAAATCCAAAAGACTCATTGCGGATGTTCCAAGCACGAGCAAAGTCGATCCCAAGACTACTCGTCAAACTTTTAACTTTGATGATGAGCCACCAATGAAAATCTCATCATCGTCCGATGACGCTTCCGACAAGGCCGAGGATCGATCTCTTGAAATGGAAAAATGGTGAGACCAACGAAGGTAAGTTAAGATAGCCGAGGCTAAAGAAGCGGGTCTACTTCACAACAAAACCCAGTGAACCGAGACCACCTGCGAAGGCCCCTCAAGGCTGCGGCAGCAGGTCTATTCCAAAAAGAACTTCAGGCACACCGCTCATCATCGAACAAATCCCGGTGGGCGGTGATGAATCTTTTGTAGAATCTTTTCCTTTTTCTCTGGAGGTACCCGACCTCCATGAAGAGTCGAGAAGAGCGCGCACGCTATCACTGCACCAGCTCCCGTTTTCTCATCAGTACCATTGTTCCATTGCTTATGACTTTGATGTTGTATGGCCATCACCGCAACGGAAGAATGTTGAAGTTCGAGAAGTGTTCAAGGCTTTAACTGCTTTCGAGGTTGAAAGGATGGAGAGGCATCAGGCCTCTTTGGACATGCGATCGACAACAGAGATGCCAACCTTACGGTGATTTAAGAGGCATAACAGATTCGGATAAGGAATGGTGGCAACAAAGAACAAACAATGCGTGTGGAACAAGTCGATTCTGAGGACATTGTTCAACAAGCTGCTTTGGTATGGAGAGTGAAAATGCCGATGCAAAAACGAAGCTGAGAGAACATATTGAACATATGCATGAAGCTCACACCGCCGAGATAAAAAGCTGCGTGAGCAAAATACAAATGATCTGCGTTTGGAAGAACACTTGACAAGAAAATTCAGCCTTTCTCATGGCCGAGATGAAGCGATTTTGCAGAATCCAACGCTACTCGATCCGAATTCCGTCCGCATACAACGCGCAGACTCAAAGCAGAACTCAACCATCGAAGCTTCGACTTCATGCTTACAAAGATATTCCTGGGGTTCCTCTATCCTTTGATGATGCCAAAAAGGGGGAAGAGGAATACCTTAAAGCGCTAAAATCAAGGCCGAGAAGAAAGGAGAAAGCGGTGAGAAGGGAAAATCGGTGAGGAAGTCTTGAAACGAGAAGAAAGGAAAGCTTATTGAGGGGGAAGGGTCGACAAATGTGACTTTGATGATTGCACAAACCCCCCAACAAGGTCCTCACGGTGACATTATAAGCGATAAACTCCTCTCGTGACTCGCCACTCCAACACTCTGCTATATCCATGGCCGATAAGAGAAAAACTATTGAAGCGAGGGATGAAGGAAGTGGAAGGTAGAATGGATGCCCGAATCATGAACATCTTGAAAGAACACGGAGGCATTCCAAAGAGACAGAGACACCTATGCTATCTCGGATGTCGGGACAGAGCCACGATCGTTGATGAATTTAAAACGCTCGAACCGGGGATACTTTGCAAATATGTCTATGGCTCAAGCTTGGGACTTTATCGGGAAAAGGGTCTCACGTTATGTGAAGAAGCGACAAAGCGGACTACCGGCGATCACTCTGCTGGGTCACTCCATTGGTCACTCTTTGGAAAGAAGAAGACCTAGTACAAAGATACGCCCGAGGTAGAGGAAGAAGCGTAGTGGAGGAAGAAGCTTGGACCTAGGCCTCGCCCAAAAACATTGAATATGTGGATCCGGGGAAAGAAAGGAGGGATCTTATCGGGTCAGGGCTTGACCAAGAAAGCGAATTTGCAAGTGGCGAAAACTAACGCCGAGTATGTGAAAAGACTAGAAGAAAAACAAAAGACAAACTCGGCTATGGGAGGAGAGACAGGAAATAATAAGAAGAAATGAAGCTACCATGAAGGCATATGAAAAGAAAAAGAAGAAGCGGTGATTGACGAGAAAAAGAGAAGAAGAGAAGAAGATCTTGATCAAGATGAAAGAAGGAGACGGCGAAGGAGATGAAGTGTTCTTTGTCCAACCCTTCGTGTATTTTATTATGTAAATACATACAATGTAAGTACGTAATAAAGCTATAAATTCTTTATTTTTTGTTGAAGACAAATATGTGCTCGATACACCTTGTGATTGTGTAAAAGAACAAGAATGATATGATCAATAAACGGATCTATTCTGCGCATACATTCTATGTCAATACACTATCTGTATGTATCTTTCTTTGTTTGCATTTTTGAATGGTTTAAGTTTTGGCATCATCAAAAAGGGGGAAATTGTTAGGAATTTTATTGTTTAGATTTTGATGAATGCCATGTAAAACTTAGAATAGAAAGTTGGCACCCCAATTCTTGTTGTAAAATGCATTGTAACAATTAGAGCAGGCCAAGCCGAGTTAAGTCACCACGCCCTAACATGCAAGAAGACAATCAAGATGGAAGGAAGACTCTCTTTGTGAGACATTTGAGTATGCAAAAAGAAGAGTAGACGGGAACTCTATCAAGAAAACAAGTGAGATGTAGTGAGTGAAGTATCGATCAAGTCAACTCAAGAAAAGCCAAGTCTCAAGTTGAAGTGACAGAAGAGTCATCCAATGATTGGAAGGCGACTCTAAGTCACCTGGGAAAGCAAGGAAATGCAGTCAAGTCGAGATAAGCGTAAAAGAATCGTTATTTAAATCAAGAGATTTACTTAAACAAGTAATATCTCCATACCACCTTTCTTGGAGTGCTCATCCCGAAGCGTGCAAAAGGAATGAACCAATGGGAAGCACTACACCGTGTCGAACTACGAAAAAGGTGAAAGAACAATTCATACGAGGAAATGGCAATTCCAAGAGCGCAACAAGACAAGCCAACGATCGCAAAAGTGACTTTCAAAAATAAGCATATCTTCTGACCAACGACAGCTAGTTAGAGTGGTATCGAGCTCGGCTAGTAAGATGGAAACTTACACCGAGCTAACCCAGGATAGGACCCTTGGTCCGTGTTAGGTAGTACCACGACTTGACTCATTAAGTGTGAAATCGATTTCAAATTGGCATAGAACCGTCTTATTGATGTTTGAACTAAGTTAGAACGCATGTTTGGAGATTCCATAGTCATACTTGTCTTGACTTAGTTGATTCTTGATCGGCTTTCTTTGTTTATTCTTTCCTTATTCCCTCCTTATCTTTCCTTTACCTTTGGTGATCCGCCTTAGTTTTGTTTGATCGAGGATGGAGCGCGCCACCTTCTTGGTGGGACATTTTTCATGCCCGTCTTTGGCGAGGGAGTACTACAAGGGCACTTATGATTCACGGCACCGGGAGAGTGTTCGAGCGACCTTAGAGCTATCCGAGGAGCGCCGGCCAAGATAACCGGACCTAACATAGCGCTTGGCAAGGAGCCAAGATGAAAAGAGCGAGTTGACCACTATCATTAAGGACCGCGACAACACCATACGAGGCGGGAGGATCGATATCTGAGAATATCCAGGAGCGCTGGATAATGTGCGAAGAAAAATGAAGAGGGCAAGTGGCGGCCGTAAATGGGAGATTGACGCCCGCCTATCTCGCGACACCGTTGAGCACTTGGAGAGACCCTCATCAAGCGGATGACAGTGATAGAGGACCTTACACAGGCCCTAGCTCAGAGAGACGCTGCTCTGCCGAGGCGCTGGCAGCTAATGCACAGCCATTGCCACCACCCGAGGTGGAGCTCGTACCCGACGCCGAGGAGGACCCTGAGGAGGACCCCGAGGAGGATCCCGAGGAGGATCCGATCGAGGTCGGAGAGCCTGAGGCACTTAAGGCTGCTCCACTTGATGATGCATAGGGATTCGAGCAGTGGTTGGATTTCGTTGATTGGCCTGAGGTCGAGGCGCCACCTCAGCCCAACCAGCCCCGATTATGGACATAGCTGCGAGTGACGATGATGGCGATCTCACCGATTAGTTAGCTAGATTATCGATTGTACTTTCGTTGTTGTAGACGCTTATTCCATTATGTTGTACCTTACTTTCTATTGTATTAGATTGATTGTATTTTGGTTACGATGTATCTTTGACTCGGTGTTACTATTGTTGTACTATGGGTGTATTCAAGTTTTACATTAATGGATATGCCTTTTGCTATTTATTGATGTCTTGTGTTTGTTGTTACTTTCCCTACGATATAACTTGCCTTACGCGAATAATTATTGTATTCATTTACTCGTGGATCGCAACTAACACTTCAAGATCTGAGAATGGCTGAACATCGTGGGCGTGGGAGACCTCGCCGCGTTCCCGAGGAATGACGACGTACCCAGGGACCGGGTACCCTCCCGAATTACCACCGCCTTCTCCACTGCGGGAGACAACTTAACCGCACGGGCTCTACAACAGATCTTTGGTTTTCATGAGGCAACAGCGAGCCTCAACCCCGTGCTCGAACCCGCCGCAGAGAGGCGAACGATCGCACGTTGGAGAGATTTCTACGGTTCGACCCACTAGCCTTCATAGAAGAGCCGGATGATTTGAAGCGCGAAGGATGGATAGAAAATCGGAGAATATCTTCAATGCTCTCCAATATTGGGATGAACAGAAAGTCACACTTGCCGTATTCCGTCTAGAATCTTTTTAGAGAGCAGTGGATGGCGATTGAAAGAAGGTAGGAACAGGATGTTAGGAATTTTATTGTTTAGATTTTGATGAATGCCATGTAAAACTTAGAATAGAAAGTTGGCACCCCAATTCTTGTTGTAAAATGCATTGTAACAATTAGAGCGAGGCCAAGCCGAGTTAAGTCGCCACGCCCTAACATGCAAGAAGACAATCAAGATGGAAGGAAGACTCATTGTGAGACAGTGAGTATGGCAAAGAAGAGTAGACGGGAACTCTATCAAGAAAAAAGTGAGATGCGGTGAGTGAAGTATCAGTCAAGTCAACTAAAGTAAAGCCAAGTCTCAAGTTGAAGTGATGGAAGAGTCATCCAATGATTGGAAGTCGACTCTAAGTCACCCGGGGAAAGCAAGGAAATGCGGTCAAGTCGAGATAAGCGAAAAAGAACCGTTACGTAAATCAAGAGATTTACTTAAACAAGTAATATCTCCATACCACCTTTCTCGGAGTGCTCGATCCCGAGGAAGCGTGCAAAAGGAATGAACCAATGGGAAGCACTACACCGTGTCGAACTCGAAAAGGTGAAAGAACAATTCATACGAGGAAATGGCAATTCCAAGAAGCGCAACAAGACAAGCCAACGACCGCAAAGTGACTTTCAAAAATAAGCCTATCTCTTCAACGGGCAAATTTTTGAAAGTTCACTATAAAAGGCCGAGGAGTTTGTTTGAGAAAAAGAAGACACACATGTGAGATATACAAGCATTAGAAAAACTGAAATATTCTCAATCCTCAAGCCTACAATACGAAGAACATCAATCCAACACTCACCTGTGAAGGAAAGATAACTTCAATCGGTTGAAGAGGAAAATATCAAAAACAAGGGGTCTACATTCCGGGAAGGATTGTAGGAAGGTTCAAGGTTGAACCAAGTCTTAAGCTTTTGGAGGGCTTCGTGATCAAATCCAAAGAGTTTGAGCAAGTGAGTGTAGTAGCAAAGCGCAGCTACCTGTGAAGAAGCCGAGTCGTCGACGAAGCCTTGGTGAGTGATCAAGGCGTCTCAGATCGAGTCCCAAAGGATCAAGTCGACTTTGTGATCAAGACTTGTATCGGACTATTACCACTTTGTAAACCGATCATTACCTAGTGGATTCCTCCAGGAGTTGGAGAAGAGAGGAGTAGAAGAATTACCCCATCTTGAACCTCTATAAAAATTTCATTGTGTCATTTACATTTCAAAGACTTAAATTCCTCGCATTTTTAATCGCTTATATCTCACGATAAATTTGCTATCCACTTGATAATTTATAAGTACTAAATCAAGCTCTAAAATCTTGCTTAATCAAACTTAGGGTGTTAAGTCTTCCAAAAAACAAAACCACGTTGAGTCAAATTATAGCCAACGGTGAGTTACTCCATCAATGCTCAGCTCACCTGATGTTGAGAGATTAACTCTCTTGAGTGACTAATTCGATTGTCCATCAAGGACACAAATTGTGTAGAATCAACTCTGTAGATTTAAAAGGACTAAATCGAAAATTTGGTAAGGTTTATTCAACCCCCTTCTAAACCTTACACTTACACCCCTTGGGACCTACAAGGACCAAGTAGCGAGCGATGGGGAAATTTCTTGGCCGAGTTCAATGCAGTGTATTCCACAGGTTGAAAAAGAGGCACGCCGGGATGAATTCCATAGGTTGAGGCGGGGGAACATGACTGTAGCTCAAGATCTGAGTCTGAATTTCATCGATTGTCCAAATATGCTCTGGGGACAATCATTACCGAAGAGGATAAGCTTTACAAGTTCACTCGAGGATTAAAACTAGAACTTCGTAAACAACTTGATTGTTGAATTGACAACCTACTCACCATGCGGTAAAGGCAGCTCTCCGTATTGAGTCGAGATCGAACCGTATTGGGACAGATTCAACAGAGTAGGCCATCGAACAGTCTTAAGAGGACAATTTGGGGACGTCATCTAAACCTCATGCTAAGTTTTGAAGGACCGATTAATTAGACAGATAAGGAAAAGGACAAGATACAAGGAAAGCCGGGTCAAGTGTGTGCACATTGCCGTAAACCGGACATACGACCTGACCAATGACTGTTGGCGTAAACAAGGAAGGTGTTTGCTTATTGTGGTAGTAATTAGCACCGATTGAAAGATTGCCTAAAGTACGATGGCCGAACCAAACAGACGCAGAGCCAGGGTGTCGGGCAAGGATGCCCGCTCGAGCATTTGCACTAGCCGGACAGAGGCTCCGGAGGCAGAGACATGGTGGAAGGTACGCTTCTAGTATCTAACCACTACGATAAAATATTGTTCGACCCTGGATCAACGCATTCATTTGTTGCACCGCATTTTGTACACAAGCGCATGCATGCATGGAACATATGCCTATATGTCTATAAGTGTCAACTCCTATGGGCGCAAGTCGAGATAACATATATTATCTATAATACATGTGAAGTTAAGATTGATGAGATAAATTTTCAGCCGATTTGATCTTATTACCTATATTCGAATACGACGTGATATTAGGAATGAACGGTTGTCTCCGCACACCATGCACAAATGGACTTCCATAACAAGTCCATTAAGCTATGTGAACCAGGAAAGCCCAAAGTAGAAATTTCGGGAAGGGCACGAGTTAAGATTGCCCCAATCATTTCAGCAATGAAAGCGAGGAAGCGATCACAAGAGGGCACAAGGGTACTTGGCGTTTGTAATCAACAAACCCAAGGTTGAGACACAAATCAACCAAGTACCTATAGTATCGGAATATACGGATGTATTTCCACAAGAACTCACCTTTGTCCCTCCGGATAGGGAAGTCGAGTTCACCATCGAGGTGTTACCTGGGGACTACCCCGATTGCTAGGACACCGTATAGAATGGCTCCTCTTGAGTTGCAAGAGTTGAAGATGCAATTACAGAAACTAATGGATGTGGGATTTATCCGACCGAGCACGTCGTCTGGGGAGCATTTGTGCTATTTGTTAAAAAGAAGGATGGCACATTAAAACTATGTATAGATTATCGTGGTCTTAACAGCGTGACCATCAAGTACAAATATCCCCTCCCGAGAATAGACGAACTGTTTGATCAACTTCAAGGAGCGACAGTGTACTCAAAGTTTGACTTACAGACAAGGATATTATCAGCTGAAAATCCGCGAAGAAGACATTTCCAAAACTGCATTTCAAACCCGATATGGACACTACGAGTTTGTAGTGATGCTTTGTGCGGCGAATGCACAAAGAACATTTATTGATCGATGCATCGAGTCTTTCAACCTTATTTGGATCAATTCGTAGTGATATTCATTGATGACATACTCGTATACTCTAAGTCTAGAGAAGAGCACGAACGTCATCTGAAAATTATTTTGGAGACACTACGAGAGCATAAGTTGTATGCCACATTCAGCAAGTGCGAATTTTGGCTTAGTGAAGTCGCGTTCTTGGGACACATAGTATCCAAAGACCTTTGGGATTGCGGTAGATCCTTGAAGGTACAACGGTGGTTGAATGGAAACAACCCGAGTCAGAACGGAGATCGGGAGTTTCCTAGGACTAGCTAGATATTATTGAAGATTTATCCAGGACTTCTCCAAGATAGCCGGACCGCTCACTCGACTAACCGGAGAAGCAAGTCAAGTTTGAGTGGAATGACAGTGCGAGGCTAGTTTCAAGAGTGAAGAAACGACTTACTACGGCTCGGTTTTAGCTCTTCCAAAGGAAAGAGAAAACTTTGTCGTCTCTGATGATGCATCAAAAGAAGGACTAAGAGCAATGCTCATGCGGGAAGGAAAGGTCATCGCTTATGCATCGCGAAAGCTCAAGCCGTATGAAGACAATTATCCAACACATGACTTGGAATTGGCGGCGATAGTGTTTGCATTAAAGAAATGGAGACACTATCTCTACGAGCAACATTCACGGTTTTCACAGATCGTAAGAGCTTGAAGTATCTATTCTCCTAGAAAGATCTCAACTGCGAGGCAACGGAGATGGATGGAGTTGATTGAGGACTATCACTTCGATATTCAATACCATCCCAGGAAAGCTAACGTCGAGTGACGCTCTTAGCGTAAAAAGGCGAGCTTAGCCGGACTCATGATTCGAGAGTGGGAATCATTAAAGGAGTGAGCACTTGGAATCGACGAGAACCAATACTCGATTTCATGTGCTAACATTTCGGTTAAACCGATCTCATTGAATGAGATCAAAGAAGCACAAGGAAAGATGCACATCTTCAAAATGAAGGAGAAGATACTTAAAGGAGAGAGATCAAAATTCTTGGTACACGAAGATGGGGTTATCAGATTCCAGAATCGAGTGTGTGTACCGAATGATGAGCAGATTAAGAATAAAATCCTAGCAGAGGCACACCGATCAAAATACACTATACATCCTGGAGGAAACAAGATGTATAAGGATTTGAAACGGAGTTATTGGTGGGTAAACATGAAGAACCAGGTAGCAGAGTTCGTTGCGAGATGTTTAACTTGTCAACGAGTGAAAGCGAACACCAACGACCATCCGGTTTACTACAACCGTTGAGAATTCCCAGTGGAAATGGGAACACATAACGATGGACTTCGTGACGGATCTACCAAGGACCAGAGGAGGCCATGATGCTATTTGGGTAGTTGTAGTCCGACTCACGAAATCGAACACTTTTTACCCATCAAGAAAAAGCGATAACTTGCGAAACTTGCACAGATTTATATCCAGAAATCATTCGATTGCATGGAGTACGGTCGACATAGTGTCCGGCCAGAGACCCGAGGTTTGTCTCAGATTTTGGAAGTGCTTGCACGAAAAATTGGGTACCTCGCTAAGTTTCAAGACAAAGAAACACATCCACAAACCGATGGGGATCCGAGTGAACAATTCAAACCTTGAAGATATCTTTGCGAGCTGCACATTGGATTTTCAAGGGAGTTGGGATTCACACTTACCATTAGCCGAGTTCGCCTACAATAACAATTATCGGCCACGATTGGGATGGCACCTACGAGGCATTATATGGGCAAAAATGTAGATCCCCACTACACTTTGGGAGATTGATGACCAATAGACTCCGAAAGAGAAACGAAAGTCGCCTCGATTCAAAAGGTCGACTTAGTTCGGGAGGCCATGGAGAAGGTCAAGCGATCAAGGAGCGGATTCGCACAACTCCGGAGCCGTCAAAAGAGTTACGCGGACAAGAGAAGAAAGGATTTGGAATTTGAAGTCGGAGATGAAGTATTTCTCAGACTCTCACCACGGAAAGGATTAATCAACCCGAAGAAAGGAGGCAAGTTGAGTCCGAGATATGTTGGACCTTACAAGATTTTACAAAGGATCGGGAAGTTAGCCTACCGACTCGAGTTACCAGCACCATATGCGGGAATGCATGATGTATTCCACGTATCAAGATTGAAGAAGTATCAACCAGATCCCGAACACATCATCACTCGTGATACTCCTCCTCTAATGGAAAATCTATCCTACACCGAGAGGCCGATCCAGATCATTGATCAGCAGATACGACAGTTGCGTAAGAGAGAAATTCCGATGGTTAAAGTGGTGTGGCAGAACCACAACCGAGACGAAGACGCAACGTGGGAGATGGAAGAAGACATGAGGAATCAATATCCAGAACTATTCTGAGGAGAATTTGGGGACCAAATTCTTTTAAGGAGGGGAGGATGTGAAGCCCCGATCTTTCCGAACATATAATTGATTCTTATTGTCGTCTATGTATTTGATCGACTATTTTACCGCGTCACTTTGACGGGTAATTATCATTAATATATATTTTGTATTTTATTTCATTTTATTTAATTACTTATGATCATGATCATCATTACTTCTATTTCACATTTATGATCACTTGATTGATCATTATTACTATTTTTGTATTTATTAGTCACCTTAGAATTTTAAGAGACTATTTATTTTAGAGACTTTTACTTTATAGAATTAAGATTTTGATTTAGATTAAGTGATCATGAGACTTATAAGTGATCAAGGAAATCACTAATTATTTTGGAGATTGATATATTTCATCTATTATCATCAAATTTGGGACAAAAAAATATATGTAATTACCAAATTACCCCTATAGTGGACGGCATTGGTGATGAATTTTGGTGTAGAAATACCACCCAAGTCTTGTACATGTACACCTTATGTAGTCATCTTGTGTATAATTATACCATTAATTCAAACATTATATACATCATCTTATACATCAATTCTTTAATACTATTTTTCCCAACATTCCTTCTCTTCACATACATTGTCCATACCTTTGACCACCCTTTTGTCTCCATACAAGAGACAATTTGCAAGACACAAAATTAATCAAAAATTCCCTCCCCTCTAGCAATGTGGACGGCCACATGAATAAAAATGAACAAATTTGTTCATTTTTCATCCAACACCTTCATCTCTCAAGCCTTTTCTCCAACTTCTCTCTAACCTCTCTCTAAAAATCATTCACATCTTCAAATCTTCAAACACAAAATCATTCAAATCTCCAAACCTTCAAACACCAACTCTTCACATCTTCAAATCTTCAAACATAAGTTCCTCATATCTTCAAGTACCACTTCTTCACATCTTCAAATATTCAAACACAAGTCCTTCACATCTTCAAACCCATCTTCACATATTCAAGAACATCTTCTTCCTAACATCAAACATACTTTCTTTCTTCAAACATCTAAACCAAAACAAACAATCTTTCCACTTAAACACCAAAAATTTGAACACCCCCTATCTCAAGGTAAGAAATTTCACTCCTCAATTCAACATAAAATCTTACTACTCATCACCTTCTCTTTTTAATATAAGTTTGAATTTTGGATTTTGAGGTACTTAGAAGACCACTTTAAGACATGCATGCATGGTGGCCTAATTAGAAGACTTGAAGAATAACTAGTAGAGAAATTTGGACTACAAGGTAAGAATTGGACACTAGAGCCCTTATTTCTTCTTCTCCCTATTGTTTTTCAAATTTAACACCCCTTTTTCATTTTTGAGAAATAGGGGCTGACCTTAGGTGATTTTGGAGTTGAACCAAAAATTCCAAATTTGAAGCTTCAACTAGTCTCCAATCACCTACTACACAAGGTAAAGTGTAGTCTTTTCAATTTCCTTATCTCCTTCTTTTTCTCCTTAATTTTTCTCTCATTTTTAACTCCAAATTTTTGATATTTCTTGACATAGGGGCTGACCTAAGTGACCTCATCCAAATTTGTGAAATTTATCCTTTTATTTCTGACTTTCCAATTTAAGGTGGGTGGAAAAATACTTTCCAACTTCTTGGTGTTTTTATTAAAATGCATGTAGAATTTTGATCATGAGCCCTTGAGATATATAATCTATGTATTGCATGTCAATTTTATGTATCAAATCATGAAAATTCTCAAGAGTTGCTCAAAATTGCTATTTATTGAACTTTAGGTGCATGCATGTACAATTTAATGTTCTATTTGATCAATTATTGTATGAATTGGATATGCATGTGTATGATCTTTGAAATCCATATTTTGGATGACTTATAACCTGGACAAGTCGAGCATAATTGATTAAATTTCAATTTTGGACTAAAAATGCAAAAATGAAAAATTGGTGGACTAAATTGCAAGAAAATGAAAGTTAAAGGACCTCTCTGCAAATTTCGAATTTTGGGAATGCACTCAGGTTCAAAAATGACTTTTGGAAATTTTAATAAAATTTTAAGAGTTTTAAGATAAATAAAATCAACCTTTAAAAGCCCAAGGACTAGATTGTAAAATTTTAAAAGTTTAAGGGCTATTTTGCAAATTTTGAAACTGTACCGGACCTTAATTTTAAAATTTGAAATTTTCACTCTTAAGGTACTGTAAATGACATATTTTAAATGTATTCCAAAAATCCAAGTGTTTAGGGCTTGGAAAGTAATTTTTCTAAAATTGAGGGATCAAGTGTAAAAGACTAAACTTGAGGACCCAAATGAAATTTCCAGGACTTATGCAGCCCATGCACCTGGAAATACTAACTTAACTGTAACGTAATTATATTTTGGACCCAAGGTTCAAATTTCATAACAATTGGACCCTAAAAGCCTTAAAGGCAATTATTTCAAAATGGGACAAAAATGATATTTTCAAAAGTTAAAGGACCTAAACTTATTTCTTTTAAAAACTGTTTTTGTCCCAATATCCCACTAACCTTAGTGACATTTTACAACTAGAATCACATTAAAATCTCTTCCGGTTTGTGAGTTCGATTATTTTAAACTTATGGTCCGACTTGGCAATTTCAACAAATTTGGGGTCAATGTGAGAATTTTATAAAAAAATCGACCTCAAAACTTTAAAAACCTGAATCTCTGGACAATTTGGAGAATTTAGGAACTGACCTCATAATTTTTCAAGGTCGGGATATTTATTTATTCAATTTTTAACCCCAAATATTTTGGTTTTTACAAAATGGGGCTAAATTGTAATTTTTCTTTTATAAAGGTCCTAACTCAAATTATTTTCTCTTTTACTGAAATAGCCCTGGACCCTCTGACTTGGAGATTTAATTAAAGTATTTTATTTTTCAAAAAACCCTTGACTTATCGGACCGATTCGATCGATTAATACCCGATCGCGGGCGACTTCCGTCTTGCGGTTTTGAATCTATAACGCAGGACTTATGTACCACCTAATCATTCAAGATATCGAAGATTGCTTATCCTTCCGATAATCATCTTCATCCAAATAACTCCACCAATGCCATATTGCTACTCGTGAAGTTTCAAAAATTTCGAATCGCTTCCTGAATCAATAATACTCATTGGTTGGTTGTTGCATGCATACTTGTATTTACTTTCGGCCGAAGTCAACTTGGTGTGTCGAGCTCGTCGATCGGAATGGATACGTCGGGGATGGAACAAGGCAGCTCGGCTGCTATTCCACTCTTTCTCGCCCCATCGCCCTAATCCCCAATCAAGGACGGAGTGTCCAAGGGAAGCGGTCATAGATACTTGAGGTATAATCATGATTATGACAAATCCGAGCCTTGCAAGCTCTCTTGTGGATTTTGTCTTTGCCTACGGAGCGATAAGGTGACAGGTCTTGGACCATCTTGCCCGGGGAGTTACAAGGAAGAAGCGAAGGAATCATTGCCCGATCCACACGATTTAGGAGTTATCGGACTGTGTCCGGTTGGTGCTATAAATCCGCACGCAACCGCTACTTGTTTTGCATTGGTTGGCGCTACAAACGTGACGCAACCATTATTTGTCTTGCATGGGATTGGCGTTACATTAACGCAATTTTACCTATCTTACGAATCACATAGTGCCTGTGTGTGACCACGAATCGCTTTTCTTGAATCGTATAAGTATATTACTTAAATATATTTATCATGACGCTTGTGGGCGTGTGTGAATTCATGCATCATACTCACGCATTTTCATATAACTATTTTCTCGCATTAAATATATATCGCCACACTTGCACACGATCACCCCATCCACCGAGATTTGTCTCATCCCACCTATTTTCTAACCTTTAGATGAGGACTTCGTTGAAGATGTTGAACCGACTACGGATTGAGCCCCTTGTACTCGCTTGTTGGATTTACTATCTTTTGTTGTTGATGTCATTTGGACTTGTTACTATTATTTGTTGTTGGACTTACTACTTCTTGTTGTTGTTGTTGGAGTCTTGTATTTCTTTTCATTCGGTTTTGTAATCGAACGGCGTAGGACCCTTTGACTTTTAAGTTGTTATCTTTAGATCATATCGGGGATGTAATTTGGATTACGGATATTGTGGGTGTAAGTTGTAATGTGTGTCCTTATTTCCATTGCTATTTAGGCTGTTCCATTGGGTTTTGATGATATTCATCTAGAATAATTGGTTTACTTGTATTTAAGTTGTGGATCGTCGTCGTCGCGTCCCGTTTTGGGGCGTGACACTCTATATATATCATCATTTTGCGGTGATGCCCATAACACGTCCCCCTCATTTCACTAGTTTATCGCCAAAATAAAGAATTAAAAGAACTTAGTTTGTAATTTGATCACTTCTTGTGAAAAATCTTAATGTATATTATCATTTGAATTTTTAATATTTCGCATCTTTAATATGTTTTTAGTTTTAGATTTAAATATATAATTTTTAATTTTTGATTTATGGGCCGATAATGGCGTGTTTAGCCTGAAGTCCACTAGGGTTAAGGTTATAGGTTCCAATATTTCTCGGCTCGTTTAACAACAACCTGTTTAACCGAGAAGGCCATTTAGAGTGAAACACGTTAGGCGTCAAACCGTTAGGACGGACCATTTAACATCTCTATATATTATCACTATCTTGCGGTGATGCCCATATATATCACATGTCCCCTAATTTCACAAGTTTATTAGCACAATAAAGAATTAAAAGAACTTACTTTGTAATTTGACCACTTCTTGTGGAAAATTTTTAATGTATATTATCAGTGAATTTTATTTTCCGCATCTTTAATATGGTTTTTAGTTTTATATTTATTTTTGGATAAATTACAATTTGGTCCCCTAATTATATAGAGTGCCAATTTAGGGACGTATATTGAAAAAACCATACAATTTGAGGACATCCGATGATGGAATTCGTTAAATTATAAATCTTACTAATTAGACATCCGAAAATCACTTAAACTTATGACTAGACATTACTCATCCAACTTGGCATATATTGGAGGAAATTTATCTTTTTGCGAGATCCACTTCTTCTTATAAATCCCCTAATTAAAGACGGAAAATGCCCTAGTTTTCTCCACATTAACGAATCCTCGCATTTTCTCTAATCTCGAAATTGTTAACTATGTTACATACCACTTTGGTTAGTGGATTGTTATTGTGGAACACGGGCGGTGTTGCGGACTTCATGGACTTATAACAACACGGGAGGCGTTTCCATGCATGTCGCATGGACATAAGACATGCATGGAAACGCCTCCCGGGCCAATCATCGGCCCACAAAATCCGCAACACCGCCCTTGTTCCACAATAATGACCTTCATGAAACCAGTGGTCCTACATAGTGAATAATTTTTAAGAGTAGAGAAGAATGGGGAGGACTCATTTTCTAGTGTTATTTAATCAATTAGTAAGATTCATTTTAACTTTTAAATTAAAATACAAAACTCCAACTCTTTTCTAAAATCATCAAATCCAAACAAACTCTAATAATTAATAAGTTTTCTTTGCTAAATCTAATGAAATGAAGTTTTTTTAAGCTAGCTTTAATTTGGGTGGGTGCATATGCATGTAGGTGACCAAATTCAAGTTGCCTCAACTTGATAAAAGCGGCCATAGTTGAGTCCTACCATAAAATAGGCAATAGATTTCCTTTATCAATACTTGGTAGTCCATTAATTATTAAACCTAAATACCATAATAATAATAATAATAATAATAATAATAATAATAATAATAACAATAATAATACAATATCTCACCTCCAAATCTACTCCTTTCAGATTGACTTCATGTAGTGACGAAACCAGAAATTTTATTTAGGGGGGCCCAATTAACATTAATATAAAAATAAAATACGATACATCAACTCTAAAAACTATACTATAATGCTTCAAAAAAAATAATGAATAGATATTAATATAATTACATCTTAATACAATTATATTACAATAAAAAAATAATACTATAAATAAAGACTAAGTTCTATAAAGTCATTGTATTAACTCAATTACATATTAATATATTCAAAAATAAATAACATTAATACAATTACATCAATATATATATATATATATATATCATAACATTCTTCTTCTATTCTCATATTTTGAGATCGTTGCATAATATCTTCATTGGTAATATACATATTTCTTAGTGTATATTACCAAACAATCATTCAATAACTCATCACCAATTAATGTTGAATTCTTTAGTGAAAATTTGATAATGAACCCTAAATAATCCTAAAAGAAATGAATAGAGAAGCACAAGAGAATAATGTCAAAATTCATGTTCAATATTATGGTGGAGCAAAAGAAAATATACAAAATTTTGAGAAAGGAGAAAAAAATGATCAAAATTCAAATATTTTTCAAGATTCACAAATGAGAAGGAACAACAAAAATGAATGAATTGAAAGTTTTGTTGCATTTTTACCTATTTTCTATATTTTTTAAGCTTATAAAGTGAAATTACCAAAATACCCTTAATATTTTGCAAAATTTCAGGGGCCTAGTATGGCTTAACCGTCTATGACTTCATGTCGGAAATATATTTTCAGTAGTTTGAAATAGATCTAGCTAGTAATTGTACATTTGTAATGGATTGAGCACCCTTTGTGTTTCTTTAATGTTTTTATTGTTTTTTGTATTACAAAATAATATTGTGTTTGTTTAGTATTAAAAGAAAGTGCGTTTGAAAGAAATATTCGTTTAGTTTTATCTTGATAATTTTAGTTTTGAGATATTAAAACTACTTAACCATCTTCTTTGGTTGAGTAAACATAACTATTCATAATTAAGTTAAAAATGTATATGCATCTTAACTTACAATATTTTAGACTATAATATAACGATCGACTTATAATCGAATGTCACCCGCAACTGCATACATCCTCAATTAGTCTAGATAATATATATATATATATATATATACACAAATATGAACATTAAATTAAGATTCAATTTTCTTCTTCATTATCTGAAAATGAGATACACATGCACATATAAAATGTTACATATATTATTGACGCAGAAATCAACAAGCACAAAAACAAGCAATATATTGCATGCACGCAAACATGATTGCATGTTGCTTATTCATGAATAAACGGTAGAGATTGAACTCGGAGACGAATCTTCAAGACAGCTTATATAATGGCAATTAGACGCCCACATTGAAAAATCCAACTAAGGCATTTTGGACCAACCCCAATGTGGATGTAACGATCGTGCCAAGCGGACCGGATAGTGGAAACAAGAATGCCATTGGTGGTCGAAAGAACAGGACAAACAACGAGTTGAGTGGAAGTTGAACACGGCAACACATGGAATCAGGCAAGCGAGAATAAGTCCTGTAAAGCGGAACCGTAATGTTAAACGACCCATTGATATTGGTAGTGGCTTGACCAATCTGTTGTTGTAGCACCAAGAATGGAGCAATTCAGCTTACAACCGCCCAAATGACGCCTTGGCCGGGACAATTTCCGTTGGGCGTGCAACAAAGGTTGCCGCTACAAGTCAGCCACGCAGGCGATCACCCGAGCTTGGGCTAGTGGTTTTGAAGATGCAAAGATGAGGAGGGCTATGAGAAAAAGTGCATATGCATTGTTAGAAGCCATTTGGAGATGTGGGTGTATATGTGATATAAACAATACTATATATGTTAGTACTCTGCTTAAGTTGTTGTGTCCAAATGTAAGGAAAGAAGCCCTATTTATACTGATTCGTTTGCCTCTATATTGCCTTCTTCTTTAAAAAATTTTATTACTTATATTTTTATATATCTTCGTAGCAAGTCCTGAAGTAGGGGATTAGGGGTTGGTTGCTCTATAGATGGTTCTCATCTGTTGTACAAGTCAAATATTGCCCCCTTTATTTTTTTTTCGGTACCATACTGTTATCCAAAACTCGGCCCACATTATTGAAAGAGTATGCACAAACTTTTCATTTTAGCCCATATTATTGAAAAGCTTGCATGCAATAAGCTTGTAACTTAAATTTGTGTGTGTATTCTGAACTTTTTTTGTTATATATATATATATATATGAACTTTTTCAGAATGTGAAGATTTAAGAATCAAATCTGTAGGCCAAATATAATGTATGATATAATTTGTTTTCAATAAAATGAGTACCTCAACAGTTTTTATGCATTTAATGACCATTAATTTTTTAATGTAGTAAAATAATAACCTTAATTTCTTTCTTATTTTCCTCAACTTTTTAGTTTATAATTAAAAAGTCATGATCTTTGAGAGTTTTGCCTGGTGATTTACATAAAGGATTGTGCCCCATAGTAGTGTGCTTGAAATATTATATATATTACAGGTTTCAAATTCTTGATATTAACGTGTTGTATTTGTTTGAATAATTCTGATCACTTAGGTACGAACGTATTTATTTCAAATCCTAAAGTTACTCTTTTTCTAATGTTATTCTAGCAATTAGTGAGATGCATTTTAATTTTTAACCCTTCTAAACTTAGAAACAAAATTCGAGTTGTTTTCTAAAATCATTCAGCCCAAGCTAAATCAAATAATTAAATTTTCTTTGCTAAACCTAAAGAAACGAAGTTTTAATTTCTTGGGTGGGGATGTAAAAGTGTGAGTGCATGTAGTGGACCAAATTCAAGTTGTCCAACTTGATAAAAGCCATATATAGTTGAATCTTAACAAAAAGATTAACAATATATAAATTCCATATATCAACACTGGTAGCCATAATGGTGTTGCCAAATTAATTCTAATAATGTAAGGTTAGATGGTCATAAATATTATTCAACTTGAGTAATCTTCTCAAATCAGTTAATCCCATTCTTGACGTCATGATATATAGGGAAAACATTGGATATATGAGAAAATTTGGATAGAAACTTGCATTAAAAGTTCAAATGGATAGCTAGTGGGTTAAATACAAGTTTTTAAAAGTCGAATAAACTGATAATAGTTCGGATGGCAAGAAATATTTTCGTCTAATTTCAAATTAAATTCCAATAGGCTAGGGGTGGCAAGAATTTATTTAAAATATAAGGCTATCACTCTGTATCTACATGCATCATATTAGCCACAGTTGAATCTTACAACTTGTATGGGATACCAGTGTTGATATATGAAATCTATTACCAATCTTTTTGTAAAGATTCAACTGTGGCTCTTTAGCATGTTGGACATCTTGAGTTTAGTCCACTACACCCCATTTTAATTTACATTCCCCATTAAAAGCTCAAAACTTCAGTTAGATAGAATTAATTAGCAAAGAAAAAAACTATTAGATTTTGTTTGACTGTGGCACATTAATCCCTTACATAAACCACCAGGCAAAGTTCTCAATTAATTAGTTTCCATACACTTGGAAGTTGAGGATCAAAATGAGAAAACAAGGATTGATTTTATCACTACATTTAAAAACTAATTGCTATATGTATAAATAAGATTGTATTTAATACCCATTTTTTTAAAATACTATTTATATTATTTAGCATATACATTTGATTTATGACTCCACGTTCTGAAAAGATCCATATATAGCAGGCTAAACTTCCAATTACGTACTATGGAAGTTACTATATATATGTAGTTTCTAAATGTAAACTTTGTTTCATATATTACTCAATAATATAGGGACACATATAGATATTTAGATAAATAACTGTATGGAATTACTAAAAAGGCACTTTGATTTATACGATAGATTACAACCACACATAAAGAGCAACCCACCCCTAAACACCTAGCTAGGTGCTACTTCAAACTTCCTAATTAATTCGTTATGAGATAGTTGAAGAAATATTATAAAAATTCTTGAAAAAAGGCAAGAGTACAGGAAAATAATCATGTATAAATAGGTATTCTTTCCTTACATTTGAACATAATAACAAATCAAAACATTCTAACATATTATTCTTTACAGCCCCAAAACACATCAAATCTCAAAAAATGGCTTATAATCGTGTCTCAGCTCTTTTCCTCATTGCCCTCATTCTCTTTGCGGCCTCAAAACCACTAGCTCACAGACCAATTGATCACTGCGTGGCCTAAGTATAGGCGGCAGCCTTTGTTGCACGCCTACCGGAAATTGTCCCGGCCAAGGTGTTGCCGGAGCACTTGTTAGCCTGAATTGCTCCATTCTTGGAACAACAGTCACTCTCGGTCAAGCCACCACCAATGTTAATGGATCCTTTAATATTACTGTTCCTGCTTTAACAGGACTTATCCTTGGTTTGCCCGCACTTCCATGTGTTACTACTTTTGTTCAGCCTTCCACTAAACTCTGTGATTTGTCCCGTGCTCTCCACCACCAATGGCGTTCTTGCTTCAGCTATTCGATCCGTTGGAACGATTTTAACGACAACATTAGGGTTGGTTCAGAATGCCACCTTAGTGGGATTTGTCAACGTGGGGGTCTAATTGCCATAATTAGTATTGTTGATGATTGATGATTCTTCTCCACTTCAATATCTACTGTTTGTGTAAGAATAAGCAACAAGCTAGCATGTACGCATCCATGCATGCAATTATAGCTTGTTTTGTCATCATTGATTTCTGCCTCAACAATATTTGTATTATTTATATTTGCGCTTCTTTTTCTCAAATAATGGAGAAGAAATTAATTTTAACTGAATGCTCTCACACGCAAAAATATATATGGGATAATTAAAAAACATTTCTGAGGTCTGGGCTAATTACCAAAAAAAAAACCAAGAGTTTTTAAAAATTACAAAAATCCCTTCAGGTTTGATTTGTCTTACATTGTGCCCTTCATCAAAGAAAAAGTATTTTAAACTCTGTGACATTTTACGTAAATATTAAATTTAACTCCTTAAGTTTAAGACATAATAAAAACTAAGGTTTTTTTGTAATTTTGAAACATCTCTGGTTCTCTCTCCCCATTAAGAATAAAAATTTTCATCACATCAAGAATAAGGTTAGATTGCATTTGGATAAGAGAATTTGGCTTTGAATTTGGATTTGACAGAGAGTTAGAGGGAATGATTTCAAATGACTTTATTTAAGAAAAATTGAAATACTCTAAAATGATTTCCAAAATATCTTCCAATGATTTGAAATCCATTATAGAATGACTTAATCCAAAATAATTTCTATGAATATGTTATTATTGATTTGAAATCCATAGCTTCAAATCTTTCCATCCAAATGGAGCCTTACGTTTCAAAAGATTTGAAACTATTATGACAACATTTTTGTATTTTCATGTTTCTCACGAAATAATTATTGACAATAATATTAGTCATTAAAGATAATCATGCTCCATGGAAAAGCTTCGTGGATCCGTCCCTGCCTAAAGTTACTCTTTTTCTAATGTTATTCTAGCAATTAGTGAGATGCATTTTAACCCTTCTAAACTTAGAAACAAAATTCGAGTTGTTTTCTAAAATCATTCAACCCAAGCTAAATCAAATAATTAAATTTTCTTTGCTAAACCTAAAGAAACGAAGCTTTAATTACTTGGGTGGGGGATGTAAAAGTGTGAGCGCATGTAGTGGACCAAATTCAAGTTGTCCAACTTGATAAAAGCCATATATAGTTGAATCTTAACAAAAAGATTAACAATATATAAATTCCATATATCAACACTGGTAGCCATAATGGTGTTGCCAAATTAATTCTAATAATATAAGGTTAGATGGTCATAAATATTATTCAACTTGAGTAATCTTCTCAAATCAGTTAATCCCATTCTTGACGTCATGATATATAAGAAAACATAAACATTAGAATTTTACATAGTCAAAACTTTTCATGTGAAGTCCTTACATATGCTTACAACTTATCTCAAATAAAAAACTAAATAAATATCAATTTACTTAAATGCCCATTAAATTAACCATGCCACAAAATAATTTAATCGAATCAAAAGTTTCAAAAAACATTCACACTTTTAAGATTAAGAAAATATAAATTAAATAACATGAGAAGGTTGTTCAAGTTGACAATATGGCGATCTACTTAAAACAGGTAATAAATTGTTACCCCAAACTTATAAGTTGCTATAGGAAATCTATTGCCAATCTTTCTGTAAAGATTCAACTATGGCTTTTATCAAGTTGGACAACTTGAATAGTCCACTACACCCCATTTTCACATTCCCTACATCAAAGCTCAAAAAATATAAAAGAATCAGTTATATAAATAGATTTAGCAAAGGAAAATTATTAGTAAAAAAACCGGTGTTAAAATCCATTTTCACATTCCATACACTACTACAGAAATGCTAATAGACATCAGTTTTAATCCGTTGTCTATTAGTAAAAAAATTCGCTATTAGAGCCTTTGGTGTTAAAAATGTGAACTTTTGACAGCGGCTGAGAATCGGTGTTGTTTTTAAAGACACCGGTTTTAGATATAAAATATCCGCTTTCTAAGACCCCGATGTTAAAAGTTTATGTTTTTGATATTGGTTTAGAACCACTGTCTTTAAAGGAATACACATCGGTTTTACACACCGGTTTTAAACCGGTGTAGTTTTATTTAAAGATACCTGCTCAAACCCGGTGTCTTTTGTATGAAATAAAATTTGTAAGCTCTAGATATAATACAAATTAAAGATGCAAAAAATCCATATCAATAAGCAATTCATAATGAAATCCAATTCCAGCAACCATCTTAAATTCACTACCAATTAAATTAAATCCAATTCCACCAATCAACAAAATCTGCATTAATACTAAAGTCACGAAGATCCATAAAATAACAAAAAGTATTTGTAGCGAAGTTTCCTTTCGATAAAGCAACTACAAATTCATAATCCAATTCTATCAACCAACAGAAAGGCTATATACATTCAGCTAAAGGCAACAAAATCCAGATGATCAACATTGCTCCTGTCATCCGAGCTTCTATCACTACAACAAGAATAAAAAATAGTAATTATACCCTTTAGCACCTGTACTTGATTATAAAGCTACGATTTTCCTCAAGTAACTTTATGATATCCAGAAGTAGCATGAGCTAGTTCATGAATATGGAGACTTGTAGAGCAATAGTAAACTCTGGTTAAAGCTAACCTTACTCAGTATTCGGTACATGTAAGTAAGATGAGTGTAAAATATACGTGCATTTGAGGGTTTAAAATGATATATATTTGATGCATTTGTACGCATATTCTGTGTGTTTTGCTTGGTTTCCCTTATTGGGCGTGATACTGCATACTCTTGTGAATTTTGCAGAAAATGGAGCTAAATTGGATAAAAAGAGATATCACGTTCCAAATTATAGGTCGAGAGCTAATGTACGAGCAAAAATATGAAGGAGAGAAGCATGGAAGGCCAAACAAAAGGAAATTTCCTTCACAAACGTCAAGACGCGCTAACAGTTTCCAGCAGTGGCAGGGTTTAGTATTATGGTCATAACTTCCTCTACAAAATTGATATTATGGTGATTCAAGTGTCTATGGAAAGATAAGAGATATATCTACAACTTTCATGAAGACCCTGAGATGAAATTTCGATCGCACGATCCGACCGTGTGGGATTACATGGTCGTGCAATGTAATTGGGGCTGAATTGGTCTCCTTTTCCTACTCAAACTTTATAAGTGATCTCTCCAAGCATCTATAAAAGGAACCCAATGCTATGCACGAAAGAGGATCATCCAACATCACTCTCTACATAGAAAACACATCAAATAACACAGGAACGAAGGAATCAAAGAGCTTCTGAGAGCACCACAAGACTTTCGCATTTAGGGAGCACAAGAGCTTCGAGGGCTTGGAAGGGGAATCCATCCCGACAAGAAGGAGTTTTCTTTTCTATGTCTAAGAACTCCTGTCTATGCTTATATGATGTCATAATATTGATTGATTTGTCTATGAGTTTGTAATTAATGTTTGGCATATTTTTCGGATCTTAGGGCATAATAGAAAGCGTGGATTTGTATTAAATGTGATTACTTATTTTCTTAATTAATTCATGTGTTCTATTTTATGAATTCGAGTGCTTATTTATAATTGCTTTTTATTTGTCCAATAATTTGCATGTCATACTTCAAGTCCATAATCCGACCAAGTGAGTTCTAGAAGACGAAAATCGAATTCAGACATGAAACATGTGTGACAATCGTGTTTGTGGGGAGTCATTTAATTCACAAATCTTTTGGGAGTTAATAAGAATTGTAACGATCCGAGAGGACTACAATTGTTATTAATCAACTGTTTACGCACCACCTGACCAGGGGAGTAAATGATATTAGGAATTTGAACCCATAGAATTGCATGAATTGGTTTTTAAAACTTGATTCGCATTTAATATTGAAGAAGCATGTTGAGATTATGTGCCTAAGGTTGCTCCTAATGATGTTGAAAATACTTGTGGGGTTCATAAATTTATTTTTAAGTTCTTTCTTTAATTTTCGATTTTTAAGGATTAAATAAACTCAAATTTTCGGTCGCTTCAATAAAATTAGAATACGATGTTATTATAGCCTAAGTGTTTCGAGCTTCAATCCCTGAGGAATACGACCTTGCTTGCCATTATTCTATAAACTACAATGTACACTTGCAGTTGTATAAACCAAAACACTTGCCCATCGAATTGGAGCATAAGGCGTTTTGGGCTGTGAAGAAGTTAAATTTTGACTTCCAAGCAGCGGGTGAGAAGAGGCTCTTGCACTTAAACGAGATGGAGGAGTTCCGGGATGAAGCTTATGAAAATTCCCAGATTTATAAGGAGCGAACCAAAAGATGGCACGATCGAATGATAAAGAAGATGGAGTTTTTACCGGGTGAACAAGACCTTTTGTCACTACAAGAAAAATAATTTATAATGACGGGAAATTTCATCATCATATGTCCAAAAACTATCATTAAAGACTTTTAATGATGGGAAATTTCCCGTCATGGCCCCTCATTATTGCCCTCCTAAGTAAAAGTAAATAATGACGGGAAATAGGTCCCGTCATTATTGCTTAAATATATTTAATGATGGGATTATACCGTCACTAAAAGTTAATTGGAATAAATGATAAATTCCGCACTACCTACAAAAAAAAGTAAATAGACATCGGTTTTAAACCAATATCTATTAGATAAAACAGCCGATGTTAATTTCCAGAAAAGGGTTACTTTTTACTGCGGTTTAAAACCGATGGCTGTTTTATAACATGCATCATTTTCCACCGGATTTTATTACAAAAAAGGAATTATTATTAAATACCCATTGAAGTGATGTTTTAAAATGTAGTGCCTAAAGAAAAAATTAACCATCGAGGATATATATAATATGTAAAGTAAAATTAGTAATAATAATTAGATCATACTCATAAATACATAGCTACAAAAGTAGCCACGTAAATAAGTATTATTACAAAAATTACAAAAACAAATACAAGGATTGTTTTCTATAAAGCCACTAAAAATTCAACAATGAATTAATTCTACCAACGAAAAAAATTATACAAAGTTATAATAATCAACTAAAACCATCAATGTCCAGTTTCTACCAACCAGCAAGAAAAATCTCCATCTCTTTTCATCTTGCATACCAACAAAAATACCATTAATCTATATTCAATCAACACAAAATCATAGAATAATAGTTTTGAAAAAGTAGAGCAGTTAGGCTCATATGATGATCAAAACGAAAAACATTAGAGTTCCTAAACAACATAACAAGGCAAAACTAACAGTACCATGCATGACTCACATATGAATTCTCTGATAATAATTCATCCTTTCTTAAAATAAAGACAGACTAAACAACATAAATAATCACCTCATACAGTGATACAGCCAATATGCAAAAAAAGACAAACCTTATATTCTTAACAAAAGAAGGTGATTCAAATTCCAAAAAAAATGAAACGCACACATAAATTGCATCTGGAAGCTTAAAAATCCCTTACTTATTGAGGTTCAACAACAAATTAAAGATTCTTGAAATTAGATAGATGCTGGCATTATCCAGATATTAAAACATATTCCGGAGACATGTAGGACTCTGTATTGTCTTCCGGAAGTCCTTGGGATTTTCAGGATCCTCAAACAGACATGCACCAACCAGAATAACATTAAGATTCACACATAATAAAGTAGCTACTTAGACAATGAGTCAAATCACTGAATAAACTAACCACACTAAAACCATGCTATAAAGACATCCATATTACTAGATGGTCGGGGAACAAGTCCTTTTGTTTAACTCGCGTCTTAAACTCTTTTCGGGAAAACTTAAGTCTAGATGGTCGGGGCCGTTTGTGATAAAGAAGGTGTTAAATCCTCCGGGAATAGTGGAGTTATTGAGCCG
This sequence comes from Rehmannia glutinosa, assembly GCA_016081115.2. Lineage (NCBI taxonomy): Eukaryota > Viridiplantae > Streptophyta > Magnoliopsida > Lamiales > Orobanchaceae > Rehmannia > Rehmannia glutinosa. The sequence goes on from JABTTQ020003078.1 coordinate 70,788, forward strand.
AGATGGGGAGACGTTCATGGTAAATGGCCGGAGGATCAAGCACTAGCTTAGTAGAGATCAAAAAGAAGAGGTGACACGCCTCACTTTGCTAGAGCCGTGATCGAGTAAACAAAGGCGTCAAGCTATAGACGTTAAATTTAGCGCTTGTTGGGAGGCAACCAACGGTTTTGCTATTTTATTTCTTCCCATGTTTTTGGTTTGTTTTTCTCCTTTTCTAAGTTAGGATTTATTTGCTTTCATAGGATAGGATTTTCTTGTTTTTCCAAATAAAAAAAAAACGAAAAACAAATTTCCGAAAAAAAATAAAAAAAGTTTAAAAAAACAAAAAAATCTTAAAAAAAACGAAAAAATTCTTGAAAACAAAAAGAAAAAACGAAAAAAAAATTGAAAAAAAAAAAAAAAAAAAAAAAAAAAAAACCAGACGCACACGGGCATGTGGACGCACGCGATCCGACCGTATGATCTGCTCCTTCAGTTTCTGAATTGACGGACGAGCTCCCGACTTCATCGGAACTATCCATGTAAGTACTTATTACGCATTCTTCTTTCTTTTGATAATTTTCTCATATGTTCTGGACGAAGCATATTTTAAGTTTGGGGGGATTGTCAAGAATGTGTAATCTTGTACTGTTGCATTTTGCATTGCAACTGAAAGGCTATATACATTTTGCTAAAGGCAACAAAATCCAGATGAGCAACATTGCTCCTGTCATCCGAGCTTCTATCATTACAACAAGAATAAGAAATAATAATTATACCCTTTAGGTCTGTAAAGCTACGATTTTCCTCAAGTAACTTTATATCCAGAAGTAGCATGAGCTAGTACATGAATATGGAGACCTGTAGAGCAATAGTAAACTCTGGTTAAAGAAAAATGAAATAGTCTTACCTACTATATTAGAAACATAAAAGCAAATAAAGAACGAAAATTTTCAAATTCCTACCAAGATTGTGAATTTCTTCATGGAATTTCACCAGATTACAAAATTCCCGAAGCATAACTCGCAAACTCATGAAAATCGCCCCGCATATAATTGAAGAAATAATGCTATCGTTTACAATGGATCGGACCAATGAATATTTGCAATTTTGAAAGATAGCCGCGCGAGTTTTTGTAATTAGGTGGTTCAAGAAAAAATAAAATAAAATAACAAACCTAAAATATGTAATATGTTGATTTTAGGGATGGTAAAGAGAATTTATTATTGTTATGACATCATCTAAAAAATAACATCAACTTGTTCATTTCCCAAGCAATAAGCCAATAACTAGATGAAGAAACTATTCTTTTGGGAAATTATTGTTAGGTCTCAGTGGAGTCTTTTGTAATATTCAAAAACCTATGGAGTCTTTTGTAATTAGCCCAAACCTCATGGGGTTTATGTACTTATCCCAAAAAAAACCTTGATGATATGGAACCAGATTAAAAAAGCATTACCTTACTGTAGCGTGCATGTGATACAGAAAATTGAGCCGGATCCTTGATAACAAGGAATGAATTACCAGCAGAACCATATTTGTCCCGAAAAATAACAACATGGGATACTAGTTTCCAGGGAACTAATGAATTCAGAGGAAAACACTAATTCATACAAATAAAGTCCAAAACTTGCCTTTTCATATACATACATACATACTTCCATCCGCATGAGCAACTATAAACGAGCCAGGTTTTAGAGAAAAAAGAAAAGAGCCAAGTTGATGCAGATGAAAGATTACCCAACCAAAACTACTTGACAAGTCTTTTCCTGTACCAAGTGGAATAATTCCAGTTGGTGGAACTGGCAAACTATCCTGCTTGTTAAGCTCTCCAAGACAACCAAGGACCCAGCCAGCAGTACCATCACCTCCTGCCACCTGCCAAAAACCAGATGCAAAGTTTTCCATGTGAATTGAAAATAAGCAGAACAATCACAAGCACTACTTTTGAATATGTAGTTAGCACCACTTTTGAATATACCTGATGGATATTGTTAAACCACAGGACATGGTCAGAATTGTTGACCCAGGAAAGACATCTCCTCCAATTGCAATGCCTACATGAATCATAATGAACATAAGACTTATATTCCAAATTTCCAACATTACAAAAGACAACAAAAATGTCCAGAAGTTAGATGTCAGACCTTCATAAATTCCATCGGTGACAAGAGCATTTGTGTTGTACAGTTCATTAGACGTACCACCCTGTAATTTTGACATATTATAAGTTAACTGAATCCCGTGAGATATAATTAGGTACGACATGATGAAGTTGGTCAGAGTAACATCACTCTGTTAGCACTAGCAGGATATGAAACTACACCGAGAATAGAGATAAGAATCAACGTCGCCATAACTTATCTGTTGAACCTCAAGACAACACGATTAACTTCTTTTGCAACAAATTCTGATACTTGAAAATTATGTTTGTTACTTATATTGAAAATTGTCTTTTGCAACAATATTGATACCTGAATTCTTTGGTTTTCCTCATGATGTAGGAAGATGAGAAAGCTGCTCAAGATTGGGAAAGAAAAATGGCATTCGTACTGATTAAGGCTATGGCAGAAGGACTAAAAAGTAAATATGAGGAGTTACATTTGGTATGCTTCATGACATCAACTTGGCTCGTACACATGTTGTCCATTCTTCCGGACACAGGGTTAAGAGGAGCAACTCGTGTATGCTTGATCAACCATTTTGTCTCCATTTTCAAATCTGAGAAAAACACAGAAGATAAAACTCTCTCCATGCTTGCACTCAACCACTTTGTCTCCATTTTCAAATCTGACAAAAAAAGATATATCGGGCCCTTGATATTAATATGATATTTTGAGAGCCATCCAAAGGAAAACTATATACTAAGTGCCAAAATCCATATATCAAAATCCATGTTGCACCTTCATGAAGTTAAATCATACTATGAAACACTTTGTCATATTATGCAATGATCAATAAAAATAATCAAAACACATTAATTTCTAAAAATCAACCCTTCATAACACAAGCACCAAAAAAATTGAAAACATCAAATTAACTGCACAAGAAAATCCTTTACTACCTTTCGTCTCCCTAATGCGATTAACATGTAAAACCTACACCACCACCAATGCAACTTCATTAATTTCTACCGAGGAAGCTAGGACCAGGTATTCAAGCATAGATAGAAAATCAATGAAATTAGTGTTTATATTTCCATCAACTTGGTCATGCGAGGCTTCGTGGGGTTTGTCGAAAGATGTATTAATACCTTTAGCTAATTATTTGCAAATCTTCAAATCCTAACAACATAACCCTATAGGCGAGAAATTTAGGGCAACCACATCTTCATATCTTATAAATTTAGGGCAAAATTGAGAGAGAGAGAGAGAGAGAGAGAGAGGGAGAGAGGGAGAGAGAGAGAGAGAGAGAGAGAGAGAGAGAGAGAGAGAGAATCGGGCAAGGGAAATACCTGGATTTGAGGTGGTATGTTGAAGGTAGGGAAGATGTTATCTCAAACCCATGGTTTGCTTCACTGACAGATTCCCGGTGTAGGCTACAGTGAAAGCACAAGCAAGTGGTTGTAATTTCCAGCGTGGTGCAGTAGTGAAAGCACGAGCAATGGCGGGTAGGGAGGAGGTGCAGCTGAGAGTTTGAAGTTGGTGGTGGCGGAAGGAATGAGACTTTTGAGGGGTACAAGTGCTTAGGAAAATCAGCAGCAAATTGGTTTTCTTAGAAGAAAATTAGCAATAATTTTAATTATTAACAATAATTATGATATGACACCAGTTTTGAAACACGTGTCTATAATTTTGACAATGATTAGACATCTGTTTTATAACCGCTGTCTATAAAACTGGTGTTAAATTGCAATACTCGAAATAAATAGACACCGATTTTGAAAACCCGATGTCAAAACCGGTGTCTATTTAATGATGCCCTTTATATTAGACAGCGGTTCTGGAAACCTGCTGTCTATTATCAAAATACTGCGCTAATAAGAGAGTGGTTTTGTAAAAAGATGGTGTTAAAAGGAAAAGACACCAGAAAAGTCGTAAAACCGCTGTCTTTATGGTGGTGTCTATTTGCATTTTTTTCGTAGTGATATATATGATTTATCTCATGTTACCATATATATGTAGTTCCTAAAATGTTACGTTTATCTCATGGTCTATAATGCATGCTCTTCAAATGTAAAGTTTATCTCATGGAGATGTATTCTTCAATAAGTATAGGCAAATATATTGTAGTATGACACAAAAAGGGGCACTTTGGCTTATACAATAGATCTATGAGAACTATTTGTAGAGAAATCCACCCATAAACTCTTACTTCAAACTTACTAATATAATAAAATAGTAAAATAAATGTTATAGTAATTCTTGAAAAAAGGCAACAGTACAGGAAAATAAACATATATAAAATAAGTGCTCTTTTTCGACATTTGAACATAACAAATCAAAGCATTCTAAAACATATCAAATCATTCGAAACATAAACTCATAAAATCTCCAACATGGCTTATAATCGTGTCTTGGCACTTTTTCTCATTGCTCTCATCCTCTTTGCGGCCTCAAAACTACTAGCCCATGGCCAATTGATCACTGCGTGACCTAAGTGTAGGCGACAACCTTTGTTGCACGCCTACAGGAAATTGTCCAGGCAAGATGTTGTCGGGCGCTTGTTAGCGAGAATTGCTCCATTCTTGGTACAATAGTCACTCTCGGTCAAGCCACCACCAATGTTAATGGATCATTTAATATCATTGTTCGCTTTTTAAGGACTAATCCTTGGCTTGCCCATGCTTCCATGTGTTACTCTTGTTCAACTTCCACTTAACTCGTGGTTTGTCCGTGCTCTCCACCACCAATGGCATTCTAGCATCCGCTATTCGATCCGTTGTAACGATTTTAACGACAACATTAGGGCTAGTTCGAGAATGCCACCTTAGTGGGATTTGTCAACGTGGGGGTCTAATTGCCACTATAAGTGTTGTAGATATGATTGACGATTCTTCTTCACTTCAATATCTACGATCTAAGTCATTATCTAAGTATTCGTTGGGTAACCCTTTTCGTCGTTCCTCTTCACTGACTAGAAAGTCTTGATGTCTCTAAGGAGTAATTTCACCAAGTATGGTTGAATGAATTGTGTTTCTCGCTCCGAGTCTCGGGGCTTTAGATGCGCATGGCTCTCCTAAGTGGCCTCATGGAATGTATATATTTCTCTTGCAGCTTGAGCAGAAAATTGTGAGATCAAAGGAAATATGAGGAGCCCCTTGTCCATATATGATGCCAAGTGAAATTGCTCGACGACATAGTTGAGGGTTAGTAGATGCTTCCTGCGTGAGTGCAAGGTGGAGTGGCACTTAGCCACTTCTTGTTCTTTGTGTAGTGGATCCTCGACTGATTCCATTATGGTTTAACTTTATTCGTCTTAGGAGTCTTTGTCTTCTCCAAAGAGTTGAGCATTTCTTTCGATTCCGTGTTGGGAGATATTTCTCCAATGTTTGGAGATTTTCTAGAGCTTCCTTCGAGTTGACAAGGGATTGTTAGCGAGTGTCTTCTTGGGAGTTCGCTCTTTTGTAAAGAGTTGCTTTTTCTCTAGAGCTAGGTTGAATAGTCTAGATAGCTCTTTACTCCCCGATGGAGTGCCGAAGGAGACTTCATAGCAGACAAAGCGGAGAATGGAATCCATCCCCAAGTCGGAGTCAAGCCCAACTATCACATCGCATACTCATAACCCCTATACATGCGTAAGCCTCGAGGAATGAACTAACCAACACATGCTCCAACAAATCTATGGATCGCGATGAGGAAATTATTCGGGGGAAGAATAAAACCAACATAAAAGTTGTAAAGGTATACCATGATGAATCCTCGGGTGGATGAGTAAGCCTCCGAGCGGAATGGAAGAATGACAAAATTAAGAACCCCGCTTGAAATATACGAAAACTCGGGAGAAGACAGGGAAAACGCGAAGGAAAATGGGGCTCACCCTTGTATTGAGCTCACATCTCTCTCTCTCCTCTTGACACACTCCAACTCTCCATGGACTCTCACCTCAACTTTCCGAAATTTTCTAAGCCTTCTACAAAGCAAAAAAATTCAAAGTTAAAGAGTAGTGAGAAAAAAATTACTGTGGAAGACATGACCACAAGCTCTCCTTACAAGCGCCCTTATGCAAAAGTGGTCAAAGATTCTCCAAAGGCATGACAAGATATACAACAAGCGAGTGAGATATTTCTACACCGAATTAGCTCCCACTACTTCATCCCTCCGCAACACCGGAGATGAGGGGTTTATCTTTGGGGTAAAAATAATATTTAATTAATTAATATATAATTCAATTTATATATTTATTTAATATTAATTGTCATATGGACTCTTAATAAAATAACCCGCCCAAAGTAGTCAGGGATTGGTCCATAGACCAATATTTCCTACATGGTCCACATGGCCCATCTCTCGAGGTATAAAAATGTCCCTCCCATTCATACGTAAGTTAATTAATTGATATTTCTCCTATGCATTTAATTCAGGATTCGAAATTATTTTATTCTCTCGTTCACCGTCTTTGACTTGAGCGCCCGGAAGGGCATCCCAAGGACAACCCGGGGGCACTTTTTGCTCATGTGTGTAGGCAAGTTCCCAATCAAATGATTTTCCAGCTCTCGGAGAAGAAGACTTGAATACTTCCCCTCGGGAAGAGGATTCTATCAACCCCGTTGACTTTGAATGATCTACCCTAAAAAACAACATCAAGTACACATAAAAATATTTTTAGTTGGAATATTAAAATATCATCTAAATAAAAAGCAAACAATCACTAATAAATTAATTAAAGGCTAAATTAAGTTTTTGAATTCTCTAATGGCAGAGGTACAATTTTGCCACTCCGGCGGTTAAACCGGATTTCCACTTATTCCATTGACATCTAGATATCTAAATTTAAAATTAACAAAAATATCTGGATTTATTTTGAAAAAATATTTTAGAAGAATGAAGATATTCAAGAAAAACAAATCCAAACATTATAATATATATTAGGTTCACGGGTAGACCTAATGTATTAAAACAAATCCAAACATTATAATCTAAACGTATTTTATTCATCTTCCAAAAAGAAGCATTGAGTAATGGTTCGATTTCACCTCCTTTAATATATTTTTGATTCGACGCGATTAGCTTCCCCCACGAGTGGTATTCAAGTGATGTTGGACCAAATATATTACTATTAGAGATGTTAAATGGGCGCGCCACGTTGTTCCGGACCGTTAAACCGAGAAAAAGAGAGGATCAAGGCCGAATTATTTTGACTCGTTTAAGTCCGAGCCTTTGGTCCGAACCATTTAATCCAAATCCCATTAGGACTAGCCTTTAGGTTAACCGTAGGGTGTCAATTTTTTTAAAAAAATATATATAATTCTAATATTTTATATCCATTTTTATTATCTCTTACCTATTACTAGTAAATATGTATTTTCAAATTCACATTTCTCACATCTTTAATAGATTTAAATATATAATTTTAAAATTTATGACTTATAGCCATATGAGTAACCTCAAAATAAAAAATATTATTATTCCCGTTTTATATTGGAATATAATAGTAGCTTTTATTATGATAGTTTTATTTTTAAAATTTAGATTATAAAATATTTAAATTTTGTAATTTTGTTAATGCAATATACTTATAAACTATGTATGCCTTTTATTTTTTGTTTTTATAGTGAATACTTTAACTTAAGAAGTTAAACTTAAATATTGTATATGTCGCGTTTAAAATTTTAGATTTAAATATATAATTTTTAATTTTTGATTTATGGCCCGATAGTGACGTGTTTAGCCCGAATCCCGCTAGGGTTAGGATTAGGTTCCAATATTTGCGTCTCGTTTAACAACGACTGTTCAACCCAAAAATCGTTTAGACCGAAACACGTTAGGATCGACTCGAAACCACTAGGACCAACCCGTTTAACATCTCTATATATATCATCATTTTGCGGTGATGCCCATAACACATGTCCCCCTCATTTCTCGTTTATTGGCAAAATAAAGAATTAAAAGAACTTAGTTTGTAATTTGATCACTTCTTGTGAAAAATCTTAATGTATATTATCAGGCTGAATTTTTAATATTCCGCATCTTTAATATGATTTTAGTTTTAGATTTAAATATATAATTTTTAATTTTTGACTTATGGGCCGATAATGGCGTGTTTAGCCCGAAGTCCACTAGGGTTAAGGTTATAGGTTCCAATATTTCCGGCTCGTTTAACAACAACCTGTTTAACCAGAAGACCGTTTAGACCGAAACACGTTAGCTGATCTGAAACCGTTAGGACGGACCATTTAACATCTCTATATATTATCATTATCTTGCGGTGATGCCCATATATATCACATGTCCCCCTAATTTCACAAGTTTATTAGCAAAATAAAGAATTAAAATAACTTACTTTGTAATTTGATCACTTATTGTGGAAATTTTTTAATGTATATTATCAAGGCTGAATTTTATTTTTCGCATCTTTAATATGGTTTTTAGTTTTATATTTATTTTTGGATAAATTACAATTTGGTCCCCTAATTATATGGGGGTGATTAAATTAGTCCCCTAATTATATGGAGTGCCAATTTAGGGACGTATATTGAAAAAACCATACAATTTGAGGACATTCGATGGCGGAGTTCGTTAAATTATAAATCTTACTAACTAGACATGCCGAAAATCACTTAAACTTATATTTGGACATTACTCATCTAACCTGGCATATATTGGAGGAAATTTATCTTTTTACGATCCACTTCTTCTTATAAATCCCCTAATTAAAGACGGAAAATGCCCTAGTTTTCTCCACATTAATGAATCCTCCGCATTTTCTCTAATCTCGAAATTGTTAACTATGTCACATACCATTTTGGTTTCGTGGATTGTTATTGTGGAACACGGGCGGTGTTCGGATTTCATGGATCGATAACATCACGAGGAGGCGTTTCCATGCATGTCGTACATAAGACATAAGACATGCATGGAAACGCCTCATAAGACATAAGACATGCATGGAAACGCCTCCCCAGGTTGTCATCGGTCCACGAAATCCGCAACACCGCCCCTTGTTCCACAATAAGAGTCCATGAAACCAGTGGTCTTACATAGTGAATAATTTCGAGTGTAGTGAGAAAGAATGGGGAGGACTCCTTTTCTAGTGTTATTTAATCAATTAGTAAGATTCATTTTAAGTTTTAAATTAAAATACAAAACTCCAACTCTTTTCTAAAATCATCAAATCCAAACAAACTCTAATAATTAATAAGTTTTCTTTGCTAAATCTAATGAAATGAAGTTTCTTTAAGCTAGCTTTAATTTGGATGGGTGCATATGCATGTAGGTGACCAAATTCAAGTTGCCTCAACTTGATAAAAGCGCCATAGTTGAGTCCTATAATAAAATAGGCAATAGATTTCCTTTATCAACACTTGGTAGTCCATTAATTATTAAACCTAAATACCATAATAATAATAATAATAATAATAATACAATATCTCACCTCCGAATCTACTCCTTTCGATTGACTTCATGTAGTGCCGAAACCAGAAATTTTATGTAGGGGCCCAATTAACATTAATATAAAAATAAAATACGATACATCAACTCTAAAAACTATACTATAATGCTTCAAAAAAAATAATGAATAGATATTAATACAATTACATCTTAATACAATTATATTACAATAAAAGAATAATACTATAAATAAAGACTAAGTTCGATAAAGTCATTGTATTAACTCAATTACATCTTAATATCCAAAAATAAATAACATTAATAGAATTACATCAATATATATATATATATATATATATGTATCATAACATTCTTCTTCTATTCTCATATCTTGAGATCGTTGCATAATATCTTCATTGGTAATATACATATTTCTTAGTGTATATTACAAAACAATCATTCAATAACTCATCACCAATTAATGTTGAATTCTTTAGTGAAAATTTGATAATGAACCCTAAATAATCCTAAAAGAGATGAATAGAGAAGTAAAAGAGAATAATGTCAAAATTCATGTTCAATATCACGATGGAGCAAAAGAAAATATACAAAATTTTGAGAAAGGAGAAAAAAATGATCAAGATTCAAATATTTTTCAAGATTCACAAATGAGAAGGAACAACAAAAATAAATGAATTGAAAGTTTTGTTGCATTTTTACCTATTTTCTACATTTTTAAGCTTATAAAGTGAAATTACCAAAATACCCTTAATATTTTGCAAAATTTCGGGGGCCTAGTATGGCTTCGTCTATGACTTCATGTCGGAAATATATTTTCAGTAGCCTGAAATAGATCTAGCTAGTAATTGTACATTTGTAATGGATTGAGCACCCTTTGTGTTTCTTTAATGTTTTTATTGCTTTTTGTATTACAAAATAATATTGTGTTTGTTTAGTATTAAAAAAAAAGTGCGTACGAAAGAAATATTCGTTTAGTTTTATCTTGATAATTTTAGTTTTGAGATATTAAAACTACTTAACCATCTTCTTTGGTTGAGTAAACATAATTATTCCTAATTAAGTTAAAAATGTATATGCATCTTAACTTACAATATTTTAGACTATAATATAACGATCGACTTATAATCGAATGTCGCCCGCAACGCATACATCCTCAATTAGTCTATAGATAATATATATATATATACAAATATGAACATTAAATTAAGATTCAATTTTCTTCTTCATTATCCGGAAATGAGATACACATGCACATATAAAATGTTACATATATTATTGACGCAGAAATGAACAAGCACAAAAACAAGCAATATATTGCATGCACGCAAACATGATTGCATGTTGCTTATTCATGAATAAACGGTAGAGATTGAACTCGGAGACGAATCTTCAAGACAACGGCTTATATAATGGCAATTAGACGCCCACATTGAAAAATCCAACTAAGGCAAGCATGTTGGACCAACCCCAATGTGGATATAACGATCGTGCCAAGGCGGTGGATAGTGGAAACAAGAATGCCATTGGTGGTCGAAAGAACAGGACAAACAACGAGTTGAGTGGAAGTTGAACACGGCAACACATGGAAGCGTGGGCAAGCAAGAATAAGTCCTGTTAAAGCAGAACCGTAATGTTAAACGACCCATTGATATTGGTAGTGGCTTGACCAATCTGTTGTTGTAGCACCAAGAATGGAGCAGCTTACAACCGCCAAATGACGCCTTGGCGGGACAATTTCCGTTGGGCGTGCAACAAAGGTTGCCGCCTACTGATCAAGCCACGCAGGTGATCACCCGAGCTTGGGCTAGTGGTTTTGAAGATGCAAAGATGAGGAGGGCTATGAGAAAAAGTGCATATGCATTGTAGAAGCCATTTGGAGATGTGGGTGTATATGTGATATAAACAATACTATATATGTTAGTACTCTGCTTAAGTTGTTGTGTCCAAATGTAAGGAAAGAAGCCCTATTTATAATGATTCGTTTGCCTCTATATTGCCTTCTTCTTTTCAAAATTTTATTACTTATATTTTTATATATCTTCGTAGCAAGTCTGAAGTAGGGGATTAGGGGTGGGTTGCTCTATAGATGGTTCTCATCTGTTGTACAAGTCAAATATTGCCCCCTTTATTTTTTTCGGTACCATACTGTTATCCAAAACTCGGCCCACATTATTGAAAGAGTATGCACAAACTTTTCATTTTAGCCCATATTATTGAAAAGCTTGCATGCAATAAGCTTGTAACTTAAATTTGTGTATGTATTCTGAACTTTTTTGTTATATATATATATGAACTTTTTCAGAATGTGAAGATTTAAGAATCAAATCTGTAGGCTAAATATAATGTATGATATAATTTGTTTTCAATAAAATGAGTACTACAACAGTTTTTATGCATTTAATGACCATTAATTTTTTAATGTAGTAAAATAATAACCTTAATTTCTTTCTGATTTTCCTCAACTTTTTAGTTTATAATTAAAAAGTCATGATCTTTGAGAGTTTTGCCTGGTGATTTACATAAAGGATTGTGCCCCATAGTAGTGTGCTTGAAATATTATATATATTACGGGTTTCAAATTCTTGATATTAACGTGTTGTATTTGTTTGAATAATTCTGATCACTTAGGTACGACGTATTTATTTCAAATCCTAAAGTTACTCTTTTTCTAATGTTATTCTAGCAATTAGTGAGATGCATTTTAATTTTTAACCCTTCTAAACTTAGAAACAAAATTCGAGTTGTTTTCTAAAATCATTCAGCCCAAGCTAAATCAAATAATTAAATTTTCTTTGCTAAACCTAAAGAAACGAAGTTTTAATTTCTTGGGTGGAGGATGTAAAAGTGTGAGTGCATGTAGTGGACCAAATTCAAGTTGTCCAACTTGATAAAAGCCATATATAGTTGAATCTTAACAAAAAGATTAACAATATATAAATTCCATATATCAACACTGGTAGCCATAATGGTGTTGCCAAATTAATTCTAATAATGTAAGGTTAGATGGTCATAAATATTATTCAACTTGAGTAATCTTCTCAAATCAGTTAATCCCATTCTTGACGTCATGATATATAAGAAAGGGAAAACATTGGATATATGAGAAAATTTGGATAGAAACTTGCATTAAAAGTTCAAATGGATAGCTAGTGGGTTAAATACAAGTTTTTAAAAGTCGAATAAACTGATAATAGTTCGGATGGCAAGAAATATTTTCGTCTAATTTCAAATTAAATTCCAATAGGCTAGGGGTGGCAAGAATTTATTTAAAATATAAGGCTATCACTCTGTATCTACATGCATCATATTAGCCACAGTTGAATCTTACAACTTGTATGGGATACCAGTGTTGATATATGAAATCTATTACCAATCTTTTTGTAAAGATTCAACTGTGGCTCTTTAGCATGTTGGACATCTTGAGTTTAGTCCACTACACCCCATTTTAATTTACATTCCCCATTAAAAGCTCAAAACTTCAGTTAGATGGAATTAATTAGCAAAGAAAAAAACTATTAGATTTTGTTTGACTGTGGCACATTAATCCCTTACATAAACCACCAGGCAAAGTTCTCAATTAATTAGTTTCCATACACTTGGAAGTTGAGGATCAAAATGAGAAAACAAGGATTGATTTTATCACTACATTTAAAAACTAATTGCTATATGTATAAATAAGATTGTATTTAATACCCATTTTTTAAAATACTATTTATATTATTTAGCATATACATTTGATTTATGACTCCACGTTCTGAAAAGATCCATATATAGCAGGCTAAACTTCCAATTACGTACTATGGAAGTTACTATATATATGTAGTTTCTAAATGTAAACTTTGTTTCATATATTACTCAATAATATAGGGACATATAGATATTTAGATAAATAACTGTATGGAATTACTAAAAAGGCACTTTGATTTATACGATAGATTACAACCACACATAAAGAGCAACCCACCCCTAAACACCTAGCTAGGTGCTACTTCAAACTTCCTAATTAATTCGTTATGAGATAGTTGAAGAAATATTATGAAAATTCTTGAAAAAAAGGCAAGAGTACAGGAAAATAATCATGTATAAATAGGTATTCTTTCCTTACATTTGAACATAATAACAAATCAAAACATTCTAACATATTATTCTTTACAGCCCCAAAACACATCAAATCTCAAAAAATGGCTTATAATCGTGTCTCAGCTCTTTTCCTCATTGCCCTCATTCTCTTTGCGGCCTCAAAACCACTAGCTCACGGCCAATTGATCACTCTGCGTGGCCTAAGTATAGGCGGCAGCCTTTGTTGCACGCCTACCGGAAATTGTCCCGGCCAAGGTGTTGCCGGAGCACTTGTTAGCCTGAATTGCTCCATTCTTGGAACAATGATCACTCTCGGTCAAGCCACCACCAATGTTAATGGATCCTTTAATATTCTTGTTCTCGCTTTAACAGGACTTATCCTTGGTTTGCCCGTACTTCCATGTGTTACTATTGTTCGAACTTCCACTAAACTCGTGATTTGTCCCGTGCTCTCTACCACCAATGGCGTTCTTGCTTCAGCTATTCGATCCGTTGGAACGATTTTAACGACAACATTAGGGTTGGTTCAGAATGCCACCTTAGTGGGATTTGTCAACGTGGGGGTCTAATTGCCATAATTAGTATTGTTGATGATTGATGATTCTTCTCCACTTCAATATCTACTGTTTGTGTAAGAATAAGCAACAAGCTAGCATGTACGCATCCATGCATGCAATTATAGCTTGTTTTGTCATCATTGATTTCTGCATCAACAATATTTGTAATATTTATATTTGCGCTTCTTTTTCTCAAATAATGGAGAAGAAATTAATTTTAACTGAATGCTCTCACACGCAAAAATATATATGGGATAATTAAAAAAAAATTTGAGGTCCGGGCTAATTACCAAAAAAACCAAGAGTTTTTAAAAATTACAAAAATCCCTTGATTTGATCTGTCTTACATTGTGCCCTTCATCAGCAAAAGTATTTGAAACTCTCGACATTTTACGAAATATTAAATTTAACTCCTTAAGTTTAAGACATAATAAAAACTAAGGTTTTTTTTTTTTTTTTTTTTGTAATTTTGAAACATCTCCGGTTCTCTCTCCCCATTAAGAATAAAAATTTTCATCACATCAAGAATAAGGTTAGATTGCATTTGGATAAGAGAATTTGGCTTTGAATTTGGATTTGAAGAGAGCTAGATGGAATGATTTCAAATGACTTTATTTAAGAAAAATTGAAATACTCTAAAATGACTTCCAAAATATCTTCCAATGATTTGAAACCCATTATAGAATGACTTAATCCAAAACAATTTCTATGAATATGTTATTATTGATTTGAAATCCATAGCTTCAAATCTTTCCATCCAAATGGAGCCTTACGTTTGAGATTTGAAACTATTATGACAACATTTTTGTATTTTCATGCTTCTCACGAAATAATTATTGACAATAATATTAGTCATTAAAGATAATCACGCTCCATGGAAAAGCTTCATTGCAAAATGAGGATACTAACTATGAGTGGCAAAGAAGAACACTAAGTTTGTGGGATTTTAATTTATGACAATAACTTTAAAATTTTGGCGAATTGAGGACAAATATTTGAGCCCAAATTGCCAAATTCGAGCTAATTGCCACATGGGCATCAATATTGAAGCCGAAATGCTAGGCTAATTGCTTATGTTACATAAAATAAATCTAAAAAATATTTCAAAAATTTACAAATTAACATATTGAGTCTAAATATATGAAATAAATTTGATATATGCAAAATTATTGAATAAATTATGAAATTATTTAAATAAATAAAATTTATTTTGATTTATTTATATTCAAACAATTTCAAAATTTACTCTGTACTTTTTATATATTAATAATTAACTTTTTAAATTTTATTTCAAATTTTTGATTTTTTTTAATTATTTTAAAATTTATTAAATAGTTTTTTAGAACTTTATTTTTGTATCTATAGATTTATTTTCATATATTTATATTTTGATTGTTAATTTGCGAATTCTTAAAATAATTATCAAATTTATTTTTATGTATTTAGACTCTACTTGTTAATTTGTAAATTGATTTTAAGATTTTTGATTTATTTGTAAATTTTTAAAATAATTTAAAGACTTATTTTACATGACATAAGCAATTAACTTTGGTAATGCGAGTCAACATTGAGGCCCACATGGAAATTAGCCCTAATTGGATCATCAGGGCTCAATTTGTCCTAAATTCGAAAATATTAGGGCAATTGACACAAATACCCACCATTTTAAATCAATGTCAGTCTTTTACGCTTTTCGGTATTTTATTTTACCTAAATTTATGCTCCGCCCTTTTTTTACACAACAATACGCTCCAAAAAAATTCTCGAATCTTTTTACGCTTTGCTTCAATATTGTTTCTAACTTATTTCAAACATGTTTCTTTTAATAAATTTTGGTGAAAAACTAAATTTTGTCATCGTTAAATAATCCATTTTATCTTTCAAGTCTTATAAAAAATCAAGAAATATACACATAAACAACACATATTAAAACCAAACAAATTAAAAATATAATAGAAACATGAATAAAAAAAAAACACAATTCAATTTTTGATCCAATGCATTAAAACATAAAAAACATGGAAACAACCAGGAGACAATATAGAAACAAACCTAAAAAAATATAGAAAACACTATATAAGTAAAAAGAGTTAAAAATAGGTAAATATTGTATTTAAACATCGTAAAAACTTCATTAAAAACAACAAAGAAACATCGAAATAACATTAAAAATGGTGTGGAAACAACCCGTAAACAACGTAAAAAATATTAAAAACACCATATGAATAAAATGAGCTTAAAAATAGGTCAAAATCGTATTTACACATTGAACATTACATGAAAACAACAAAAAAATTATTAGAACAACATTAAAAACATTATAGAACAACAGAAAGAAAGAAACAATGTACAAATTAATATATGAATAAAAACAACATAAAAACGATGTACAAATTAACATAAACAACAAAAAAAACAAAGATAGAAACAACGAAAAAACAAATTTAATCAACATCGAAACAACATATATAACATATAAATCAATGCGGGAACAAAAAAAACGAAAAAAATAAAAAAATCAAAAAATATGCAGGAGCGTAAAAAAAATAGGTACAAAAGTAAAAAAATAGATACAAAAGTAATAGGAGCGTATTGTGTGGTATGTGTACCAAAATCAGCATATTCCATGTAGTTTCCCCAAAATTTTAAAGTTATTGTCCTAAATTTAAAAGCCCGCATACTTGAATAAAACATGAAATCCTTCTTGTTTTCTTTACATACATTGTCCTTGCTGAAAGTAAGATTGACAATAGATTTTCTATATCAACACTGGCAGGCCATCTCTAATTATATAACTGCATCATAATTCTAAGGAAGGATAGAGTGGCACTTATAAGTTTGGAATAACAATTTATACCCTATTTTGAGTAGATGGTCATAAATATTATTCAACTTGAGGAATCTTAAGAAATCAGTTAATTTCGATTATTGACATGAGGATAAGATAGGGAAAATGTGAATATATGAAAAAAGTTGGATATAAAGTTCAAATGGATAGTAGTGGGCTAAATTAAATTCAAACTGTTTCAACGTGATCATATTCAGTTAATTTGGAATTTAACTGAAACTAAGACATGGGCAATTGGCATCATCTTCTTTGAGATGCTATCCTCGATGGGATCCTTTTTCCAAAAGTTTCATCTCCTAAATTATGGGTTTTTATCACGGTGGTTTTTATATATATGACAATAATCCCGTGGTGGAATAGGAGATGAAATAACTTTTTGAAACAGAAGATCTCGTCTGCCCTTTTAGTACCCATTACTAATGCTAAACACTAATAATAAAGGAAGGTATTCAAAAGGATCAAATCCACATGCTACACGCTTTAACTTTCTCTGGTTTCAACAGTACGTGTATCCTCATCAAACCATATTCATCAATAAAAAGTGAAAAGATATCAGTAAATACATTTGCTTTTCTTATCTAATTTTTTTGCCTTTTCCATTTTATGTCTAATGCTTGAGCCAAGAACAATGAGAACGATTGCGGCAATTTTTACCTTTTCATGTAGACATGTTAACTGCAGAAGCCTCTCTCTCCTCTGCTAATAGTGACTGCAAATCACTACCATTTGCCAGGCTGTTGAACTCAACGGCTCTGGACGGCATGGTTGGATAACGCCGTTGGGCGAATGTCATCAATCTTTTAACAGACTGCAAATACTTACGGGTCGTCTCATCATTCATAATGTGCGCCACACTTTTAGTACAAATCTTTTCACGAGCCGAGCGTTGATGAATGCCAACCATAGTAACACCAATAGGCCAAGGCGCATTTCCAATCGCCATTTTAATGTAATGATCCATTGCAGCTAGGCCGTCCCGCCTCATACAGCATTCGACAACCACCATCAACCCTCGTCGAATATCATCAGGAAGAATCTTCTTTCTGCAAAACTCAAACAGAGGATCCAAATACCGAGCACACTGCTTAAACGTGGCCACCATCGACTTCCCTTTACCTGTCCTAATCTCCACCTCGCTCATCTCATTCACCTCTTGATTCCATTCATTCAACAGCTTCTTGAAAAACACGAGAATCTTATCCTCATCGCACAACTCATCAAAATTCGCCTTCATTCGTTTCGAATCCTTATCCTCTGCTCTATTATCATCCCTTGACTTCCTCTTCCTATTCAACTCCACATTAATATCCCGCAAAAAGTCGTTAGTTTGACCTTCCGTCATATCACTATCTTCAACCTCAAACAATCCAGCATTTAACACCAACTTCAGACGGTCGAGTCTCGAATCATTGTCTTCTCGAAGAGAGTCGCCGGTTGTTTTAGGAATCGCAGGCGGCGAATGACTTCTTGCTTTGGGAGATTGAGATCGCCAAGGTTTTTCTCTCCGACTAGGGATTTCGAGGATGAGGATTCGACCTTAGAATTTGGGAATTCCGGCTTGGATGATGAATTGGGGTGATTCTTCTGCTTGTGGCGAAGGGATTTGGCCTCGGCTTCGTGGTTTTCCTCTTCGCGCAGCCGCTGGAGGCGTTTCTGCTCGATTTCGAAGCGGTTGAAGTATTTCTTCCCGCCTACATCCTCCGCCAGGATCTGCCGTTGCTTCAACAACTCCTGTTTCAAGATGTCCATTATTTTGATACGCTATTTCCTAGGTTTTTTTTTCTCTGATTCACAGTCCGGCGGGTGGATAAAGGATTGGGGATAACCGGATAAGGTAATGGTGTTAGGGTTCTCTTTTTGATTCGGCGCACGGCGTGGAGTGAGTAAAAAGTATTGGCTTGGGGAGGAGGGTATTTCAAAACCTTCTGACACACCGACTAAGGACACCTTGAAACATTTCTCAATTATATAGTATATATAATACATTGGGAAAATTGCAAAATTGATCATGTATCTATTCGAGTATTACAAACTAGTCTTGTAACTTTTGAAGTTATAATTTTAGTCCTGTAATAATTTTGACTTCAGCGAAAATAACAATTTTAATCATTTAATTTTTAGGATTTGACAATTTTTATTTTTATTTTTTAATTGTGGTAATTTCAGTCTATTTTTTAATATACCCGATTTTGCCAATTTTGTACGCATTTTTGTATTTTCATGACTAGGAAATAATATACCAGATTTTGCCAATTATGTTAGCTATCAATGGCATTTTGAAGATGATTGATATATTGAAATATCCCTAGAAATGTAATTCACGTCAACTTAAAATTTATAGGCTATAATTGCACAAATTTAAAACTTACGAACAAAAATTGCAAAAAAACAAAAACACAGGACTAATATTGCAACACCCCTATAGATGGAGGATTAACTTTGCATTTTATCCTTGTAATACTTTATTACTACGTCACTAAGACTTTCCCCTCTATTTTTGCGAATTACTCCCCCCCTCTCTCTCTCTCTCTCTCTCTCTCTCTCTCTCTCTCTCTCTTCCCCTAAGAACCAATTCATTGGCCGTCCGCTTTCCATGTCGCCGATCTCATCCCCCCCCGATTTTCTCTTCCAGCTTGATCCGGCCATGGCGGATCATTTCCAAATCAGATTCAACTTGGAGTGCGTGGTGAGGGTAAAGGGGATGGCAGGGGACTGATAACGACAGAGCCATTCTAGAGCTTGTGTAGCGAGAGGGAGAGGTAGTTAAATAGATTTTTTTAGTTTTTTCTTTTTCTCATTTTGTGGTATTTTTTTTTGTTGGAAATATAATAGATATTTTCGGGTGAATGAGAAATTGTTGCCAAAAGTGCGAGTATTCATTTGAAACTATTTCGGATTGAAAAGGTTTATACGAATAATTGTGTTGTTTCTTTTGAAACCAATGGGCGTGTTTGTTCGAATAAATAGACATGTATGTTCGAACAGTTGTGTTGTTTCACTTGTGACCTTTGGTAATCTATGAATATTCCCCTTATTCTGCGAGAGAATCCATTCAACATCTGCAAACATTCGTAGCTTATTTTTGTCAAAATGTTTTGGAAAAAAAAAAAAGAGAGAGTATAAAATATTCGAAGTTAAATCGTCTCTTGTTGTTTGGAGTGCTACTATAGCAAGAGGAGACCGTTGTATCTTAGGAGACGTTTGCTATTGAACCGTGGGCACCGTAGCGGAGCAATTCGTCTTAAAGATATAGAGTCGAACTCTAGCCTCGGTCTAAGTTTCTTTGTTTTCCATAATTTCATTTTCGGAATTCATGTAAGTTCTTGATTTAATTTGGAATATAATATTGCACTTAATAAATTCCCAATATTTTTCAATTATTTTATCTTTGTGTTTTTTGGTTCTTATTAGTTTGGTTTTAGTTTGATTTTAATATGTTTCTAGCATTGTCTTTTTGTTTCTTTTCTATTTGTTCTAGGTTGAAGGTGAAACTCGTAAGCGAGGTTAGTTTTGTCTATCCCGTAGTATGTGGTGGTTGTTCGTGTCCAGGGTTTTGTTTTGGAGTGTTGCATTTGTTCGGCCAAAGTCTCCCTTGAGGAGTGGCTTAGTCTCTTAGATGGGAGTGTTTTAGTTTGTTTCAAGGTATAGTTCCCTCTTTGACAATTGTATGTGCAAGGAGATCTTTTGCGATTGGAAATGGTATAAGTTTTTTGGTTGAATATCTAATAAAAAGTCTTATCGTTCGAGGGGAAAAAACCCACTAGATGAGAATATATATTATAGCACGGTTGCTCAATTAAAGTTCTCATTTATTTTGCATTACCTTGTTTGTGTAAGTCCAAGCGACTACGATAATCTAGAGGGGGTGAATAGATTATCTCCACTTGTCTGTGTAAGTCCAGCGGCTACAATAAATCAAATTTTTAGTCATAATAAATGCACAAGAGTTTATATAAGCATCATACAAGGTCTCATTTTCAAAATATTTTAAAAACACAAATATATATTGAAGACCTTAATTTTAAAAAATATTTGAAAACTCATTTGCAATTAACATACAAATAAAAACATGCATAATAACAAAATAAAATGCATATTTATGGAGAGATACGGTTTACCAATTTTGCCATTTCCACGGGTTATGTCTCTCCCTTTGTAGATAGTATCTTCCTCTTGAGAAATCATTTTGTTGATGATGACTTTGCCATTTTCAAGGATTGTGTACTTTCCATTTTTGATTATATCCTCTTCTTGGAAATTTATCGTGATGGTGTATTCTCCTTTGATCAAATGACACGGGCATTTGATATCTTCTTAGCGGTATGAATTTTCCTTTATTATTACGTCGGGTACCTAATATGACATTATTTTGTGGTACCCTTAAGTGTTTGGGTCCTTGGGGATTAGCTTTGAGATTTTTAGGTCTCAATAGAAATTAGAGCTATTTCTAGCCCGACAAGTATTAACCGTATGACCCTTTTTACCGCAATAAAAGCAAGTAATAATTCTAGGAACATAATGACCAACATGCTTATAGACTTGATTCCTTTTCATATGATTAACAACATTAGGCTTATGATCAAGTCCTTGTTTCAATTTATCACAACTATGAACATCAATAATATCGGTTATTTTATCGGTACTCAAGTTGGATTTTGATAAATCATTTTTCATGCAATTTATATCCTCAACAAGAGTACTATTTTCTTTTTCAAGGTTTCTAACCTTGTCAAGTGTGTTGGTGTGATCACATGAAAGTGATTCATAAGAGGAATATAAATTATCCTTATCAATTTTCAAAATATTGAATTCCTTTTTCAAATTTTTGTATTTATCAAGTAAGCTTTGAAATTCATTTTGAAGTTCATCAAAATCATTTTGCAAATCACTATAATCATTTTGTAATTCATTATCATAAGAAGTGGAGGGTTTTGAACTTACCTCGTTTTCTTCTTCGAAGCCCATAAGACATCGTTCGTTTTCATCGACGTCGGAAGTTGTAGGAAGCTCATCCCATGTTGGGTTTGTATCCATTTGAGAAGTAGATGCTTTTGAGTGGCTCCTTTCATTTGCATATACTTCTTCTAATTTTCTCCATACTTCATGTGCCGATTTAATTCCTACAATATGATTATATTCCAAAATGGTAAGTGAACAATACAAAATATTAAGAGCTTTACCATTTAAGGAGATGATTTTCTTTTCTTCATCATTGAGCTCTTTGAGGCCTTTGTGTGGTGTGTTCATCATTGAAATGGATTCTTCATTTACGATAGTGTTCCAAATATCGAACCCGCAACCTTGTAGATAGCATTCCATTCTTTCTTTCCAAAATGTAAAATTTTTGGAATCGAATAGTGGTGGCTTGGTGGTGGAGGCGCCGGTAAGGTAGACTTCGTTCGTAGCCGATGATCGTTCCTCTTTACTTGCCAAAGAGTTTGGCTTTGATACCACTTGTAAGTCAAGCGCTACGATAATCTAGAGGGGGTGAATAGATTATCTCCATCTTTTCGATTATGCCCTCTTTTTGAAACAAATACGCGAAGACAATAATAAAGGTGCGGGAAGTAAACAACACGCGTCTATTTAAAGAGGTTCAACCCACCTAGGGCCTAATCCTCTACCACCCAAAGTATATCAGGGATGGATTTCAAAAAGAAAAAGAATTTTATTAATTACCACAATTAATACAAATTCAACTTACAACACCTGAAGAGCACCACACTCTTCTTCAACACCACCTTTGGAGATTACCACAATCTCCTTTGAAGATACCACAATCTTCCTTCAACGGCACCTTTGAAGATCACCACAATCTTCAATCTTGAAGAATACCAAATTCTTCAACACCTCAAGAGCACCACACTCTTGAAACACCTATCACCTAGATCACCCAAGTGTATTCTTTCCACAAGAATACACACAAGGATGTCTTGTGTTGAATGATGACAAAAATCAAGATTACAACTCAATAATGAATATTACAATTTGAGTGCAAGTGTAATCAATAAATAAAGCCTAGACCTCAAGATGTGAAAGTGAAATCCTTGGGCTATAAATACAACAAGAGTGTTGAATATGAAAGCTTGGAAATTTGCGATTTCTTGTTGTGAATTTGCTTGTGTTGTTATTTCTTGTGTCTTCAATTCATCCTCTATTTATAGAGAAGTCTTCACCAACATAGGCTCCCAACATAGGCTCCTCTATCTTCACTTTTGTCTACAAAAAGAGGATCACAAGATGTAGAAATAATGTACAAAATTGAAAAGCAAATCTTCATCACAGATTACTGTGATTGGAATTTATTTGTCAAAAAATAACATAGAGGCGCCAGGTTGCCCTGTTGAAGATTTCGACCGTTTGAAAAAAATAGTGCGATCCAGGTAGGGGTTGCGGGGGTGCGACCGGTCGGAGTGACCGGTCGGGCCTCCCCTGGGCCGGTCCCCCCTCCCTCTTTTTTAAGCTGCATGTTATTCTACGAGTTTTCTTATCTTCAAAAAGTCGACCACTTTGGGCGGCCAGTCGACCTCCCTAAAATGTTGTCCGATTTTTTTTCAAAAATAAACTTCAAGAAATACTCAAAAAATTAGTAAAAACATTTTAAATCATTTGGGAGTATTTGGACAACATTTATAAATATAGTTTTGGTGTAAAAGCCAATATAAACAAAATCATCAAAAGTGTTGTCAATTTTAATCAAATTAAAAACTCTAAGAAATACTCCAAAAATTAGTAAAAATATTTTAAATCATTTAGGAGTATTTGGACAACATATAAAAACATTGTTTTGATATAAAAACTCATTTAAACAAAATCATCAAAATCTTGATAAAAACATTTATCTAACGATCGTAGTTCTATACTTAGTGTGGCCAACTTGTCTACTTCTTGATATCCATATCGGAAAGGCTAATATGCATGGATGCATTTATTATCTAATGTTTAGCAATAACCCCTATACTTAATTATTAACTTACTCCCTTCATTTAATTTAAAGAATTTTCTGAAATTAGACTTGTTATGTATATACCATTCTATATATGAACTATAAAGTGTCAATCCACTATAGGAAGGAATGTAGGAGGATTAATGCTATATATATAGTTCTTGTTGATTGAACTTGTACACATGGAATTTCAAGCCACTTTATATGGTGTTTTATTTAATTTGATTATTCAATACAACAAGCATATAAAATGTAGATAAGATGATGTCATTTTTGTAGAGGCGATATCCATTTAGCGTATTGAAACACTAAATGAAACCCCGTAGACAAGATATATGATCACGGATTATATATGCGGAGTTGGGCCTAATGAACTATAGGCATCAATATGCAAATATATGTAGGCAAAATTATTTTTCAGTTCTCTAAATGGACTTATTTGGACATTTTGTCCTCACTTATTTTGATTTTGATATTTTGTCCCTTAAGTGAATTGTTTTTCGCAATTTTTGTCCGGTCACCGCCTATAGTAGGTAATGGTGCGGCAATTGATGTGTAAATTTTAAAAAATATGAAAAAATAAAATAGTCCTCTAAGTGGACTATTTAGGAGATTCGATCCTCACTTTTTTTCTAAATTTTAAATTTAGTCCTTTAAATGAAAAAAATTCGGAGATTTAATGCATTTATACATATAATTTCGCTTTTTAAATTTAAAAGTTAAATTTAATTTCAATCATTAACATAATATATAGAAAATTATATTTAATTTAACATAATATATAGAAAATTATATTTATTACCCTAGTTAGATAAATACGAGACGCAAAAAATTTGGTATTTACTACGTAGGAGTATATTATGAATATTTATCAAAAGTTATGGTGAAACAATCGGCAAATTACATAATAACTAATATACGGACTTGTATATGTACAGGTAAATACCAAAAAAATACTTGTTCGGATGTAAAAATATGGCTTGTTTTGACATTATCATTATATGAAATTTTAAACATTCAAATTTTAAATTAAAAAAATAGAAAAAAGTACAACTTGGTCCCTCTCAACTCAACTAGCAGTCAGTCCCCTTCCTCTCTAATTAATTGAATGCTCAAAATTATAGATATTTAAAAATCCAATCCTATGATAAATAATATGATTTTGAAAAATTAAGATATTTATCAAATAATTTAATTATCATTTTTAATTTTTATAAATCATTCCTTTTTATTTGATATTGTATATTAATTCTATTTTATTCATAGTTATTTAAATATGTTTTTCTATATATTGTATTTATAGTGGAATTTAATTGAATTATTTAATTTTTAAAAGTGAAATTATATTTAACTATAAGTGGATTGAATCTATGAAATTTTTTTTATTTAAAAGACTAAATTGAATTCGGAAAAAAGTGAGGACCAAAATCTCCTAATTAAAGCTTTTTTAGAGGACTAAAAACTTATTTTTGGCTTCTTTTAGAATTTACATATTATTTGGCCGGGTCACTATTACCTAGTATAGCGGTGACGGACTAAAAGTCGAGAAAAAGCTCACTTAGGGACGAAATGTCGAATCGAAATAAGTGAAGACGAAATCCCGAAGAGATCCGGTTATTGGACTAAAAAATAATTTTGCCAATATATGTATGTTGTGTTTAATTATTGGTTGGGACGACGATAAATAGAAACTTAATCATATAATATATGGTCGAGAAATTAAAAACATTTTGGATTTTTTGCTCAACTGTCTAAGCTTGAAATACTTAATTGCTATATTGGTTCGACTTATTTTCCGGAAGGGACAAATAGACATGCATAAAGTTTTAAGAAATTTGAAAATAAGAAAAATATATATATTTATTCTTCGGTAATAATTTAAGTATAAGATATGATAAAGATTGACTTATAACAGAATGTCAAAGGTAGGCACCCTCAATTAGTATAAAGATATATATGAGCAATTTTAGATAAAAAATAACTTTCTTCTCAATATTTGGGAATGATACAAAATCGGTTACTGCCAACATCATCAACTCAAGTACAACTCATTCAACTAGTTGTATTGCATCAGGACCAAAACCAACCAACAAAATAAAAAAACATCAACCCATTCAATTTTATCTAAGAAAAAAAAAGAATTTAGTCCAACAAATTCAAGTTCCAAAATCCAAAAACATAAAAAAACCAACTACACAAGATCTTCTTCTTGATGAAAACCTCCTTGCTTCTTCCAAGTTTTTCCCCTTTACTTCATTAAACTCATCAACAACAATGACATGACAATACTTCATTCGAAGATTTAAAATCGAGACTCGTTGCCCCCTTTGGAGACCACATCCATGACCTCTCACGATCTACCTTGCCCCCCGAAAAAGTATGCATATATAAGTCAATAATTGTGTTATATATATTTCATGACCGATGCATGATTCATAAACATAACATGACAATCAAAACACTTAACATCTAAAAAACATTAAAAGGTCATATCTATGCAATAAACATGGTTTATACATGCATTACACTATTCTCACTATATCGGTTGTGATGCACATGAACAAAGTCAAAAACTCTCACAACAAAAACAATGAAGAACAATGCTTGAAAAATGATGCATAAATATGTTCATATTGTCGCATTTGATACTTTCTTGACGGATGCATCATTCAATACAAACATAATAACCCTATTGCATGTATAAAACATAAACAATGCATCGTTTAGATCAACGTAAAAATAAGCCAAATTTCTTAAAAATCATATAAAACTCTAACGGTTTGCGGACATAACCGAAAATAATTTCCTATCAATAAACTCTTGTTATCATATATGATTGCAATGAAAGAGTATAACCCCACAAATGAAACCTAATTGAAATTTACCACTAAAATTTCATTAAAAAAGAAAAAAGACCAATTCAAACGAGTTCCAAAAAACTGAAACAAAAAAATAAATACAACAAACACACATAAAAAACTCAAAACAAAAATTCACATAGAAAGTGCCATAAGCGCGAAAAAACCATACAAGACAAATAACCATAACCAAAAATTCACCAACTTAAAATATCCCATAGACGGCCGATACATGAAAATCAAATGAAATATTCATACACGCTAAACAAAAATACATGAAACTTGAATGGAAGCCTCAAAAAAAAAGAAAGAATTACCGATTTGTTTTTTCCAAAAACATGTGAGAACAAAAAATTTGAAAAAAAAAACAATGAGAAAAAATTGCATAATAATCACCTATATAAAAAATCGAAACTAAAAACATACCTCTAAACCAGAAATTTAGTCGGATTTTTTCTCGGCCTATGGCAAAAAAATGGAGTAATGAGTTTTCTTCTTCTCTTCCAAACTCCTCAACCTGTCGTGCCTCTTCTTTTTGAGAACTCAAAAGTTGAAGACATGATATCAGTTTGGGCAAAAATCACGTCCCCAAAAATCTCGGTCAAATCAATATCCAACTCTACGGATATGATGCCAAATTATAAATCTATCCATAAATAAAAAAACGCCGCTTTAGATAGTTACATATTTGCTCTTGAATACAATTAAGCCCATTTAAATTACCTTAAATACTAAATTACTCATAGCCATCTAAAAATAAAAATAAACGGACCGGATCGGTCCCTACGGTCTCACCCTAGGATATTGGTCTCATTTGAACAGTCCTATATATATATATATATATATATATATATATATATATATATATATATATAAATAACAAACCACTTTCTAAATCTGTTTTCCCACCTAAAAGACACTTTCTAAAAACATTATCCGACTTTTATTTATTTATTCTCATGATACACATGTATTTTAACAATTTAATTGTAATCATTATGAGATAACCACGTTTTTAATCTAAATTAACAAGTTTGACTTTTTAATTTTGGTATACATCTTGAAATGAAGGAGAAAACATAAATGGAAGTTGACCAAATTTAATTTTCTATATAACTTTGTTTAATTTTGGTATAGAATTCAATGAAATATTCAATTCGGTTCATTTAAATATGGTTTAAATTGAGAATATCACTGAAATAAAACTTATGGATATTGAAATCAAATTTAAATGTTGATTACCATCACAAATAAATGCCAAAAATTTTCCGAAGATTGTTAAAGATTCTAAACAATTCGATGAATATGGTTCAAAGATTCTAAACAATTATGATAAATATGGTTCAAATTTACAACGTGACTATAAACAATTCTTCAAAATACATTATCAAAATTTATTATACGATGTTTTCATTTATTTAGGTGGTAATGAATTTATTTATAGTAATTACAATTAAATACTAGAAAATGATTAAAAATGGTATGTAAACAATCAACATTGATATGCAGATTTAACAATCATTTAAATTGTGAGCATTTTTTTGTTTTGGAACAAATAAGAAATATTCCAAAATAATTAGAATATTTGAAATACCTAACCTAACAAAACAATTCATTACCCATGTCCAATAACTACCATATATTATATAACTAAATTTATTTGTTTTTGACGTGTCTATCATAATATATTGATTTGTAATTTCCTTATATAGTTGTTCCTACACTCCTATAAATAGTGGACGATTGAAAAAGATCATTACAACATTACTATCTCTCAAAGGTGCAACCTCTGATTACCAATTGTCTCTTGCATAACGTCAAAATCAATACAAGAAAAAAATACATGGCTCCATTTATTACAATCATACAAGTAAGATCATTAATCAAAAGGCACCTCCAGATTGAACAAAACATTTCATCAGTGCATCTGCTACCCAATACTATGAGAAAGCTTTTCGGATGCAATGTTTTGGTAAATAAACGGGAATAGGGACTGCAAATTTGACAAGGGTATCATCTTATTACATTTTTTTTTTATAAAATCGTATTTCTCTTTCTCATTGTAAAATTATACTTTATTCTCGAAGTATCCCGAAAGCTTTTTGTAGATTAAAGATATACTTATCTGTCTAAGATAGCTTTCACTATTTTTTGATTGTCTTCACCTAATATTATTTCACCTGCATCATATAAATTACAGATAGTAGACACATACTTCTAGCAGGGTGGCCGAATTCATGCTATAATACGGAAGTTTTAAATTGCTAATTTATGAAAAATGTTAGAAGATGTGCATGTTTAAGCTGTTAAAGATTTTACAAACCAAAGTCTTTTTCTGCCACCCTTTCTACTTCTTTGGAACCTATTCTTTGTGGGTCAAACTTTATCCGATCCTCATTGGAAATCAACCATGGACAATGAATTTACTTCCATTGTTAGCAACAACACTGGGAGTTAGTTCCTTATCGAAAGATATGAATGTATAATGTATTGCAAAGACAAATGGGTTTTATAGAGTTAAATATAAGCCGATGGCTCTATTGAATGGTTTAATGCTCGACTTGTTGCAAAAGATTTTCAACAAGCACCTGGTATTGATTATTTTGACACATTTAGTCCCGTGATCAAATCTATCACAATGAGGATTATGTTTACATTGTCGATCACAAGAGGACGGACTATTCAACAAAGTTGACATTAATAATGCATTTTTGAATGGGAATTTACATTAGGTTGTTTTTATGACCCAACCAGAGGGTTTTGTTGGTTCTCGGAAACCTGGTCATGTGTGTCGATTGACAAAAGCTTTGTATGGCCTCAAACAGGCTCCCAAAGTCCGGTTTGATAAACTTAAAGGCTTTCTTCTATCTCTTGGATTGTAAGAATCTACCTCGGACACTTTTCTTTTTTTCTTCTCTCATCATCGGGAACTATTCTTCTTGTATTAGTTTATGTTGATGACATCCTAATCACAGGGGATAATGCTCAACAAGTTGCGGATGTTATTCAAAAACTTAACAAGCGGTTTTCTCTCAAAAATCTTGGAGAAGTGAGTTCTTCTTAGGCATTCAAGCTCATAAGTTTAATTCGGAGGAATTCTTATCAATCGTGCCAAGTACATCAGCGACTTGTCAAACAAATATGTTGGGTTGCAAGGCTTGCTCTACTCCTATTTTCTTAGTCGAAGCTCTCCTTGCATGATACTTCTCCCTTTGATTTACCTTCTCTCTATCGCAACATTGTGGGTGCATTGCAATATCTATCCATGACCAGGCGATGTGTGTTTTGCTATCAACAAGTTGTCTCACTTATTACATACTCAATTGTCAATCATTGGATTGCTTACAAAAGGGTGCTTCGTTATCTCAAGGGTTCTCTTAACCATGGAATACTTTTCTCCCCTATTCAGAAGTTTGTTTTGGAGGGATTTTCTGATGCCGATTGGGCTAGCTCTTTGGATGACCGTAAGTCCACCTCTGGATGGATCTTGTATTTTCATGGGAAAAATCTAATTGCATGCACTACAAGAAAATTGGTAATTGACATCAATTAAAAGACATATGTTTCATGATTTTTGTGATGTCTTTTAGTATTCAACATCATTTTTTAAATGAAGCGATGTGTATGATCGGATTTTCTCGCTATTAGACATCGTTTTTTCGAACAGATGTCTTTGGCCACCCCATTTTTGCTTTATAACATCATTATTAAGATCAGTTATTTCGGCATGTTGTAGTGTGAATTTAGATTCAGAATATGCAGGGAAGAAGCCTAATTCTCACAGTTCTTATTGGCTGAAACTCTGTTTTTTGATTTTATTTATTTATTTTTCGGTTGGTACTGGTTGGACTCTAGGATGACATCCTACTTTAATAAGGTAGGCTGGCCAAACAAGGCACCAAAGAGCGAAGAAGAAAGAAAAGAATTCATAGCATCACTTCACAAGCGAAAGATTGAACTATTTATGGCACTTATCGAGAAAACGTTGCTACCTATTCGACCCGGTAAGAATGATTTTTGGTGATCAGTGACTCTGTCCCCCATCCATATGATTTTGAACTAAGAAAGAGGTTAACTGCTCCATTCAATAGGATTATCACGCACTAACTAAAATATAACGATGTTAAGATAATGGATAGACAAGTTGATAGGAGGAAGCTAATGATGCATTCCACTAAATTGTTCCTTATTTTCTTTGCTTAAAATTAATGGTGTTCAACTTTGAAGTACATCTATTGGTTTGCTTTCATGAACGTGAATTTGTGGCTAGTTGATTGTCTACCATAATGTAGAGAACGTTCATAGAATAACCAGGATCACTTGGCTTTGCCTCTCGTTTGCTTCTCACATTCCGAGGTCGTGTGAATGTGTACCAAAGTTGCATTGAGTTTGGCCCTCCCCATTATGCTTCCTACATGACTTCCGCAAAAATGCAAAACATAGCACAAAAAGAAATAAACAACTATGCTAGTAATTAAACCACCAGACTTCTCCAATATCCAGAACAAACAGCAAACTAACAATCAAGTTAAGGAAAAAACAAAAAACTTCATAATTTGATATCTGTCACAACAATAGCATCGAAACTTAGTTGCATCATCCATTAGAGGAACTAAGTAAGTCAAAAAAATGGCGTATCAAGCTACTTTCTTTGTTAACTTCTTCCAACATGTTGTTAGATAACTGACTGATACATCAAGTCCTTGTGTGAATCCCTTAGTGATGATCCACATAATGATCCCTAAGTGAGGATCACATATACTTTCATGAACTCATTATTAAGTGAAATTAGTTCCTCAAGAAGGTTTGTAGAAAATTGTAAAAGACAATGAATTTCAATTAACAGTTTTCAGTTTTGGTAAGGTATAGATGATTTTTTATTCTTGTTGTTGGAGTTGTATTCACCCAATATATATACCTCTGTGGTCGTTGGAGAAACCTAGTTACTAGTTTTTCTCTTGTTTTTCCTGATGTAAAGTTGCAGGTGGCATAAGCAATGAGTGCCACATTAACGAGCACAACTACGTACCCCCATATATATTCAGCTCAACAATCTCTTGGACTTGAGGGTAGTGTATATATTACTGTGCATGTTTGGACTTGATGTGGTATATTGACCCTTTTGAAAATGATTTGTGTCGTTTAGTATTTGCGTTGTTTAGAGTTGTTCCTACCAAAACCGATGTTTATAATAGAATAATATTTACCCCAAATTAATTCTTAATGCAGGTGATCCACATTGGAAAGTAGTGTCCGCTTACATTAACAGAATGGTCCACGTAAGCGCTTTTTCTTCTCCATGAGTTATTTATGGTGAATTTTATTTCTTAATTGTTTTTCTAGGTTTCTTAATTTCAATTCTTTTCGGTTTGGTGATAGAGGATCTTTGACGCGGCGGTGCTTCTTCAATCCTATACCCATGCTTCTTAAATCCTATACTCCGTGTTATGAACATGCATTTTAAGTCTAGCGTGAATTTGTTAATGACATGTTTTAGTAGTATTCTAATTATTTGTTTTAATAAGTTTGCAAGATCGGTTACTATTGTGTTGTTTAGATCTAATGACAATGTAGCGACCCTTTTGGAAATTATATTAATGTTGCCACCAATATATTGCTATATTTAATTGTTTCTAGCTTTTAATGTTTGATGGTGGGTGATTATTTCTTGCTTTGATAGTGAATAAATTAGTTGAATAAATGTGAGGGAGATGACTGTTGATGTTTAGTTAAAAACCAAATTAATAAAATGAAAGTGTATCTTTAATCTAATAACCGATGTTGAATCCACCATACTAAAATGACAATAACATTGGTTAGAAAATGATGTATTAAGTGTGTACAACATCGGCGCAAAATTGATCTCTTAACTGATATAAAAGGTTAACAACAACATCGGTCAAAAATTGATGTCTCCTAAAAAGAAACGATGTTTGGGCTAGTGTCCCCAAAGTTAACAACATTGATTGTAAAACAATGTCTTTCATTATAATAACATCGTTTTTGACATGCTTAAAACCGATGTTGAATATGTAGACTTTTAACATCACCGATTACGACATCAGTCAGTTTTCACGTAGACATCGGCTAAAAACGATGTCTTTGAGCGTTTTTCTTGTAGTGCTGGTGCAGTAAAAAGAAAAATGTGGTAGCACGAAGCAGCACCGAGTTTGAATATAGAGCTCTTGCTACAGCTAATACTGATATCATTTGGGTGCATTCTTTATTCACTGAGTTAGGTGTCTGTCTCTTGTGCAACCTTCACTCCTATGGTGTGATAATGAGGATGCTCTAGCCCTTGCGTCTAATCCTATTTTTCACGCACGAACGAAACATATAGAAGTTGATGTTCATTACATTATAGAGAAGGTTGATCGTGAGATTGATGATCGTTATGTTCCCACCCAAGATCAAATTGCTGATGTCCTTACTAAAGCATTGTCCACTAGCAGGTTTCACATCTTGTGTACTAAGTTTTCTCTATGTGTACCACCTGGTCTGGTTTGAAGGGAGGCTATTGGAGTATATCTATTACTGTGGAAGTTAGCAGTTAGTTAGCTCAAAGTTTGTTAGTCAGTTACAAAGTTGTTAGTAGTAGTTATAACCATATATCCAAACACTCTTGTATATAAGCTGGCTTTCAGCTTCATTGAATACAGTTTTGGAATACACATTTTACATTTCTTCTTCATTATGTCTATAATCTGTCTAGTCTAACATGGTATGACAGTTATAACTACTACTAACAAACTTTGAGCTAACTAACTGTGAACTTCCACAGTAACAGATTAATACTCCAATATGCTTTGGTTGGAAATTACAAATTTCAAATTTAATGATACTAATATGTGTACTTGTTTGAGTAATTTAATTTGATCGATTCTTTGTATTTATTTCAAATCCTTCAAGATTACTATTTTTGAAATTAGCCATTACAAACAAATCTAATAAATTTTCTTTGGTAAACCTATATAATCAAGTTTCTTTAAGCTTTAATTTGGATGGGGGTTGTAAAAGTGGGTGTATGTAGTGGACCAAATTCAAGTTGTGCAACTTGATAAAAGCCATATATAGTTGAATATTACATGCACTAAGATTGACATGAACACTGCTAGTTTATAGAGGTGCTGCCAAATTTTAACAATATATGAGGCTAAGGGGATAGGAATATAGGATTAGCCGCTTAATTATAAGTATTGGAATAACAATTTATGCCCTTTTTCTTGGGGGGGTTAAACTTTTCAAATCAGTTTTTATTCATGACATCATGATAAAGATGGGGAAAATAAATTGGATACATGAGAGATTAAATTTGGATACAAAAGCTATGGGATGCATATTTTAAGGCTAAATGAGAATTTTCGTCCTCTAATTAACTTGTTGTGTTCGGACTTTTAGTCCTCTAAGTAGTTAAAGTTTGGTGCTTTACTTTTTCGGACATTTGGTCCAATTTTGCGTAAAGCTCAATTGATGCGACTAGGAGCCGTATTTCACGACATGGCAATACAATTTGGGGATCTCTTAATTTGGATCAAAAAATGTCTACTTGGCTGATTTTGACCTAAAACATAAGGGGAAAAAAGGAAAAAAAGAGACCCAAAATACACATCCGATAAGATGGGAAACTAAATTAGATATATAGGAAAGCAACGGGATGCATAGAAAATCTGTACTCAAATGTAGATTGGCTTAATGTTGTATAGTGAATATGCAGTAGGTTATGATGAATTTTTCATTGGGAAGACGACAAATAGAGATTTTCACATATAATGTCTTGTAGAAGAATAACAAACATTTTGAATTTATGCCCGAATGTCTAAGCTTGAAAAATTTAGGGGTTGTATGGTTTCCATCACATTGGAGATTTTCCAACTTTTTTTTTGTTTGAAATATGTAAATCATGTTTGTTTTACTTAATCTCGTTAGAAATATTCCATTTCCAACTTCTGATTTTACAATCTCAACTTATATTCTAAATTCTCACACCTATGTACCCAATTTTCTACATATACTACATAATTGGAACCCACACTACTACCACCACATCCACATAAATTACCAATTTCAAATTAAATATTAAATGTGGGTTCCACCACTATCAATTTCATCCATATATATATAAATATAGGACATGGATCTAATGGGCCGTCCCAATTGGGGTGAGTCCATAGGAACCAATCCTAACCATAGATTAATATTTTTTGGTGGTCCAGATTTTTAGGAGGGTTTTATATATTTTTTTTGTTTTAGCAACTAAGAAGGGTAGGGTGGTTATTTTATAATATAGAATCAGTTGTTTAGATTTGATGAGATCTCAATCACGTTCATTTTCCTTCCCCTTTCACGTGACATGTGCTTTCAGTTTTTGAGTAACCCATATTCGCTCATATTCACATTTTTTCTCTATTGTATTATGTTGTTAATCGCTTATGTAGTATAATCATATTGCATATGTAGTATAACCATATTGCATGTGTAATTTAATCATATATGTGTTGCATATGTAGTGTATATTTGTTGCTTATGAAGTATAAGATTGTTGCTTATTACTTGCTTATGTAGTTAATCTATTTGTGTTGCATATGTAGTGTATATTCGTTGCTTATGTAGTATGGATTTGTTGCTCATGACTTGCTTATGTACTTAATGTATCCGTGGTGCATATGTAGTGTATATTCATTGCTTATGTGATATAGGCTTGTTGCTTATATAGTATGTATTTGTTGCTTATGACTTTCTTATGTAGTTAATATATCGAGTGGTGCATACATAGTGCATATTCGTTGCTTATGTAGTATAGGCTTGTTGCTCATGTAGTATGATTTTGTTGCTTATGACTTGTTTATGTAGTTAATGTATCCTGGTGCTTACGTAATGTATATTCGTTGCTTATGTAGTATAGGCTGCTTTGCTTATGTAGTATGTGTTTGTTGTTTATGACTTGCTTATGTAGTTAATATACGCGTGGTTCATACGTAATGTATATTCGTTGCTTATGTAGTATAGGATTGTTGCTTATGACTAGCTTATGTAGTTAACATATATGTGTTGCATATGTTATGTATATTAATTTGCTTATGTAGTCTTGGTTTGTTGCCATTTTTGTTGGAACTATTTTGATTCTATAGAACATGTTTATTCCGTAGCTTTAATCGTATATAAAAGCACCATGACACATCTATACAACAAACAAATTACATCTTCATACACAACCTTCAAACTATAGTTGAGTTCTACCAACAATGGCGAATTATCGCAACTTTTTTCACACAAAGAGTGCGTTGAAGAAGAAGGAGGAAGGATTACTCACGGTAGTGCGTTAAAGAAGAAGTAGGAGGATCGTTCACGTTGATTTTGCTATGAGATTTGGAAGGATTGCATGATCCCAATAGAATCGAGATAAATCCCGTGAATATTAGGCAATTTTGGAGGATGACTAATTTACCATTGTGTTTAATTAACTATTTTGCAATTTTGCCTCTTAAATCGTGACCCTTGAAAAATTAGATATATGGCTAGGATTGGTCCCTATGAGGTGGTCACATATAACCTCTCTCTATAAATATATATAATTACTTTTCTACCAACATCACTCACTTGGGTCCCACAACTTATAAATTAAAGGGAAAAGGACATGAATACCCCATTTCCATACCCAATCCGCGCACAATACCTACGAGGCCCGATTCTTTCACAAATATACGGATCCGGTAAATTGTGGACAAAAATACCGCTCTTGATATTACAACATTTTCCCTTCAAAAATCACGACCGATCAAAACAAGATACGATAAAAAATACAATTCACCCATCCCAAATATTAATGAAGAACAAAAGAAACATAGAGATACGAGGAAAAAAGTCGAGAGAAAATACTGGACTGTTCGAGATCACAATTCAAGCTCAATATCAAGAGGAAGAAGAAGACCAAAACAGGTAACAACAACGCGATCTATTTATCTTGTTCTGAGAATACCTTGTTTCGATCAATTTCATGATTTTAGAGATACAAATTTAGGATTCAATGTGTATTGAATGAAATTGACATTGAATTGAACCAGTAATTTTGCATGTGAATCATAAAACGACAATTGTGAGCTTCAAAATGCTTATTTTGTTCGAATTATGATCCAAAATTTTACAAAAATTGCTTCTCGTGATTATCTACAAATAAATCATGTGAATCGGAAAAAAGCGAATGCGATACATTCGTGATTGTTTCACATATGTTTTTTTTTGTTTCACATATGTTTCTTTTATGTTTAACAATTGTTTCGTTCTCCTAATACAACACATTGCTTCTTGACGTACATAAACATTGTTTCATACATGTTTTATTTATGTTTCTTATATGTTTCACTTAGGAAACATTTCATTGAATTCCTGATTGCATGGAGAAAATCCCGGCTATCGTATACCACAATGGACAATGGGGAGAAAATAGAGTATAGGAACTTTGAGATAATAGGAATACTCATTCCAATGGGTCGCACATTCAAAGACACTAAAGGGAATCTTGGAACAACATATTCAATACGAGAAAAGATGTAGAAGCTATGCAGATTGGATACAAATTGACAGAGACTCGCCACCATTGAAGATTGAAAGTAATTGCAATCTCAAATTCTCTACGGAAGTGAAAAAAAACAAAGAAACGGGGTGGATGAAGTTTCCTTTGTGCATAGACATAGTTTTGATCTCGAAGGCCACTATCTTTCAAAATCAAAGGAGCCGAGAAAGCAATAACAACACAACAAAATGCACGAAAGGAACAGGCATCATGTCATAGAAGCTCATTGAAGGAAAACATGGACCAAAATGCGATTGACTACATCGCTATGCAAACCTCATAAGCGGTAAATTTGGTCGGAGAAGAAGACACAACGGAAATTCAAGAAAGTACACATCTTTGAAGAACAATTCCAAAAGGGAGATGTCTACAATGCTAAGGAGGAATTGATCAAACAGCTCGAGTTGTTATCGTTGAAACATCACTTCCAATATAAGGTGAAGAAGTCGTTGTAGGTCCCAAGGGGTGTGAGTAAGGTTTAGAAGGGGGGGTTGAATAAACCTTACCAAATTTTCGATTTAGTCCTTTTAAAATATTACGAGTTAATACAAACAGCCGAGTCCTTGAGGACATCTAAGTTGGTTATTCACGGTGTTAGCCAGCCACTCAGCAGACTCGATAGAGCATTTTGTTGATAGAATAACTCAACTGTTTAACCTTAAACTTAACTTGGTGTTTAGTTTTTGTGAAGACTTAACACCCTTGATTTGTTTTAAACTTGTTTTAACACTTGATTTTAGCACTTAGTTAATTATCGTTGGATAGCAAATTTTGGTAGATGTATGTAAGTATGCGAGAAATAAAAGTCTTTGAAATGTAAATGACACAAATGATTTTTATAGAGGTTCGAAGATGGGGTAATTCTTCTAATCCTCTCTTCTCCAACTCTGGAGAAATCCACTAAGTAATGATCGAGTTCACAAAGTGGTTTTCGATCTAGAGACAAGTCTTGATCACACGGTGACTTGCTCCTTGGACTTAGTCCGGAGATGCCTTGGTCACACAATCGGCTTCTCGTCCGACTTAGCTTCTTCACAGGCGTGCGCTTGCTACTTGACTCACTTTCTCAAGCTTCTTAAATTTGATCACGAAGCCCTCCAATAACTTGAGACTAGTTCGACCTTGAACCTTCCTACAATCCTCCTTGGAAAATAGACCCCTTTTGATTCTTCAAAAGTTTCCTATTCAACAGTTTGAAGTTGTCTTTCCCTCATGATTTGTGTTGGATCGATTTCCTTCGAGTTTCGGGCTTGAGGATTTTGCTTGTATATATTGAGAATATTTTGCGAGGTTATAGTTTTAATATAGCTTGCTTGTTCGTGGTTCAGTGTGCAAGGTAACCCTTTCTCAATGAGATTCATCGGCCTTTTATAGTGAACTTTCAAAAATCTGCCCGTTGAAGAGATAAACTGATTTTCAAAAGTCACTAGTGTTCGTTGGCTTGCCTTTTCTTGGTCTTCAATCTTGAGATGTAGACCTTTCCTCATATTAAATGAATGTTCGACTTTTTCGAGGTTCGACACGAGGTGCGAGTGCTTCCCATTGGTTTATTCCTTTTGCACGCTTAGGATGAACACTTTAAGAGCGGCAATATGGAAGTATTACTTATTTAGGTAATGTTCTTGACTTACGTACACGGATTCTTTTTAGTTAACTCCTCTTTGCGGTGACTTTTTTTCTCATGTGACTTGAGTGCTTTAACCATTGAAAGACTCATTTGTCACTTCAACTTGTTGTGATGTGGCTTCTTGAGTTGACTTAAGCGACTCTTCATATATTGTTCCTCAATTTTATTACGTTTTGATCGAGTCCTTGATCTTCTATCTTGGCCATACTTAGTTGTTACTCGGTGAGTCTTCACTTCACTTCTTGATTGACTTCTTGTATTTCCAGGCATATGACCGACTCGACTCATCCACCCTATCTATTACAATGAAAGATACAAGGAAAATGGGGTGCCAACATTCTAATCTAAGTTTTACATTCCATTCATCAAAATCTACAAAATAATTTCCCAACGATCGTGCAAAGAATTACTACGTAAAGTGTCTCGATGAAAATTGCAATTGGCATTTGAAAGACTCATCCACATCGGGGACAACAAGATTCATAGTAAGAAAGCATGAAACAACACACACATGTCATTTGGATAAGAGGATGAACGACAATAGGCACGCCACGGCAAAAATAGTTGGGGACCTTATCAAATCAAAGTACCTCAACAACATCAAAACAATCTACACGCCAACGGATATAAGTAGAGACATGAAGGACGAGCATGGAATAAGTCTCGACTACAAAAAGGCGTGGAGATCAAAAAGAAAGTCTTTGAAATAATAAGGGAAGGTAGGATGAGTCTTATCGAAACTCTTGGCTTACTTGTACATGTTGGAGAAAGCGAATCCCGATCAATCACCTGAAATAGTAAGAAAGGAGGATGGCACGTTCCTTTTCTTGTTCATGGCTATCAATGCATCAATAAAGGATAGAGGCCGCATGCCTGTAATTGTTGTTGACGATGCACGTACATTCCGAAAGCAAGCTATGGGGGGACTTTGTTGTCTCCTGCCCGCGAGGATGGGAATGGGAGCATTATTCCATTGGCTTTTTCAAGAGTGGATTCTCCGAGAATGATGGGAGCGGGTGTGGTTTTTCACAAAGATAAGACAAACCTTTGGTCTCGGGGAAGGGATATGCATAGTCTCGGACAAACACGTGAGTATCGAAACAACAATATATGAGGTACAAAATGTAAATATTTCTTTATATAATGTTTCACGTTTGTTTCATATATGTTTCTTTTATATTTCACATATATTTTCAAAAACATTCCCTTTACAAATTGTAACGACCCGACTTTCAAAATATATAAGTAACTTAATTTAATAAGAAAGCGTATTTAACGGCGTATAAATAAGACACATCCAAAAATATGCGAGAACTATTTTATTAATAAACCCAATTAACCCTCACTTTTCCACTCGCGCGTTTGTGATTTTATAAAATATAGTCTAATTTCAAAACATAACATTTGCTCTCTAAAAATAAAATACTAATCAATAACATTATGAACTCTAATTCATTAATAAAATAAGATTTTTCTAAAAATTCAAATTAAATAAAAATCATTGACTTGCATCCACCGCCTCCAATCCTCGCTCGGACTCCTCAACACGAAAAGTGTTAATAAATATGGGGTGAGCTTTCAACTCGCCAAATGTGGAGACACGTTTGTCAAGATTAAATACAACACATAAGCATCATCATAAACATTCAACTTGAAATTTAACTTTTACTTTGTCCTTTTCATTTGGTAGCTAGTTACTTTATAATATCGGGTACACCCGGAGGATACATATGATCCGGACCTTCTTACGGCCCCCGACTAAATCATCGGGTTCACCCGAGGATACTCTTGATCCGGACCTTCTTACAGCCCCAAACTAATATAGCCTGGGTTCACCCCGAGGATACTTTTGATCCCGAACCTTCTTACGACCCAAGCTAACATAATTTATTTTCACATTGCACATAAACGATAATACATATACGAAGCATTTAATAGTGACAAACAACAAAGTGAGTAGAATATCCCCACCTCGAATAAACGCAGATATCTCGTGCGAAGAATGTAATAATGCAAGAAATTCTACTCCTCGTTTTCTTCGTTTTTTACAATAAATTATAAAGTACAATTAATAATATAGTAAAATAATATATTAAGATAAAATAAATAACTAAATAAAAAGAATCCGTTGATTAAGAAGGAACGAAGAAGAAGTGAATTATGTAAAGAATATTGAATTGGCTTTTACATAAATATGTCACTGCAGTGAACATGGGTAGTCTTATTAAAAGCCTATCACCAATTTAACACCACCATACAAAATTTGTACCCATTTGCGCACAAACACTCTGACGACACACAAAATTAGGCACACACTTACAAACATAAACTCACGCACACATATATATACCTATAGTACACACACTAGTACACACAATTTAACTCACGCACAACACATACACTACAACACAATTTAAACACACACACTCACACACACAATTCAACACACACATCACACTAGTACACACAGTATAACTCACGCACAACACATACACTACAACACAATTTAAACACACACACTCACACACACAATTCAACACACACATCACATCGACTCTCACACGGACACACACCGACGCACACATACACATATATATATAACACACAATTAAACACACACACAACAACGACTCACGCACACACACCGACACACACATACACATATATAAATAAAATCACGCACACACACTCACCAAAGAGACCCCAATTGGGAGGAAGTACAACTTTGGACGGGAGCAGATCTTTGAGATGCAGATTTTATTTTTGGTAGCGGGCATGGTAAAAACAATCGTAGGAGGACGATATGTATTTATAGGGTGAAATTCTGGGGTTTGAGATAAATAGGGTTTGTGAAAGAATCCTATTTGACTTGGACTTTTAAAGTTGGGTGAAAGGTTTTGGGTCCATAATGAATTTCATAAATCAACTTTTTAAATTGGGCTTGGATAATTATTGATACTTGGTTGTTATAAAAAAATAATAATAAAAGAAAATTATTGAACTAATAATTATATAATAATAATAATAATAATAATAATAATAATAATAATAATAATAATAATAATAATAATAATAATAATACTAAATATACTTTTAAAAAAAATCAGGATATTACATACTATCCCCCTTAACAAAATTTCGTCCTCGAAACTCGTTGACTCGTCAAAGCTCAAGAAATAACATCTATTGAAAACTTTTCTTAATAGCAATGTTTCAATAATGAAGAAAAATAAAGTTACAATGCAAAAACTTAACATTAATGAAATCTTATTTATCTAGCGCCACTTTATTAATTGCTAGTCTAATCATTCATTATTCCATTGAACTCGGTTCCTGATTAGATTCTCCTAGCATAACATATATCCGAGCTCTGCCTCCGGTTGTTTGTTCCTTCTTTTCATGTTCGTTCTTCAGTAGTGGGCAATTGATAACTTTATGCCCAAATTTCTTACATTTGAAGCACTTTCCTTGTCGCCTAAGCATTCCCCATAATGATTTCTCTTGCATTCGGGAAAAGTGGCTTGTCAGTCTATCCATTTGGACTAGCATCTTCATTAGTCCTTTCTTGTTTACGTGAATTCTCATTCTTGCTTTGCTCTGCTCCTTCCCATTTCCTCTTTCCAGTCACATTAGTTGTTTTCTGATCATCCTCGTCATTAGCTAAACCCGCTTCTACCTCATGTGCTCTTCTTACCATCACAGTACTCCAAATCTCCTTGTCTTTGTGATATCCCGGATAATTGTGATCTCGGTCCTCTTCTAAACCTCAAAGCCTTCTTCAAGTCAAGTCGGTATCAACCAAGTGTGGAGCAAACCGACACAATTGATTGAATTCCCTCTCGTACTCTGTCCGATCGTCATGTTCCTTTGCTTGAAGTTCAAAAATTTTGTTTCTTTCTTATCACGGTAGGATCCGGGAAAATACTTCTCCATCACTACTTCTTTGAATTCATTCCAAGCCAACACATTGCGTTCTTCTTCAATTTTGTTTCTCCAGTAACTTTCCCATCAATGATGTGCATCATCAGTTAGCTAGAAGGCAACACAAGCCACTCGTTGTTCATCTGTACAAGTAATAAGTCTGAAAATCCTTTCTAATGCTCGTAACCATTCTTCAACTGCTGCTGGGCCATCACGTCCATTAAAGGTGGGTGGACGGTAATGGCGAAATTGTTCCACCACTCTGGTACTGTTGTTGTGATTGTCCCCATTGTTGTTCCGTACGACATTGAGAATCTCAGCGAATAGATCTCCAACAGTTGATTGGTTTCCAGTGTTAACTGGGTTTCCCTCGTTGCCTTGGTTCCCAAGGTTGTTCTGGTTTGGGATTTGGGGCGTCCTCGTGGAGGCATCTCTCTATTTCATACACAATACGTTCTTAGTACCTATTTTAAGTTATCATCGCATAGTAGTCATAATATAAAGAAGTCCTCTATATATAGATATATCCGTACAATTAAATCTACCTGATTCATTATGAGTCCCTCCTTTTTTTTTCTTTTTTCTTTTTTTTTTCGCGAGGAGCCTAGAGTTCGTTCTTCTAATATAGCAAGCACACATGCAATAAGAAGTATGAAATAAAAGCAATAAAATATAATGACATGAATAATATCTTTGCATAATATTGTGACATGCCATATCATGAATAAATTGAATAATGACATAATAAACTTGCATATCTTGAGGAATCCGTGAGATATGGCGGAGGTGGAAGTCACTATACTATTTTTTCCCCAAATTTAAAAATTTAAAAAGAGACCATGTTAGGAATTTTATTGTTTAGATTTTGATGAGTGCCATGTAAAACTTAGAATAGAAAGTTAGCTCCCCAATTCTTGCTTTGAAATGTATTGTAACAATTAGAGTGGCCAAGGCCGAGTTAAGTCACTACGCTCCAACTTGCAAGAAGACAATCGAAGGCTTGAAGGAAAACTTCTGGCGTGAGGCAAGTGAGTACAACAAAGAAAAAGCGACAGGAACTCGATCAAGAAGCGGTGAGATGCGGTGAGTGAAACATCGTCAAGTCAACTCAAGAGAGGCCAAGTCTCAAGATGAAGTGACAGTGAAGAGTCATCCAATGATTGGAAGCGACTCTAAGTCACCTGGGGAAAGCGAAGAAATGCGGTCAAGTCGAGATAAGCGAAAAAGAACCGTTGCGTAAATCAAGAGATTTACTTAAACAAGTAATATCTTCATACTACCTTTCTTGGAGTGCTCGGTCCCGAAGCGTGCAAAGAAATGAACCAATGGGAAGCACTACACCGTGTCGAACTACGAAAAGGTGATAAAACATTTCATACGAGGAAATGGCAATTCCAAGAAGTGCAAACCAACGATCGCAAAGTGATTTTCAAAAATGAGCCTATCTCTTCAACGGGCAAATTTTTGAAAGTTCACTATAAAAGGCCGAGGAGTTTGATTGAAAAAAAGATGCGTGGATGACACACACGTGAGATTTACAAGCTTATCAAAATTGAAATA
Source organism: Rehmannia glutinosa (assembly GCA_016081115.2). Lineage (NCBI taxonomy): Eukaryota > Viridiplantae > Streptophyta > Magnoliopsida > Lamiales > Orobanchaceae > Rehmannia > Rehmannia glutinosa. The sequence continues at coordinate 115,246 of JABTTQ020003078.1, forward strand.
TTCTCAATCCTCAAGCCTACATCTCGAAGAACATCAATCCAACACTTACCCGTGAAGGAAAGAGAACTTCAATCGAGTTGAAGAGGAAACTATCGAAAACAAGGGGTCTACACTCCAAGAAGGATTGTAGAAAGGTTCAAGGTGAACCAAGTCTTAAGCGTTTGGAGGGCTTCGTGATCAAATCCAAAGTGCTTGAGCAAGTGGGTCAGAGTAGCAAAGGCATTTTGCCCTGAAGAAGTTTCGAGTCGCACGAGAAGCCCGGTGAGTGATCAAGGCGTCTCGATCGAGTCCCAAAGGATCAAGTCATTTGTTGTGATCAAGACTTGTATCTGGACTGTTACCACTTTGTAAACTCGATCATTACTTAGTGGATTCCTCCAGGAGTTGGAGAAGAGAGGAGTAGAAGAATTACCCCATCTTGAACCTCTATAAAAACTTTTTGTGTCATTTACTTTCTGACATTTAAATATCTCGCACTTTTAATTGCTTATATCTGACGATAAATTTGCTATCCATCGATAATCTATAAGTACTAAATCAAAGCTGTAAAAACTTGCTTAAACAAACTTAAGGGTGTTAAGTCTTCCGCTGAAAACAAAACCATGACTAAGTCAAATTATAGCCAGCGGTGAGTTACTCTACTATGACTCAATCGAGTGTTGAGAGATTAACTCTCTTGAGTGACTAATTTGATTGTCCATCAAGGACTGGTGTGTAGAACTCTGTAGATTTAAAAGGCCTAAATCGAAAATTTGGTAAGGTTTATTCAACCCCCCTTCTAAACCTTACACTTACACCCCTTGGGACCTACAAGTGGTATCGAGCCAGGTTGGTTCATTGAACCCTCCGCACGGTTAGTTCTTGAACTAGATCTCCAAACTTTTCAAAAGTCTCGCTTTAGTACTTAATCTTTCAAAACTCTTTTCTATCATTAAAAGTTATCATCATGGAAGCAAATCTAACACGCATTCCTATGTTCACCATTGAAGAATTTGATGATTGGAAAATTCGTATGCGTGCTCATCTATCGGCATTACATGATGAGATGTGGATAGTGATAGAAGATGGGCCTCTGCAAATATTAAAGGTGAACACAATTTGTCATGCGAAGAGTTGCGGTGAAGGGGAAAAGATGCAAAGATCATCGGACGGTCATGGTTGAAAAACCAAGAAGCGAGTGGACAAATGATGACGAGAAAAAGATACAACCTGGACAATGTAGCCAAGGATATTCTCTACAAAACCTTGGACAAAGCCATGTTCAATAAAGTGAAATCTTGCAAAAAAATGACTAAGGAAATGGGACAAAGCGACATTGATTTGTGAAGGCTCGGAGCAAATCAAAGAAAACAAACTTTGGTTATTTGTACAAAAATTTGAGAACTTTAAAATGATCTCGGGAGAAAACCTGGATCAACTGGATGCTCGATTCTGAGAAATCACAAATGAGTCTGTCTACACTTGGAAAGGAATATACACGAAGGAAATGTGTATGAAGATTCTGAAAAGTCTTCGGTGAATGGGAGATGAAGGTCATGGCACCGAGACATTCCATGGACCTATCAAAGACATCCAACCATGAGTTATTCTCGGACCTCAAAGCCTATGAGTTTGGTGAGAAGGAAAGACAGGAAGAGACAATCGTACCCAAAACAGCTGCTCTAGTTGTCAAAGATGGAAGGAGAGTGAAGTCAAAGAGGCAATTGACCCGGAAGAAATAGCCCTAATGGTTAAAAGATTTAACAAGTTCTTTAACAAGAACTACAAGAGAGGAAAGGGTGAATCCTCCGGAAGACACTCGGCTCCCTCCAAATCAAGGGATGATAGGCCAACCAAGAGAACAGATCATCAACAAGTTGAGTATCAAAGGTGACAACTCAAGAATAGAAAAGAGTGAGCAAAAGGTGAATATCTATGTTGGAATTGTAGACAACCAGGTCACTATGCCATTGATGCTCATATCCTCGTAGTCAACAAAGTACAGAAACGAAGAAGAAAGAAAAGTCTTGAGAGAAAGAAGACAAGAAAAGAAAAAGGCGATGATGGCTGCAGAGAGGCTTGACTGACCAAGTCAAGAGAGACAGTGACTCAGAGCGGTGAAGCGACTACTCAAGTGACTACGAAGAAGAAGCCTTGATCCGCTTAATGGCCAAAGAACAAGATCAAGAAGATGAGGTACAATCTAACTCAACAAGCTCGGACACTAGTGATAGTGATTGTGACACACACACTTCATCACCCATTTTGATCTTTATGATTCATTAGGCAAAATGATGAAAGATTTTGAGCACATTAAAACCTCACACACACTATTGAATGAGGAAAACAGCCTACTCAAAAGTCAAAACTCAAAGCCGACTAAGGAGCCGAGTACCCTAAGTCAAATAGGCGATGAGAATAAGAGTTTAAAATTTGAAAATGCTAAATTAATGGCGAAATTGCTGCTATAGAAAAGAGGAGAATGACCTCAAAAATGTTATTGCCTCATTCACTAAGGCATCTAAATCATTGGATGATCTTATTATGAGTCAAAGAGAATGTGGAGACAAGACAGGGCTTAGGATTTAATTCCTTTGTGCCATGTCAAACCTCAAGAGTAATTTTTGAAAAAGGATCTTCAAGTCATGAAGAGTCGAAAAATCCAAAACTCTAAATGATGCACACACTTTCAATCAAAGCACAATACTAAGCAAAGCGGCCTTGGTTACAAAGGAAAAGGAAAAGACCGAGTTGAGAGTCTTGAGAGAGGACAAGTGAGAAGAGATTCAGGCCGAGTCCTCGGAGACTCAAACAGAAAATACTCTGTAAAGAAGAAGCGAGCTACAAAAATCAGAAGAAAACTCATAAAAGAAATACATATGATGGGAATGGTAGAAAATATCCAAGCCAAGCCGATTTGGAATAATGTGAACTATCGGCTAGACTTATGGAATACAAGCCCAAATGGCAAAGGCCTAGAACTCAACAAAGGCCATTCCAAAAGCATAAGAGCTTTCATCAAAGCACACATATGCACCTAGGCACTACACTCAAAGACACCACAATTACCCAAGAAAGGCAATTGCTAAAACACATATGCAGGCATCACAAAAGAGACAAAAGAGGCAATTTTGTATGAACTAGACTCCCCAAGCAAATTGCCAGGATTGATTATGATTATGGCATCGATAGATGGCAACCTCTTAGAGTCAAATCATTTGGCTATAGGTTGGTTGGATCATCTTATAATTCTAACCCCTCGGGACCCAGGACAAGAATGGGTACCTAAAACTTAATTTCCTTGATTGCGGGTTCAAGGCAGTGAGTGCCAAGGAACCTGGTACATGGATAGCGAGTACATTTCCGGACATATGACAGAAACAAGAGAAATCTGTCAAAATTCAAGGAAGTCAAAGGAGCCAAAGTCATATTTGGAGGAAATGAAGCTCCTGGTGAAATAAGAGGCATTGGATCCATCCGGAGGAATGGTTTAGAAATCACGGATGTTGCATATGTTGAAGGACTAAACTTCAATTTACTAAGCATCATCCAACTCGCGACAAGGGCTACAATGTTGGATTCAACATGGGAATATGCCAAATCAAAAATGTTGAATCTAATGAAGTTGTCTTTGCAAGGATGCGACGAGAAAAATATGTATGTAGTGGATTGGTCAATCGCAACACCAAAGACTGTCTACTAGCAAAGAGCACAAATTTGAATCAAGTTGGGCCGTGGCACAAAAAGCCGAGTCATCCGAATTTCAAAACGATTAATAAGCTAGCAAGAAGTCATCTTGTGGAAGGACTTCCGGACTCGATATACAAGAAGGAGAGTATATGTGATGCATGTCGGAAGGAAAACAAATCAAGTCGCTCGTTCCAAGAAAAGACTTGCCAATCCTCAACAAGAATATTGCATCCGCTTCATATGGATCTATTTGGTCCAATGGAACCAAACAAACATAAATGGAGAAGACATTGAAGAGTCACCGGATAAGTGAAACATCCAACCTTACTGAGAAGAGTCCCTATCTTTCAGGTAGGCGGGGATTATCAATTGAGAAGAAGATGAGATAGCTGAATCTCAAAAGCGGTGGAAAATCTGCGGTGAGTGATCACGAGAGAGCGACCCCACAAAGAACACACTGCAAGTCGGCCAGAATCCGGCTAACTTACTTCAACCTGGACGTAAGATGGCCGAGAGACCATCCACGAGAACTTGTCATTGGAGACATGAGAGAAGGTGTCAAGACAAGATCGAACTCAACAAGAAGCAATGTTCACATGCTTCATCTCGCAGATAGAGCCCAAAGATGTGTCACAAGCATTGGATGACACACATTGGATTCAAGCTATGCAAGAAGAGTGAATCGGTTTGAGAGAAATAAAGTATGGGAATTAGTACAAAGACCCATACATCAAAATGTTATTGGAACCAAATGGGTATTGAAATAAGATGAACGAGGAAGGTTCGTGGTAAGAAACAAAGCAAGACTGGTAGCCAAAGGATATTGCCAAGAAGAGGGAATAGATTTTGATGAAACATTTGCTCTGTAGCAAGATTGGAAGCTATAAGGATGTTTCTTGCCTATGCGACTCACAAAAATTTCATTGTATATCAAATGGATGTAAAAAGTGCATTCTGAATGGATTATTGGAAGAAGAAGTGTATGTTGAACAACCTCCGAGGATTTGAGAGAAGACTCTTGGAGACAAAGTGTACAAACTCAAGAAAGCCCCTGTATGGATTGAAACAGGCACCCGAGCATGGTATGATACCTGTCACAATTCCTAGCGAAAATGGATTCACTAAAGGAAAAGTGGATAGAACACTTTTCAGAATTCAAGACAAGAAGAGTATCTTGCTTGTTCAAATATATGTGGATGACATCATTTTTGGATCCACTAACAAAAGAGTTGTGTGAAAAATTCTCAAACCTCATGCAAAGTAAATTTGAAATGAGCATGATGGGGGAGAGCCGACATTTTTCCTTGGACTTCAAGTGAAACAGTGAAGGATGGAACCTTTGTAAGTCAAACAAAATACACCGAGAGATTTAATGAAGAAATTTGGTATGGAGGAAAAGTCTTACGTAAAAATACCAATGAACACATCGATCAAAATGGACATGGACGCCGAGATGGCAAGCACGTAGATCAAACAAGATCTGAGCACTTATTGGATCATTGCTCTATCTCACGGCTAGCGGGCGGACATCACCTTTCTTTGTAGGTGTATGTGCAAGATTTCAATCTGTTCCAAAAGAGAGCCATATGGGATTGCAGCTAAGAGAATATTGAGATACTTAAAAGGAAGCCAAGAAGTAGGGCTATGGTATCCAAAGGAAGGTGGATTCAAGCTAATTGGCTATTCGGACTCGACTATCTTTGGATGCGAGTGGACGAGAGAAAAGTACTTGAGCACATGTCAAATGCTTGGAAACAGACTAATTTCTGGTTTAGCAAGAAGCAAAACTCAATAGCCACCTCTACGGTGAGGCAGAATACATAAAGGCTATGACATTTGTTGTGCCCAAGTTCTATGGATGAGACGGTGAGAGATTATGAAATTGAGGAAAAAGAAATTCCAATCATGTGTGATAACACAAGTGCCATTGCAATCACTCAAAATCTGTGTTGCACTCAAGAACAAAACATATAGATGTCGATATCATTTCATAAGAGATCATGTTGAAAAGAAGGACATTATCTTGGAATATATCTCAACCGATAAGCAACTAGTGACATCTTCACAAAACCATTATGTGAGTCAAGATTTGAAGAACTCAAACATGAGTTGGGGCTAATTGAGCTAAGCGAGACACGAGAAGAGTCAAAGAAACGAAATGGAACAGAAAAGAAGGTGAAAAAGAGTGAAAAACAAAAACTAGCTCAATAAATCATTTATGTCGGAAAAGTCGGCTATACCAAGTCGGTGATATTTGAGTCACTAAGAGAAATGTGAGAAGCGAGTTAAATCGGCTAAGAGATAATTTGAATAACTTATGAGCAAAATGACAAAAACGCAAATCGTTTTGACTAAGCGGGAATGTTTTAAGGAACACGTCAAAGATAATGATGATGTGTACGGACATAAAGCCGCACACCAAGCTTATGATTGGATATAAATCTTGCCGCATTAAATACGAGACATGAATGCTCAATATGCGTGCGAAATCCAAGCCGTTGATTTCGATCACGATTAAAAAACCGTCTGCACGCCCTTTCATAAACCATATTTAAACCATTTTTCGTCCGTTTCTCTCTCACACTTCTAAAACTGTTCAATCTCTCTCTCAAAAAGCAAAGGCAAACACTCTCGAAACCCTATCAAACTTCAAATCAAATTTCGAACTTTTCTTGAAATTATTCGAGAAATGGCACCAACATATGACTTTACCAAGTTGGGAAAACAAATCCACAGGTTCGACCAGTGGATTTCGACGGAATGGTGAAGCAGGGGTCCGACGACACCCTGGTGAAGAAAATCGCGAGAAGCTAGAAACGGCGGGGGATCGAAACCGTTTCTAACACTGGAGTATCCTATGACCTATGTGGAGGAGGTCGCACAATTCTACGTGAATGCCGAGATTCACGACGAGGGAATCAAGTCATCTTCACGGGAAGCGGTGACTATCACGGCCAAGGATTTGGTGAACATCGCTCACTACCAAGAGAGGAGCATCTCGAGATCAAAGAGGTGATGTAAACTTGGCCGACGCATGGAAAGAAATAGCCAAGTCCGATGTTGCCGACAAAATAATATACACAAGCAAAACAAGAGATCAGCTGAAGGAAGATTATCACAAATTGTTGGACATTGTTGCCAAGTGTATCGACATCAAATTTGGCGACTTTGACCAATCTGTCAAAGGCAAAATTGTTGTGATGGCTGCAATTATCGAAGAAAAGAAGATAAACCGGGTGAGTTTATCTACAAAGAGACTCGCCAAAACGTGGGAAACAAGTCCTTCAAAGAAGATGGGTCATTTGGAGGATCCTGGGATATGGCCTAGTGATTGGCGGTTATTGGAGGTGAAAGGAGTACCTCTTAGACATGGGAAAGCTTTCCATGTTAACAAGAGGATGTTGAGCTAATCTCTCTGGTGCTCGAAGCGTGCATACGCCAAGAGAGCGACACGTGAGGGGAATCGGTGACCCAAGACACATTGCTTCCTCTCCAACAAGAAGAAAAGCGCCCTGCGGCTACAAGAAATCTGCGCCCTGCAGCAAAGAAAAAACAAACATGCTCCGCCCGCAGCAGTCAGTCCCGCCCGGCCGTGTCACTGCCCCTGCAGGGCGGCGGTCGAGAAGGACTCACAAATTCCTTCTCTCGATCGTCAAAAGAGGAGATCGACAAACCTAGACGACGGCTCCTCGAAACAAACACAAGCAGCCCCACCGCCCAAGACTCGAGAGGACACCATCTCGAACGAGAAATCCCTCTGGTACAAACCAAGAGACGAAGAAGACTTTTAAAGCAATCCGAGCAGAGAAACCGGTGAGTCGGCTACTCGGCTAGCACAAATCGGGAGACTCTTTGGAGAAGTAGAGTCTCGGATGTAATTGATGAAACTTGACCAAGTCTCTTTGAAGGTGATCGTGCAGAGGCAACGAAGACACGGTTTGTAGCTCACACATTTGAAACTCAAGAAGAACCATTGCCCAAGCGAGATAGTGATGTCATTATCCTATCTCCACCTTACCCAGGACATCGAGAATCGTCTGCGTGAGTGGAGAAAATGGAAGTTGAGCAAGTCGAGGGAAAGCAGTTCCTACGGCTGAATTCATAGAAGAAGAAGATGAGCCGCTAAATTTCCTTGGATTATCTGTGCTCGACTCTAGATGAAGACAACTGCTTGAATATTCTGCAGATCTACAAGGACACGGGAGAGAAAAGAAAAGCAAGTGAAGAAGCGAAGCACGAGAAAAGGCAAGTATCGCCCTATCTCTCGGCACCACGTAACACTTCCATCCTCTCCTTGATGTCTTCTCCGAAAGTGACGAGGAACCAGGAGAATCACGCCCCACGGAAGAATTGCGGATGCAGCAAGCATTGCGTGAATCAAGAATCCTTCACGAGCAAAGACCGATGGAGGGACCAGGAGAGTCCTCGAACACGGTGAAATCGATCCAATGGGAGTGGTTCAAAGAAATAGCCACCGATGTTCTTTGCTTACCACTTCCCGACTAACTCGGAAGAAGAAAGCGATAAGGAAATGGCGATGGCGGGCTAGTGGGGACCCCGGTCGAGCCAACCCCTATTGAAGGTGTGCCACCACCGCCCCAACGGTGAACCATCAACTCGCAATAATGGGAGTTTGGAGACGAGTGACCCCACTCCAAGTCACTCGGTGGTGCTCCCGGTGGGGGAAACTCCTCCACCGCTGCGGCAAGGTCGGAGGATGTTGCAGATGACTCCACAAAGAATGTAGGAGGCGAAGCAAAGAAAACTCAAACACAAGAAGAAACAGCAAGTTGCCATCAACGAAGCTCAGGCGATTGAGAGTCTCGGTGAGGTGCCAACGACTCGAAGGCTAATGACGCGCGATGCGATCGAGGCACGAGGAAGGAATGTACACGGGAGTTAACACTGGCGATGAAAGCGCAATCCATGGGGTTGAGACTCCAATGGATGCCAGCTGTAGAAGACCCTAAGACAGTGACACCGCCGAAAGGGAAGACAGCCTCGCAGCAGAGAGACGGGCTTTGGAGGAAATGAAGGCCCACGGGAGGTTGAGACTTCCGGGGTAACACTGTTGAAGTAGAGAACATCCCTCCCGCAACCATCGATCCATCCGAGAAGGAGATCGCGCACTTCATGATTCCCAGGACAACCCACGATGTCACCTTTCAGGATCGGGATCAAGACGAAGAGGAAGTTCGAGTCAACTCCCATGACAAATCCAAAAGACTCATGCGGATGTTCCAGGCACGAGCAAGTCGATCCCAAGACTACTCGTCGGACCTTTAATTTTGATGATGAGCCACCTATGGAAATCTCATCATCGTCCGATGACGCTTCGATAAGGCCGAGGACCGTCTACTCAAAAGGAGAAATCATTTGAGACCAACGAAGGTTAAGAACATTGAGGCTCGCAAGCCAGTTCTAGCCCTCGCACCACAAAACCCGGTGAACCAGAGACCACTGCTCGGCTCCTCAAGCCACACTGGATCGATTCCCGGAAGAACTTCACGTCCACCGCTCATCATCGAACAAATCCCGGATGGCGGTGATGAATCCTTTGTGGAATCTTTCCCATTCTCTTTGGAGATACCAGAACTCCACGAAGAGTCAGAAAATGAGCAAGCACGCTACCCTGCAGACAGGCTCCTGTTTTCCACTCGGGCACCATTGTCCCGGCCGATTTCGATTTCGACGTTTGTATGGCCATCACCGCACGAAATGAAGAATCACCGAGGGTACGAGAAGTGTTCAAGGCACTCTTTCTTTGAAGTTGAAAAGATGGAGAGGCATCGGCCTCCTTGGATATGCGCTGGACAACAGAGATGCCAACCTTACGGTGACTTGAGAGGCATCACAATCGAGGATAAGGGAATGGTGGCAACAAAGAAAGCAATCAATGCGCGTGTGGAACAAGTGAGATACTTGAGACAATTATTCAACAAGTCTTTGGTGTGGGAGAGTGAAAATGTTGACGCTAAAACGAAGGCTGGGAACACATTGAACATATGCACGAAGCTCACACCGCCGAGATCAAAGCGGCTGCGTGAGCGTAATGCAAATGATATACTGAGCGTTTGGAAGAACACATGACAAGAAAATTCAGCCTTCTCATGGTGAGATGAAGCGATTTGTGAGAATCCAACGCTACTCGATGCGAATCAATTCCGGCAAGATACAACGCAGCGGACTTGAAGCAAAATTCAACCATCGAAGACTCGACTTCATGCTTGCCAAAGATGTTCCCTGGGGTTCCTCTATCCTTTGATGATGCCAAAAAGGGGGAAGAGGAATACCTTAAAGACAAAAATCTCAAGCCGAGAAGAAAGGGAGCGGTGACAAGGAACAATTTGAGAAGGAAAATCGGTGAGGAAATTTTGAAGCGAAGAAAGGAAAATCTTTGAGGGGGAAGGATCAAAGAATATGACCTTGATGATTGCACAAACCCCAACAGGGGTCTGTCACGGTGACATTATAAGCAAAAACTCCCGTGACTCGCCACTCCAACACTCTTTGTATCTATGGCCGAGAAGAGAAAAGAAATTGAAGCGAGGGATGAAGGAGGTGGAAGGAAGAATGGATGCCAGGGTGATGAACATTTTGAAAGAACACGGAGGCATTCCGTCGTCAGAGACACGTATGCCATTTCGGATGTCGGGACAGAGAGCAAGATCGTTGATGAATTCAAAACGCTCGAATCTGAAGGTTATTTTGCAAATTTGTCCTTGGCTCAAGCTTGGGATCATCTTTGGGAAAAGGGTCTCACACTATGTGAAGAAGGCGGCGAATGCAACGAGACAACCTGATCGCACTCTCATTGGTCACTCGCACTGGGCACTCAAATTTGGAAAGAAGAAGGCCCCAGAGTGCGATATACGCCCGAGGCAGGTAGAGGAAGAAGCGGCGAGTGGAGGAAGAAGCTTGAGACCTAGGCCTCGCCAAGAATATTGAATACGTAGATCCGGGGAAGAAAGGAGGGATCTCTCGGGCCGGGCTTGACCATGTGGCGAACTTGCAAGTGGCCAAAACCAACGCGAGTATGCAAGAAGGATAGAAGAAGAAAACAAGAGACAAACTCGGCTATGGCGGGAGAGACAGGAAAGAATAAGGAAAGATGAAGGCTGCCAGGAAGGCATATGAGAAGAAAAAGAAGCGGTGATGACGAGAAGAAGAGAAGAAGAAAGAAGATCTTGATCAAGATGAAAGAAGGAGACAAATGAAGGAGATGAAGTGTTCTTTGTCAACCCTTCGTGTATTTTATATGTAAATACATACAATGTAAGTCTTCTCGTAATAATGCCATAAATTTTTTGGACATACTCGATACACCTTGTGTGATTGTGTTAAGTACAAGAATGATATGATCAATAAAAAGATTGATTATGCGCATACATTCTATGTCAATACACTATCTGTATGTATCTTTGTTATTTGCATCTTTGTATGATTTAAGTTTTGGCATCATCAAAAAGGGGGAAATTGTTAGGAATTTTATTGTTTAGATTTTGATGAGTGCCATGTAAAACTTAGAATAGAAAGTTAGCTCCCCAATTCTTGCTTTGAAATGTATTGTAACAATTAGAGCTGGCCAAGCTGAGTTAAGTCAGCTACGCTCCAACTTGCAAGAAGACAATGAAGGCTTGAAGGAAAACTCTCTGTGTGAGACAGTGAGTACAACAAAGAAAGAGCAGACGGGGAACTCGATCAAGAAGCGGTGAGATGCGGTGAGTGAAACATCATCAAGTCAACTCAAGAGAGGCCAAGTCTCAAGATGAAGAAGTGATGAAGAAGAGTCATCCAATGATTGGAAGTCGACTCTAAGTCACACGGGAAAGCGAAGAAATGCGGTCAAGTCGAGATAATCGAAAAAGAACCGTTGCTGTACGTAAATCAAGAGATTTACTTAAACAAGTAATATCTTCATACTACCTTTCTTGGAGTGCTCACCCCGAAGCGTGCAAAGAAATGAACCAATGGGAAGCACTACACCGTGTCGAACTCGAAAAGGTGATAAAACATTTCATACGAGGAAATGGCAATTCCAAGAAGTGCAAACCAACGATCGCAAAGTGATTTTCAAAAATGAGCCTATCTCTTCAACGGGCAAATTTTTGAAAGTTCACTATAAAAGGCCGAGGAGTTTGATTGAGAAAAAAAGATCGTGGATGACACACACGTGAGATTTACAAGCTTATCAAAATTGAAATATTCTCAATCCTCAAGCCTACATCTCGAAGAACATCAATCCAACACTTACCGTGAAGGAAAGAGAACTTCAATCGAGTTGAAGAGGAAACTATCGAAAACAAGGGGTCTACACTCCAAGAAGGATTGTAGAAAGGTTGGTGAACCAAGTCTTAAGCGTTTGGAGGGCTTCGTGATCAAATCCAAAGTGCTTGAGCAAGTGGGTGTAGTAGCAAGGCAAATTTGCCTGTGAAGAAGGCGAGTCGCACGAGAAGCTTGGTGAGTGATCAAGGCGTCTCTCAGATCGAGTCCCAAAGGATCAAGTCGGCCGTTGTGATCAAGACTTGTATGACGGACTATTACCACTTTGTAAACCGATCATTACTTAGTGGATTCCTCCGGGAGTTGGAGAAGAGAGGAGTAGAAGAATTACCCCATCTTGAACCTCTATAAAAACTTTCTTGTGTCATTTACTTTCAAAGACATTTAAATATACGCACTTTTAATTGCTTATATCTCATTTGATAAATTTGCTATCCATCGATAATCTATAAGTACTAAATCAAATGTAAAAACTTGCTTAAACAAACTTAAGGGTGTTAAGTCTTCCTTGAAAACAAAACCATGACTAAGTCAAATTATAGCCAATAATTGAGTTACTCTACCAATAAACCAATTGAGTGTGTTTTGAGAGATTAACTCTCTTGAGTGACTAATTTGATTGTCCATCAGGACACTGGTGTGTAGAACTCAGAGATTTAAAAGGCCTAAATCGAAAATTTGGTAAGGTTTATTCAACCCCCTTCTAAACCTTACACTTACACCCCTTGGGACCTACGAGACCATTTTTTAACAAGTCTACGAACCGTAGACCGCTCCGATACCACTTGTAACGACCGAATTCCAAAATATATAAGTAACTTAATTTAATAAGAAAGCATATTTAATGGCGTATAAATAAGACACATCCCAAAAATATGCGAGAACCATTGTGAAGCCCCGATTTTTCCGAGCTTATAATTGATTCTTATTGTCGTCTATGTTTGATCGACTATTTTACCGCGTCACTTTGACGGGTAATTATTAATAATATATATATTTTGTATTTTATTTCATTTTATTTAATTACTTGTGATCATGATCTTTATTAATTCTATTTTGCATTTATGATCACTTGATTGATCATTATTACTATTTTTGTATTTATTAGTCACCTTAGAATTTTAAGAGACTATTTAATTTAGAGACTTTTACCTTATAGAATTAAGATTTTGATTTAGATTAAGTGATCATGAGACTTATAAGTGATCAAGGAAATCACTAATTATTTTGGAGATTGACATATTTCATCTATTATCATCAAATTTGGGACAAAAAAAAATATATATATGGAATTACCATAATGCCCTCATAGTGGATGGCCAACATGGACATTTTGGAGTAAAAATATCATCCAACTCTTGTACACCTACACCTTATATTAGTCATCTTGTGTATAATTATACCATTAATTCAAACATTATACACATCATCTCTTACATTACATTTCTTTAATATTATTTTTGCCAACATGTTGGAAGTCTTCCAACATTCCATTCAAACCATGTCTTGCCCATACCTTTGACCTTCAAATTGTCTCCCATGCAAGAGGCAAAATGCAAGACACAAAATTGAACAAAAATCCTCTCTCCCCCATGGTGGACGGCCAATATGGCCATTTTTACACAAAATTTTCATTTTTTCACTAACACATTCATCTCCTACACAAAATCCTCCTCCTTCTCTCTAAACTCCCAACTTCTCTCTACTCTTCTTCTCACTTTCTTCTTCAACACTTAGAAAATTTTCAAGATTTTTCCTCCTTATTCTTCAAAAAATTCGAACACACCTATACTACAAGGTAAGAAATTTTATCTTCAATCCATTTTTGATATCACATAGTTCATCTCTTCCACAACTTAAGTTTGAATTTTATTTGGAGGTACATTTAGAAGACCATTTGAAGATTAGAGCTTGACATCATCTTAAAGAAGGACTTCAAAACTTGAAGAAGAACTAGTAGAGAATTTTTGGACTACAAGGTAAGAATTGAGTACTAGACCCCTTCTTTCCTATTCTTTCTATTTTTTTCAAATTTTAACACCCCTTTTTCATTTTTGAGAAATAGGGGCTGACCTTAGGTGATTTTGTAGTTGAACCAAAATTTCCAATTTTAAAGCTTCAACTAGTCTCCAAACACCTACTACACAAGGTAAAGTGTAGTCCTTCTCATTTTCTTATCTCCTTCTTTTTCTCCTTAATTTTTCTCTCATTTTTCTAACTTCAAAATTTTGATATTTCTTGACTTAGGGGCTGACCTAAGAAGCCTCATCCAAAAATTGTGAAATTTATCCTTTTATTTCACAATTTCCAATTTTAAGGTGGGTGGAAAAATATTTTCCAACTATTAGGTGTTTTATTAAAATGCATGTAGAAAATTTGATTATGAGCCTTGAGATATATATAATCTATGTATTGCATGTCAATTTTATGTATCAAGTCATGAAAATTTTCAAGAGTTGCTCAAAATTACTATTTATTGAATTTTAGGTGCATGCATGTGCAATTTAATATTTTATTTGATGAATTCTTGTATGTATTGGACATGCATGTGTATGATCTTTAAAATCTATGTTTTGGATGACTTATAACCTAGACAAGTCGAGCATAATTGATTAAATTTCAATTTTGGACTTAAAAATGTAAAAATGGAAAGTTGGTGGACTAAATTGCAAGAAAATAAAAGTTAAAGGACCCCTCTGCAAATTTCGATTTTGGGACTGTTCTCAGGTTAAAAAATAACTTTTGGATATTTTAATAAAATTTTAAGAGTTTTAAGATAAATAAAATCAACCTTTAAAAGCTCAAGGACTAGATTGTAAAATTTTGAAAGTTTAAGGGCTACTTTACAATTTTTAAAACTGCACCAGAACTAAACTTTAAAATTTGAAATTTTTACTCTTAAGGTACTGGAAATTACATATTTTAAAAGTATTCCAAAAATCCAAGTGGTTAGGGCTTGGAAAGCAATTTTACTAAAATTGAGCGACTAATGTGTAAAATACTAAACTTGAGGACCCAAATGAAATTTCCGAGACTTATGCAGCCCATGCACCTGGAAATACTAATTTAACTATAACCTAATTATATTTTGGACCCAAGGTTCAAATTTCATGACAATTGGACCCCTAAAAGCCTTAAAGGCAATTATTTCAAAATGGGATTACACACTTATTTAAAGGACCCACACTTATTTCTTTTAAAAACTGATTTTTCCCAATATCACACTAACTTTAGTGATATTTTCCAACTGGAATCACATTAAAAGCCCTTCCGGTTTGTGAGTTCCGATTATTTTAAACTTAAAGTCCGAATTGACAATTTTTACAAATTTGTGGCCAATGTGAGAATTTTATAAAATATAGATGCCAAAACTTTAAAAACCTGAATCTCTGAACAATTTAGAGAATTTAGGAACGGACCTCATAATTTTTCAAGGTCGGGATATTTATTTATTCAATTTTTAACCCCAAAAGTGTTGGTTTTTACAAAACGGGGCTAAATTACAATTTTTCTTTTATAAAGGACCTAACTCAAATTATTTTATCTTTTACTAAAATAGCCCTGGACCCTCTGACTTGGAGATTTAATTAAAGTATTTTATTTTCCCAAAAATCCTTGACTTATCGGATCAATTTGACCGATTAATACCCGATCGCAGAGCGACTTCCTCGCCTTGCGATTTGAATCTATAACGGGACTTATGTTCCACCTAATCTTTCAAGATATCGAAGGTTGCTTATCCTTCCGATAATCATCTTCATCAAAAACTCCACCAACACCAAAATTGCCCTCGCTTTATTTCAAAAAATTTCTGAATCGCTTCCTCTGAATCAATAATACTTTGCTGGTTGGTTGCTGACTTCACTTGTATTTACTTTCCGCTCGAGTCAACTCGGTGTGTCGAGCTCACAAAATACCGGAATGGATACGTCGGGGGATGGAAGGCAACTCGGCCGCTATTCCACTCTTCCGCCCCATCGCCCTAATCCCGCAATCGAGGGATGGAGTTTGTCCAAGGGAAGCGGGTCGTAGTACTTGAGGTATAATCATGATTATGAGATCCGAGCCTTGCAAGCTCCATTGTGGATTTTGTCTTTGCCTATGGAGCGATAAGGTGACCGGTCTTGGACCATCCCGCTCGGGAGTTACAAGGAAGAACAAAGGAATCATTGTCGATCCACACGATTCCGGAGTTATCGGACCCGTTTGGTTGGCGCTACAAATCCGTGACGAATCGCTACTTGTTTTGCATTGGTTGGCGGTACAAATCACGCAACCATTAATTGCCTTGCATGGGATTGGCGTTACATTTCCGCACGCAATCCTACTGTCTTGATGAATCACATAGTGCCTGTGTGACCATGAACTGTTTTTCTCAAAGCGTATAAGTATATTATTTAAATATATTTATCACGACGCTATGAATCGTGTGTGAATTCATGCATCATACTCACGCGTTTTCATATAATCTGTTTTCTCACATTAACTATATATCGCCACACTTGCATACGATCACCCCATCCACTTAGATTTGTCTCATCCCCACCTATTTTCTAACCTTAGATGAGGACTTCGTTGAAGATGATGAACCAACCACGGATTGAGCCTTGTACTTCGCTTGTTGGATTTACTACTTCTTCTTGTTGTTGTTGGACTCGTTTCTTGTGATGTTGTTGGACTCTTGTATTTCTTTCCATTCGGTTTTAATGAAAGCGCGTAAAGACACTTTGACTTTAAGTTGTTATATTTGGTTGATTTTTGGGTATGTAATTTGGATTATGGATTGTGGACTCGTAAGTTGTATTTATACTTGTTATTTATTTCCGCTATTTGCATTGCTTTCATTGGGTTCTCGTTGATACTTGTCTAGAGTGTTTGGTTATTGTATTTAAGTTGTGGATCATCGTCGCATTTCGTTTGGGCGTGATGAGTTAGAGTGGTATCGAGCTCGGCTAGTAAGATGGAAACTTACACCGAGTGACCCAGGATAGGACCCTCGGTCTGCGTTTTGGGTAGTACCGCGACTTGACCAATTAAGTGTGAATTCGATTTCAAATTGTCATAGAACCGTCTTATTGATGTTTGAACTAAGTTAGAACGCATATTTTGAGATTTCATAGTCATACTTGTTTTGACTTAGTTGATTCTTCGATCGATTTCCCTTATTCGTTCTTTCCTTATTCTCTCCTATCTTTCCTCTACCTTTTCGATCCGCCTTAGTTTTGTTTGATCGAGGATGGAGCGGCGCCGCATTCATGGTGGGATGTTTTCCATGCCGTCTTTGAGCGGGAATATTGCGCACCGATGATTCACCGCACGGGACGGTGATCGCGCGACCTCGAGCTAGCCGAGGAGTGCCGGCGTAATAGGGACTGACTCGGCCGCTTGGCGAGAGCCAAGATGAAAAGAGGTGACCCACATCATCAAAGACCGCGACAACACCATAAGAGCGCGGGAGGACCAAATCGAGTATCAGGAGCGCCTGGATAACATGCGAAGAAGATGAAGAGGGCAAGTGACGGCCGCGCGAGAAATGGGAGATTGACGCCCGCCTATCCCGCGACAGTCGTCGAGCGCCGGGAGAGACCTCATCAAGCAGATGTCGGTCATAGAGGACCTTACATGACCCTAGCTCGAGAGACACCGCATTTGGAGGTCGCTTTGGCAACTAATGCTCGGCCATTGCCACCACCCGAGGTGGAGCTCGTACTGGACGCCGAGGAGGATCCCGAGGAGGATCCGATCGACATGGAGAGCCTCGAGGCACTCGAGGTGCTCCACTCGATGAGGCTCGTGATTCGGCGGTGGTTGGACTTCATGGATTGGCTCGAGGTCGAGACGCCACCTCAGCCCTACCCAACCCCGATTATGGACATAGGCTGCGAGCGACGATGATGGCGATCTCACCGATTAGTTAGGCGATTGTTAGTTTCTACTTCTATTGTTGTAGACGCTTATTCGATGTTGTACCTTACCTTCTATTGTACTAGATTCTCGTTGTATTTTGGTTCCGATGTATCTTGACTCAAAGATTCTCTTTGTTGTACTATGGGTGTATTCAAGTTTTACATTAATGGATATACCTTTCCCTCACTTTATTGACTCTACGTCTTGGTTATCATCTCCACCATGAAAGCGAGGAAGGCGATCACTAGAGGGGCTCAAGTGTACTTGGCGTTTGTAATTAACAAACCCACGGTTGAGACACAAATTAACCAAGTACCTATAGTATCGAATACACGAGATGTATTTCCACAAGAACTCACCACTGTCCCTCCGGATAAGGAAGTCGAGTTCACCATCGAGGTGTTACCAGGGCGCCCCGATTGCAGGTGCTTAACACCCCTATAGAATGGCTCCTCTTGAGTTACAAGAGTTGAAAATGCAATTCTAAACCGATGGATGTGGGATTTATCCGACCGAGTACGTCTCCGTGGGGAGCACTGTCTTTGTTCGTCAAAAGAAGGATGGCACATTAAGATTGTGTATAGATTATCGTGGTCTTAATAGCGTGACCATCAAGAACAAATATCCCCTCCCGAGGATAGGCGAACTATTTGATCAACTTCAAGGAGCGACGGTGTACTCAAGTTTGACTTACAACAAAGATATTATCAATCGAAGATCCGCGAAGGAGACATTCCCAAAAAGCGCACTTCAAACCCGATATGGACACTACGAGTTTGTAGTAATGCCTTTCGGTCTCAGCGAATGCACCAACATCATTTATGGACCGATGCATCGAGTCTTCCAACCTTATTTGGATCAATTCGTGGTGATATTCATTGATGACATACTTGTATACTCTAAGTCAAGAGAAGAGCACTAACGTCACCAAAATCGTTTTGGAGACACTACGAGAGCATAAGTTGTATGCCAAATTCAGCAAGTGCGAATTTTGGCTTAGTGAAGTCGCGTTCTTGGGACATATAGTATCCGCAGACCGGGATTGCGGTGGATCTTGAAGGTACTGGGCCGGTGGTTGAATGGAAACAACTCCGAGTCCGTAACGGAAATCGGGAGTTTCTAGACTAGCTGGATATTATTGAAGGTTTATCCAGGATTTCTCCAAGATAGCAGGACCACTCACTCGACTAACCGAGAAGCAAGTCAAGTTTGAGTGGAATGACAAGTGCAAGGCGAGTTTCAAGAGTCAAGAAACGACTTACTACGGCTCAGTCTTAGCCCTTCCAAAGGGAACATAAAACTTTGTCGTCTACAAAGTGATGCATCAAAAGAAGGACTAGGAGTAGTGCTCATGCGGGAAGGAAAGGTTATCGCTTATGCATCACGAAAGCTCAAGCCGTATGAGGCTAATTATCCAAAGCATGACTTGGAATTGGCGGCAATAGTGTTCGCGTTGAAGAAATGGAGACACTATCTCTACGGAGCAACATTCACGGTTTTCACGGACCATAAGAGCTTGAAGTACCTATTCTCCCATAAAGACCTCAACTGAGGCAACGGAGATGGATGGAGTTGATTGAGGATTGTAGGTCCCAAGGGGTGTGAGTGTAAGGTTTAGAAGGGGGGTTGAATAAACCTTACCAAATTTTCGATTTAGTCCTTTTAAAAGTTCGAGTTGATACTACACATTTGTGTCCTAGGTAGACAACCAATTTAGTTAATCAAGAGAGTTAGTCACTCAAAGGCACTGATTTTGTTGATAGAATAACTTTGTTAAGACTCGAATTAGCTCAACTCGTGGTTTGTTTTATTGGAAGACTTAACACCCTTAAGTTTGGTTTAGTAGAGATTTAATGCTTGATTTAGTACTTAGAAATTATCTAATGGATAGCAAGTATGTCGTGAGAATTAAACAAATATGATGCAGGAATTTAAGTCTTTGAAATGTAAATGACACAAGAGGTTTTTATAGAGGTTCGAAGATGGGGTAATTCTTCTACTCCTCTCTTCTCCAACTCCCGGAGGAATCCACTAGGTATTGATCGTATACAAAGTGGTAATGATCCAAATACAAGTCTTGATCACACACGGTGACTTGATCCTTTGGCACTCTCTCAGACGCCTTGATCACTCGGTGGCTTCTAAACGACTCCGGCTTCTTCACAGAGGGGCATTTGTCTTGCTACTACTGACCCACTTGCTTAAGCTCTTTGGATTTGATCACGAAGCCCTCCAAAAGCTCAAGACTTGGTTCAACCTGAACCTTCCTACAATCCTTCGTGGAATGTAGACCCCTTGATTCTTGATAATTTCCTCTTCAACCGATTGAAGTTATCTTTCCTTCACGGTGAGTGTTGGATTGATGTTCTTCGTAGTGTAGGCTTGAGGATTGAGCGTTTAATAACTTGAGAATATTTGAGGTTACAAAATGTTTCTTTCTTGCTTGTATGGTCAAGGTAACTGTGTAACCTACGTATCCTTTTCTCGAGTTATTCCTCGCCTTTTATAGTGATCTTTCAAAAATCGCCCGTTGAAGAGATAGCTTATTTTTGAAAGTCACTTGTGGACGTTGGCTTGTCTTATTCTGATCCTTGAATTTGCCACTTCCTCGTATAAGATGTTCTTCAACTTTTCGAGAGTTCGACACGGTGTAGTGCTTCCCATTGGTTTATTCCTTTTGCACGCTTTTGGGGATCGAGCACTTGAGAAAGGTAGCATGGAGATATTACTTGTTTAAGTAATTCTCTTGATTTCTCGTGCAACGGATCTCTTTCGATTATCTCGACTTGACCGCATTTCCTTGCTTTCCCAGGTGACTTAGAGTCGACTTCCAATCATGGATGACTCTCCGTCACTTTGACTTGAGACTTGGCTATATTTGGTCGACTTGATCGTGATACTTCATTGTGCATCTGTTTGCTCCTTGATCGAGTCCCTGTCTTCTCTTCTTTGCCATACTCAAATTGCCTCGCAATGTGAGTCTTCCTTCTAGCCTTGATTGTCTTTTTGCATGTTTAGTCATAGGCCGACTTAACTCGGCTTGACTGCCCTATTTATTACAATGCAGTTTACAACAAAGAATGGGGTGCCAACTTCCTATTCTAAGTTTTACATGGCATTCATCAAAATCTAAACAATAAATTTCCCAATAATTTCCCCCTTTTTGATGATGCCAAAACTTAAAACATTCAAAAAGTAAATAGCAAAGATACATACAGATAGTGCATTCACATAGAATGTATCGTAGAATCAATCCTTTTATTGATCACAACATTCTTGTTCTTTTACACAGCTGTTTACAAGGTGTATGAGCAAACATTTGTTTACGCAAAACTAGAGAGTTTACAATTGTTTAAGATAGAGGACTTACATAAAGTGTATTTACATGGTAAAATACATGAAGGGGTGGACAACAAAGACTTCATCTCCTTCGCTTGCCCTTCTTTCTTTCTTCTTCAACATCTTCTCGCTCTTCTTCTCTTTTTCTCATCTCCACCGCCTTCTTCTTCTTCTTTTCATATGCCTTCCGGCGGCTTCATCTCTTCTTAGTCTCTCTTGTCTCTCCTCCCAAAGCCGAGTTTGTCTTTTATTTTCTTGTTCGATTCTTTTCACATACTCAAGCATTGTTTTTAGCCACTTGCAGATTGGCTACTTGGTCAAGACAGCCCGAGAGATCCCTCCTTTCTTGCCTCGGATCTATGTACTAAATGTTTTTGGGCAGAGGTCAGGCCCCAAGCCTCTTCCTTCTTCGGCCGCTTCTTTTCTACCTCTCCTACCCTCGGGCGTGTATTATCTTGGGGTCTTCTTCTTCCCCGGTGAGTGACTAGCGGAGTGACAGCAGAGTGACCGCCGAGTCTTTGCTGTCGCCTTCTTCACATAGCGTGAGACCCTTTTTCAAAGACAAGTCCCAAGCTTGAGCCATGGACATGTTTGCAAAGTATCTCGCAGATGCGAGCGTTTTAAATTCATCAATTGATCTTGGCTTAGTTCCAAAGATCGAGATGGCATAAGTGTCTCTCGCTTTGGAATGCCTCCATGTTGTTTCAAGATATTCATAACTCGGGCATTCATCCTTCCTTCCATTTCCTCCATCCCTCGCTTCAATTGTTTTCTCTTTTCACCATAGATATAGCAGAGAGTGTTGGAGTGGCGAGTCACTGGGAGTTTGTCATTGATGATATCATTGTGACAAGACCTTGTTAGGGGGTTTGTGCAATCATCAAGGTCACATCTTTCGATCCTCCCCCTCAACAGACTTTCCTTTCTTTTGTTTTGACACTTCCTCATTGTCTTTCCCTTTACAATTGCTCCTTTTTCTCAACATCGAACTCTTCAGCGCTTTTAGGTATTCCTCTTCCCCCTTTTTGGCATCATCAAAGGAGAGAGGAACCCTGGAAACATCTTGCAAGCGTAAAGTCGAGCCTGGCGATAGTCGAGTTCTCGCCGAGTCTCGCTGCGGAGTATGCGCACGAAATTGAGCGAGTAGCGTTGGACTCTCTTTGAAATTAGCTTCATCTCGGCCATGAGAAGGTGAATTTTCTATCCATATTTTCTTCCAGGCCAGGAGATCACTCTTATTTTGCTCACGCAGCAGCTTTATCTCGGCGGTGTGAGCTTCATGCATGTGCTCAATGTGTTCTCTCAATTTCGTCTTTGCATCAAAGCATTCTCGGCTCGCCATACCATGACTTGTTGAACAATGTCCTCAAGTATCTAGCTTGTTCCACATGCATTGTTTCTTCTTTATTGCCACCATTCCCGATTCGATTGTTATGCCTCTCAAGTCGCAGTAAGGTTGGCATCTCTGTTGTCCGATCTCATGTCCATAGAGGCCTGGTGCCTCTCCATCCGTTCAATTTCAAAGCAAATAATGCTTTGAACACTTCCCGAACTTCAAATTGTTTCTTCCGTTGCAGGTGATGGCCACGCGTCAAAGTCATAGTTACCGAACGATGGTACGATGGAATGATAGGAGCTAGTCTATGAAAGCGCGTGAGTTCGTTCTCGACTCTTGGGGGAGGTCGGGTACCTCCGGGGAGAAAGGAAATGATTCTACAAAGGAATCATCACCGCCAACCGGGATTTGTTCAATGATGAGCGGTGCGCGTGAAGTTCCTTTTGGAGTCGAACCCATCGCAGCCTTGGAGAGCCCGAGCAGATGGACTCTGCTTGGGGTCTTTTGTGAAGTGGACCTAGCTTGCCGAGCCTGTTGTCTCAAAGCCTTCGTTGGTCTGGTGGTTTCTCCAATTGAGTAGACTAGTCCTCGGCCTTATCGAGCGTCATTGGACGATGATGAAATTTCCATTGGTGGCTCATCATCAAAATTAAAGGTTTGACGAGTAGTCTTGGGATCGACTTGCTCGTGCTTGGAACATCCTCGATTGAGTCTTTTGGATCTATCACGGGGATGGCCCGCCTTCTTCGTCGCTTCCGATCCCGAGAAAGGTTACATCAGGATTATCCTGGGAATCATGAAGTGCACTTATCTCCTTCGATGGATCAATGATAGCAGGAGGTATGTTCTCTACTTGACTTTCTTTACCCAGGAAGTCTCAACCTCCCGTTGGCCTTCATTACCTCCTGTAGTCTCAACTGCAGCGAGGCTTGGACCTCCCTTTCGACAAATGTCACTGTCTTAGGGTCTTCTCGTGGTGGCATCCATTGGAGTCTCAACCCCATGGATTGCACCTTCATCGCCCTGAGTGTTAACTCCCCTGTACATTCCTTCCCGTGCCTCGACTACATCGCAGCGTCATTAGCCTTCGGAGCAGTTGGCACCTCGGTGAGACAGATCTCAACTGCCCTCCGAGGTTCGTTGATGGCAACTTCTTTGTTCATTTTGCGTTGGTACTTTCTCCACTTCGCCTCCTAGATTAGTTGTGGAGTCATCTGCAGCATTCTCCGACCTTTCGCAGTGGATGGAGTTTCCCCCACCGGCGCATCGGTGAGTGACTTGGAATGGGGTCACTCGTCTCCAAACTCCCTATTTGTATCTAATGAGTGTTTAGCCGTTGGGGCGGTGGTAAGGCACCTTCAATAGGGGTTGGCTCGACCGAGGTCCCCACTATCCCGATTTCATTGCCAACTCCCTTATTTCTTTCTTCCGAGTGAGTCGGGGAAGTGGTGGCAAAGAACAACGGTGGCGATTTGTCGCACTACTCCCATTGGATCAATTTCCGTGTGTTTTGGAGGACTCTCCTGGTCCCTCCATCATGCTCTTCTCATGAAGAATTCTAGATTCATTGCTTGCGGCATTTGCAACTTTTTCGATAGAATATCGAAGTGAGAATGTGTATGTTCTATGGTGCCGTGTGAGAAGGCGAGATCTTGGCCTTCTCTCGTGCCTCGCCTTCCTCTCCCGCGTCTCTTCTTCTCCTTATCCTTGAAGATCCGCAGGATATCTTTGCGCTTTTCTTCATCCATCGATCTTTGGGATCACAGAGGTCACCCAAGGAAGTTCAGCAGATTCTTCTTCCTCTTATATAAATTCGAGGCCATTGGAACCCCATTTCCTGGATCGACTCAACTTCCACTTCCTCTTATATAAATTGGTTGCCTCTGCTGACGGCCAAAGCAGATTTAGCGATTTCATCAATAACATCCGGAGATTCTACTTCTCCGGCTATCTCTGTATCTGCTCTAGTGAGTGGTCGACTCACCCGATTTCTCAAGCTCGGAGTGCTTGATGATTCTTCGTCGTCTCTTAGTTCGCACTGCAGGGATTTCGGTTGAGAGAGAGTGTCTTCTCGAGTCTTGGGCGGGGGGCGGTGTTTTCTTCTCGAGGAGCTGGCCGTCTTGGCTTATCGTTCTCCTCTTTTTGACGATCGGAGAAGGTATTTGAGAGTCCTTTCTCGATCGGCCGCTGCCAGGCGGAGACACGGCTGCGAGGGCGGTGACCTTACTGCAGGGCGGAGCAGGTTTGTTTTTTTTCTTTCGCAGAGCATCGGTCTTCTTAGCAGTGGGCGCCTTTCTTCTTTGGTGGAGAGGAAACAATCAGTATCTTGTGGTCGGTGATTCCCCCTCACTCGTGTCGCCTCTCTTGGCGTAGGCTCTCTTCTCGTGCGCTGAGAGGTTTGATCCGAACATCTCTTGTTTACATGGAATGCCTTTCCATGTCTAAGAGGGACTCCTTTCACCTCCATCACCCGCCAATCACCAGGCCATATCCTAGGGATCCTCCAAATGCACCATCTTCCTTGAAGTATTTGTTCCCTACGTTCGCGAGTCTGCTTTGTGAGACAAACTCAAACCCGATTTATTTTCCTTTCTTCAATGATCGCGGCCATTACGATCAACTTTGCTTTGTGATTGGTCAAAGCCGCCAAATTTGATGTCTATGCATTTGGCAACTATGTCCAACAGATTTGTGGTAGTCCTCCTTGGCTGACCTCTTGTTTGTTGTGTAAACTATTTTATCAAAGATAGTCGGGCTTGGCTACTTCCTTCCAAGCAAAGAACAGGTTTACATCACCGTTGATTTCGATGCTCCTTCCGTCGGTAGTTGTTAAGTTGGTTTTTATACCAACGTATTGAGTACTCTAGGCGAGGATTTTGCGTTGTTTTCGGGTATTTTAGTGTTATTTGAGTTGAGTTTGTGTCATTAGTTGTCGTTCGAGAATCGGGACTGATCTTGATAGCGAAACTAGTTAAAAACGATTAAAAGCGTGTTTGGGTGGTGAAGATCGCATTATGGGAGCTAAAAAGCGGAAATATATCGAGCAAGATCGGCCATGTAAACCAGCGCCCCTTGGGGGTCGAAATTGGTACAGCGTTTGAGGACAAGGGGGCAGCTAGCCGCGGGCGTGAAGGGCGACACTTGCAAGAAAAAAGCAGTATGGCGCTGCAGCGCGCCAACAATTGCCGGTGCGTGTTGGCTTGGGAGAGGCGTAAAGGCCAGCGCCATTTCTAGCGCTACAAATACAGCGTGCGTTTGGGCACGAACGTATTTTGGGCCTTTTTGGAAGGAGTTTTTAGGGTTTTAAGCCTATAAATAGAACAAGGGACGAACAAACAGGGGTTGGACATTTTGGAGAGCACAAGGGACGATTTGGGCAAGGAGAAAGAGTTCGGGACGAGATTCAAGGCATCTATCTTCCGGAAACAGAGAAGATTCTTCCTTTAATCATTCTCGAATTATTTTTCTAGCATCTTTGTTGAACCCTATCAATGTATAATTACTTCTTCATGAGTTTTTGTACATCCATTATGAACTAAACCTATTTTTCTAGGGGATTGATGTAACTTATGTTTGAACCTATGTTTTGATTTCTAGTTAATGAAATTTGCATGTTTATTAATCTAGTTGTGCTATTTGATTTCATTGCATCCGGATTATCGATCAATAATTTAGATTGTTTGGCGTGTTTAATTTGACGCTCGAGAGAGGTAGTTGAACACATGACCTTAGAATAGCACAACCTAGGGTTTCATAGAATCGAGAGATTTATGAATCTTTTGAAGTTGGTGAATGAATATTCATTGAGTGTATTAGGGTTTAATTTATGATTTTTATAGAGATATCGAAATCGAAATTGGAACCTATAATCACTTGGCGCCGAGAGAGGAAGTGATAAACGGTAGGAATATTGGCTTATAGATTAATAAATTGTGATTTATAAACTGGATTGAGAACATAGGGGATAACTAGGTGAAATCAACCCTCTAGAATTCATTTTCTATGTGTTTGATAATTTGTCCGAACCAATTCTTAGTTTAATTTTTAGTTTAATAAACAATCCATCTCTTTTCGATTTCTAGATAGAATTAAGCTATTTTAATTATAGTACTTAGTATAAAATTCGATAACAATCCTCGTGGAGACGATAACCCTACTTTCAAAACCTATACTAAAACTTGACACCGTACGCTTGCGGTAAGAATTTTGCGATCAAGTTTTTGCGCGATTCTTGGGGATTGTTTTATCCTATTTTAAACTAATACTATTACCAAGTAGTCTTAATACTAATCTAGACTAGTTTAGGAGTTATAATTTCGTATTTCTCATTGATTTATTTGTTTATGCAAGATTCGAAAATACTAATTTGCTTCCTTTTGATCCGAGAAATTGAGCGGACACTTGAGCAATAAGAGCAAAGAAGCAAAGCGAGACCGAATCGAGCAATGGCAGGCGTTGTAGACAATGAGAATAACGGAAATCGGGTTGTGAATATGCCACCACAACCTAATGCACGAGAAAGGGCAATTCGGGATTATTTCCTACGGCTTGAACCATAACTACTCGGGAATTGTGCGCCAACCTATAAATGCAAATAATTTCGAATTGAAACCAGGCCTCATAAGCATGGTTGTGAGAATCGATTTAGGGGAGTCCAGTGGATGATCCGAATACACATTTGGCGACATTCTTGGAGATTTGTGACACCATCAAGATGAATGGTGTGTCCGATGAGGCGATTAGCCGAGGCTTTTCCCGTTCTCACCCTAAGGATAAAGCCAGGCATGGTTCTGACGTTCGCACCGGGAGTATCACTAGTTGGGACGATCGACCGAAAAATTCATGACAAAGTTCTTCCCTCCCCAGAAGACGCTCCAAGGAAAAGCGAGATAACTCAATTCCAACAAATCGACTTTGAGCCACTATATGAAGCTTGGGAACGATATAAGGATCTGTGAGAAGATGCCCACAACATGGTTATGCGGATGGCAGAGAGTCCGATGCTTTTACAATGGTTTGAACGGGCATACGAGGACAATACTAGATGCGGCGGCAGGAGGGACTTTGATGGATAAAATTCCGACGAGGCATTACTTCTTCTTGAAGAAATGGCCACAAACAGCTATCAATGGGCCTTGGCTGATTAGTACCAAAGAAAGTTCTTTGGTGTCCTTGAATTTGGATCATATGTCGGCATTAGCATCTCAAATATCGGCATTGTCGAAACAATGGCCATCATGAATTGGGCGGAACATCGCAATGCGGTAATCGAAATACCAGGCGCTCGGAGGTTGCAACATTCGATGCCGAGCAAGCCAACTATGTGAATAACCGAGGTTTTAACAATCGAGGTACTCGATTACCTACTCATTATCACCCGGGACTTCGCAATCATGAGAACTTCTCCTACAAGAATAATAAGAAACGTGTTGAATCCACCTCGGGTTACACCAATCCATCTAGCTCTAATGCACCCGTAGGTGAGAAGAAAGCGATCGCTCAAGAAATACTCGGTACATTTATTGGAGAGACTAGAAATCGGTGAATAAAAGCGATGCACGCATTTGATAACTTGGGCACAAAAATGTCTACTATGGAGACACACCTTAGATCATTGGAGACCCTAATGGGACAATTAGCTACCGCCATAAGTTCTCAAAGCAGAAGAAAGAAAATTTTCCAAGTAATACTAAGGTGAATCCGAGGAACATTGTAAAGCCATCCGGTTGAGGAGTGGTACGCATATGATGGTCCTAAGCTTCCATCTCATGCCACCCAAGAGGACCCCTCACGATTCTCAAGTACCTATTGAGAAGGAGTCGAAACAAGAAGAAGATAAGCGCAGAGCAATGAGCGGACGGAGGCTACCAAGCCTAAATCGCTCCCACTCTTGATTCTCAGTTCTAGTGCCTAACTCACTCCCCTTCCCTCGTAGATTTGGAAAAAGAAGCTAGATTCTCAATTTTGAAGTTCTTGGAAATTTTTAAGAAAATTCACATCAATATCCCGTTTCTTTGATGCACTCGAGCAAATGCCTAATTATACAAAATTCATGAAGGATGTGATGTCGAAAAAGAGGAAGTTGGGCAGTATGAGATCAGAAGCTTACGGAGAAGAATGCAATGGTCTTGGTGCTAGCATTAATCTTATGCATTTGTCTGTTTTCTTGCAAAGGAAGCTACCACAGAAATTGAAAGATCCAGGGAGTTTCACTATCCCTTGTACAATTGGTGCTTCTATTTTTAATAAAGCCCTTTGCGGTCTTGGTGCTAGCATTAATCTTATGCATTTTTATGCATTTTGTGAAACTAGGTCTTGGAGAGGTGAAGCCATCCACTATCACCTTACAATTGGCGGACAGATCGCTTACATATCCGCGAGGCGTAATCGAAGATGTTTTGGTGAAGGTGGGATGATTCATATTTCCTAATGAGACTTTGTTGTCTTTGGATATGGAGGAGGATCGAGAGGTTCCATTAATTTTGGGAGACCATTTTTGGCCACCGGCCGTGCATTAATCGATGTTCAACGAGGTGAATCGATTTTTGCGAGTTAATGAAGAGGAAGTGATGTTCAACATTTATAATGCGATGAAATTCCAAGAAGAACAACACACTTGCCATTTCATAGACTTGGCGGAGCATGTGCTCGCCGTAAATTGCTCGACATATTCTTGTGGATCCTTTGGAAAAATGTCTCACCCAATCCCTAGTGCAAGGTATGGAATATGATTTTGATGACATTGATTTATTGGATTACGTGTTGTCTCTTGATGCCACACAAAGGTTGACACAAGCAAGGGTCCGAAGGAGAGTTTGGGAGCTAAAAAGCGGAAATATATCGAGCAAGATCGAGCGGTCGAAATTGGTACAACGTTTGAGGACAGCGCTGCTGCAGCTCACACGCCACAGCCGTGCAGCCACAAGGTGGGGCTTACACTTGCATAAAACAAAGTGCGTGCTGCGGCGCTTCAACAACCAATTTGCGGTGTGCGTTGGTTGGGAGAGCGCGCAAAGCCAGCGCCATTTCTAAGCGCTACGGCCGCGTGCGTTTGGGCCTCGAACGTATTTTGGGCCTTTTTGGAAGGAGTTTTTAGGGTTTTAAGCCTATAAATAGAACAAGGGACGGACAAACAGGGGTTGGACATTTTGGAGAGCACAAGGGACGATTTGGGCAAGAAGAAAGAGTTCGGGACGAGATTGAAGGCATCTATCTTCCGGAAACAGAGAAGATTCTTCCTTTAATCATTCTCGAATTATTTTTCTAGCATCTTTGTTGAACCCTATCAATGTATAATTACTTCTTCACGAGTTTTTGTACATCCATTATGAACTAAACCTATTTTTCTAGGGATTGATGTAACTTATGTTTGAACCTATGTTTTGATTTCTAGTTAATGAAATTTGCATGTTTATTAATCTAGTTGTGCTATTTGATTTGATTGCATCCGGATTATCGATCAATAATTTAGATTGTTTGGCGTGTTTAATTTGACGCTCGAGAGAGGTAGTTGAACACATGACCTTAGAATAGCACAACCTAGGGTTTCATAGAATCGAGAGATTTATGAATCTTTTGAAGTTGGTGAATGAATATTCATTGAGTGTATTAGGGTTTAATTTATGATTTTTATAGAGATATCGAAATCGAGAAATTGGAACCTATAATCACTTGGCACTCGAGAGAGGAAGTGATAAACGGTAGGAATATTGGCTTATAGATTAATAAATTGTGATTTATAAACTGGATTGAGAACATAGGGGATAACTAGGTGAAATCAACCCTCTAGAATTCATTTTCTATGTGTTTGATAATTTGTCGAACCAATTCTTAGTTTAATTTTTAGTTTAATAAAAATCCATCTCTTTTCGATTTCTAGATAGAATTAAGCTATTTTAATTATAGTACTTAGTATAAAATTCGATAACAATCCTGTGGAGACGATAACCCTACTTTCAAAACCTATACTAAAACTTGACACCGTACGCTTGCGGTATGAATTTTGCGATCAAGTTTTGGCGCCGTTCTTGGGGATTGTTTTATCCTATTTTAAACTAATACTATTACCAAGTAGTCTTAATACTAATCTAGACTAGTTTAGGAGTTATAATTTCGTATTTCTCATTGATTTATTTGTTTATGCAAGATTAAGAAAATACTAATTTGCTTCCTTTTGATCCAGAAATTGAACGGACACTTCGAGCAATAAGAAGCGACAAAGCGAAGTACGAGAACCGAGCAATGGCAGGCGTTGTAGACAATGAGAATAACGAAATCGGGTTGTGAATATGCCACCACAACCTGATGCACGAAAAGGGCAATCGGGATTATTTCCGTACGGCCTTGAACGAGAACTACTCGGGAATTGTGCGCCAACCTATAAATGCAAATAATTTCGAATTGAAACCAGGCCTCATAAGCATGGTTCAGTGAGAATCGATTTGGGGAGTCCAGTGGATGATCCGAATACACATTTGGCGACATTCTTGGAGATTTGTGACACCATCAAGATGAATGGTGTGTGCGATGAGGCGATTAAGTGAGGCTTTTCCGTTCTCACTCAAGGATAAAGCCAGGCGAGTGGTTCTGACGTTCGCGACTGGGAGTATCACTAGTTGGGACGATCGATTGAAAAATTCATGACAAAGTTCTTCCTCGCAGCAAGACGCTCCAAGAAAGCGAGATAGCTCAATTCCAACAAATCGACTTTGAGCCACTATATGAAGCTTGGGCGATATAAGGATCTGTTGAGAAGATGCCCACAACATGGTTATGCGGATTGCGAGAGAGTCCAAAGACTTTTACAATGGTTTGAACGGGCATACGAGGACAATACTAGATGCGGCAGCGGGAGGCACTTTGATGGACAAAACTCCGATCGAGGCATTACTTCTTCTTGAAGAAATGGCCACAAACAACTATCAATGGCCTTCTCGATGATTAGTACCAAAAGAAATTCTTTGGTGTCCTTGGTGGATCATATGTCGGCATTAGCATCTCAAATATCGGCATTGTCAAAACAATGGCCATCATGAATTCGGGCGGAACATCGCAATGAGGACGAAATACCAACGGCCGTTCGGGAGGTTGCAACATTCGATGCCGAGCAAGCCAACTATGTGAATAACCGAGGTTTTAACAATCGAGGTACTCGATTACCTACTCATTATCACCGGGACTTCGCAATCATGAGAACTTCTCCTACGGTAATAATAGAAACGTGTTGAATCCACCTCCGGGTTACACCAATCCATCTAGCTCTAATGCACCGTAGGTGAGAAGAAACGATCGCTCGAAGAAATACTCGGTACATTTATTGGAGAGACTAGAAATCGGTGAATAAAAGCGATGCACGCAGTTGATAACTTGGGCACAAAAATGTCTACTATGGAGACACACCTTATATCATTGGAGACCCAAATGGGACAATTAGCTACCGCCATAAGTTCTCGTGAGAAGAAAGAAAATTTTCCAAGTAATCCGAGGTGAATCCGAGGGAACATTGTAAAGCCATCCGGTTGAGTGGTATCGCATATGATGGTCCTAAGCTTCCATCTCATGCCACCCAAGAGGACCCCTCCGATTCTCAAGTACCTATTGAGAAGGAGTCGAAACAAGAAGAAGATAAGCGAGCAATGAGCGACGGAGGCTACCAAGCCTAAATCTACTCCCACTCTTGATTCTCAGTTCTAGTGCCTAACTCACTCCCCTTCCCCTCAGAGATTTCGAGGAAAAAGAAGCTAGATTCTCAATTTTGAAGTTCTTGGAAATTTTTAAGAAAATTCACATCAATATCCCGTTTCTTTGATGCACTCGAGCAAATGCCTAATTATGCAAAATTCATGAAGGATGTGATGTCGAAAAGAGGAAGTTGGGCGAGTTTGAGATCAGTAAAGCTTACGAGGAAGAATGCGGCGCTATTTTGCAAAGGAAGCTACCATAGAAATTGAAAGATCCGGGAGTGTCACTATCCCTTGTACAATTGGTGCTTCTATTTTTAATAAAGCCCTTTGCGATCTTGGTGCTAGCATTAATCTTATGCATTTGTCTTTTTCGAAACTAGGTCTTGGAGAGGTGAAGCCATCCACTATCACCTTACAATTGGCGGACAGATCGCTTACATATCCGCGAGGCGTAATCGAAGATGTTTTGGTGAAGGTGGACGATTCATATTTCCGTGAGACTTTGTTGTCTTGGATATGGAGGAGGATCGAGAGGTTCCATTAATTTTGGGGAGACCATTTTTGGCCACGGTCGTGCATTAATCGATGTTCAACGAGGTGAAGCCCGACTTTGCGAGTTAATGAAGAGGAAGTGATGTTCAACATTTATAATGCGATGAAATTCCAAGAAGAACAACACACTTGCCATTTCATAGACTTGGCGGAGCGTGTGCTCGCTCGAGAAATTGCTCGACATATTCTTGTGGATCCATTGGAAAAATGTCTCACCCAATCCCTAGCGCAAGGTATGGAATATGATTTTGATGACATTGATTTATTGGATTACGTGTTGTCTCTTGATGCCACACAAGGTTGACACAAGCAAGGGTGCGAAGGAGAGTTTGGGAGATACGATCATTGAGGAACTCCCGAAGGTCACTCCGGAGTTGAAGGAACTTCCTACACATTTCCGATATGCATTTTTGGGAGAGAATGATACACATCCGGTAATAGTCTCGCCTCTCTATCCTTCGGAGTTAGATAAGTTGTTGCGCATTTTGAGAATGCATAAAACCGTGACCGGGATGGTCGATAGCCGATTTGAAGGGAATCAACCCTTCTATAGTGATGCATAAAATTCTCATGGAGGACTCTTACAAGCCATCTATTGAACACCAAAGACGGCTTAATCCGTGCAATGAAAAGAAGTAGTCAAAGCCGAGGTTCTTAAGTGGCTTAAAAGGTGGCATCATTTTTGCCATATCTAGATAGCTCATGGGTAAGTCCGGTGCAAGTAGTTAGAAAAAGGGGGATGATTTGTGGTGAAAAATTCCAATAATGAGTTAATATCTACACGTCACGGTGGTGGGTGGCGAGTATGCATAGATTACTGGAAGCGAACAAAGCCACTCGAAAAGACCACTTTCCCTTACTTTTTATTGATCGGATGTTGGATAGGTTGGTGGATATGACTACTATTGCTTTCTTGATGGATATTCGGGTTATAATCAGTTGCGATTGCTCCGGAGGATGGGAGAAAACCACATTCACATGTCCTTATGGTACCTTTGCATTCCGAAGGATGCCTTTTGGGTTGTGTAATGCACGGACCACATTCGAGATGTATGATGTCCATTTTCATGGCATGGTGGAGGAAATTATGGAGGTTTTTATGGATGATTTTTCGGTGTTTGGTAATTCTTTTGATCACTTTGCCTCCATAATTTATCTCTGGTTTTACAAAGGTGCCAAGACACAAATTTAGTGCTTAATTGGGAAAAATGTCACTTCATGGTGAAAGAAGGCATTGTGCTTGGTCATAGAGTATCTGCGGCAGGATTAGAGGTGGATCGGGCGAAAATAGTGGCGATTGAAAAATTACCACCTCTGGGAAACGTAAAAGGGATTCGGAGTTTTTAGGGCATCTTGGTTTTTATCGTCGATTCATTAAAGATTTTTCAAAAATAACCAAACCTTATGTAATCTTCTCGAGAAAAATGTGCCTTTTTGTTTTGATGATCTTTGTTTGCACGCTTTTGAGCACATTAAGAAGGCACTTATTTCCGCTCCTATTATGGTGGTACCGGATTGGACACAACCCTTTGAGCTCATGTGTGATGCTAGTGATTATGCAGTAGGGGCAGTGTTGGGGCAAAAAGCGAGATAAAATTTTCAAGGCCATCTATTATGCAAGCGGACATTGGATGACGCCTTGAAAGAAAATTACACCACCACGGAAAAAGAGATGCTCGTGATTGTATTTGCATTTGACAAGTTAGGCTTACTTGGTGGGTACCAAGGTCATTGTTTACACGATCATCGCTATTCGGTACCTTTTTACGAAGAAAGATGCGAAACCACGATCGATTAGATGGATTCTCCTTCTTCAAGAATTTGATATTGAGATCAGGGATAAGAAGGGTAGCGAGAATGTGGTAGCCGACCATTTATCGAGGTTAGACCAGCCCAATGAGCTAATTGAAGTTCCGATTCAGAGTCTTTCCGGATGAGCGTATTTTGGTAGCGAGCTCATCTCCATGGTATCTTGATTTTGTGAATTATCATTTGGTGAAGTCTTGCCTCGGATTTGACTTCACATCGAAGAAGAAATTTATGCATGATGTTAAATCATATTTATGGGATGATCCGCTTTTGTTCAAGAGGTGTGCGGATTGATTATCCGGCGTTGTGTGCCTCGAGAGGAGGTAGAGGAGATTTTCTGACATTGCCATTACGCCCCATATGGTGGTCATTTTGGGCCAACCATACGCACGGCCGCTAAGGTATTACAATCTGGTTTTTATTGGCCTTCCTTATTCAAAGATTGCTATACTTTTGTGCGGACTTGTGACAGTGCGGCGAGTTGGCAACATTTCCGACGCCATGAATTACCTCTCACCAACATGATGGAAGTAGAATTGTTTGATGTTTGGGGATTGACTTCATGGGTCCATTTCCCCTTCATTTGGACATGCCTATATCCTTCTTGCGGTTGATTATGTTTCTAAATGGGTGGAGGCAATTTCTCGCCTACCAATGATGCCAAGGTAGTGTTGAAATTTTTACACAAGCACATATTCACTCGTTTTGGCACTCCTAGGGCTATTGTTAGTGATGAAGGTACTCATTTTTGCAATAAACTGTTTAATAACCTTCTCTCTAAGTATGGTGTAAGGCATAAGGTTGCTTTAGGTTACCACCCGCAATCGAATGGACAGTGAAATTTCAAATCGTGAGGTAAAGCAAATCCTTGAGAAGACTGTGAGTTGTATGTCGCAAAGGAAGGCTCAAAAGTTGGATGATGCACATTGGGCATATCGAACGGCCTTTAAAACGCCTATTGGTATGTCCCCATATCGCTTGGTGTTTGGGAAGGCATGTCACTTGCGGTCGAGCTAGAGCATCGTGCTTATTGGGCCGTGAAGAAATTGAATTTTGACTTGAAGGCCGCGGGTGAGAATAGGCTATTGTAACTTGATGAGATGGAGGAATTAGGAATGAGGCCTATGAGAATGCCAAAATCTACAAAGAAAAGACAAAAAAATGGCATGATAAAATGATTTTGGGGCGAGAGTTTCTCCGGGCAGGTATTATTATTCAATTCTCGGTTGAAATTATTCCCGGAAAATGAAATCGAGATGGTGCAGGCCGTTTGTCATCGAGCGTGTTTCCCGTTCGGTCTTTGTTGAGTTGCGAGTAAGGATGGCGGCACATTTGAGGTTAATGGGCAAAGGTTAAAACACTATTTTGGTGATGAAGCCGGAAAATTCTCAATCTCCGCTCGGAGATGCGGATTCGTGATTGACCGACAAAGTCTCCGGGTCAAGAGGCTGTAAATTTAGCGCTTCTTGGGAGGCAACCTAAGCCACGGTTATTGCTTTCGTAGTATCGATTTATTTTAGTAGTTCTTTTTATCTTTCGTTAAATTGCATCATAGTTGCATTGTTTTTGTTTTTGCATTCTAGGAGTAGCAAGTTGCATCACACCCCTTTTTTTTTATTTTGTGCGTGCGAGACGTGCGATTATATATATATATATATATAAAAAAAAAAGGAAAAAAATGTGGCAGCCCAAGAAGATCGGGCAGGGGCGCCGTTGCGCCCCACAAAATGGTACAAATGGAAAATGTGTATGGCGCTGCAAGTGCACAAGGGTCGAATTTTTGTATAAAGTGCCCGGCCCTCGTTTTTTTTTTGTTTCAACACACCAAAACACACCCCTCACACTAAACTCGGCCACCCCATTTTTCACCATCACTCCCGAAAATTACCTTCCCTCTCTACAAGAGCCAATCTAGCACACCACACATCACACTCATCCTCACCACTCATCAATTGGTAAGTTTCTTGCTTCCAAAACCCCACCCCAAGGTCATCCCCAAATTCTTTCATTTTGTGCTAAGGCGTTGGGTGGGTTGAGCTTTATATGTTGAATATTGAATTGTGTTGTGATTGTGTTGAGCTTGAGCATGTTAGAACTAGGTTTGGATGTGAAATATTTGGGATTGAATTGTAATAAAATTGCATTCATCACTTTCTCCCAATTTCACGCACACGGTGTTTGTTAAAATGCCCCATTGAGATTTTGACATTGTAGAAGTGCCATCTTGCATAATATTACTTGTAATCTCGAAATGTAGCTAATTCATACACTCGGGTGCATTTTTCTAACCACCTTGCTTGTTGATTATTCATCCTCACCGAGTTTTATGTTTCCACGTGTTGTGTTTGTGTGTTTATTTTTCTAGGTGATCGTCATGGTAAGGACTAGGAAGGGGAAGGGTAAGGGTAAAGCAAAGGCATCTACCTTGGCGGACTACGACAGAGAGAGATTTGTTAGCCAAGCCGCACGGGAGACATTTTTGGCAAACTAATGACTCGGCGAATCAATGCCGAGCGGGGTTTCCAACCGGGACCACAGGATGGTCATCTACAGCGCATGATCCGGGAGCGCCGATGGCAAAAGTTGTGTGCACCACCCTGCCATTTGCACCGATACTTGTCAAGGAATTCTATGCCAATGCCCGGTGACCGAGATGAGGACCCAACGAATGTTTATCTACGTGGCGGCGGATAACTTACACCCCGGATATTCGAGAGTATTATTCTTTACCTGCGATTGACCATAGCCCCATACCATGCGAATTTTCTTCGCTGGCGGCCCGGATTTAGATATGATTGTCCATGCTCTATGTCGGCCCGACATCGAATGCCGCCCGCCCGCGAAGGTGGGGGTACGATGGTTTTTCTCACACGACACCGAGTCGTTATGGTCGTGCATGGTACCACTTTCTTTGCGAACTTGATGCCCGACCAGCCATCTCGGTGACGTCACGCCGCCTCGTGCCGGTTGTTATATGCTATTATACACGACATCGATTCGACGCCCGCAGTGATTATCGCAGAATCTATTCATCAAGCTATTCGCCACAAAAAGACGGGGGCATGTGCATGCGGCTCGATTTGCGGCTTGGGTGCGGCCGAAGGTATTGTGTTAGAGAAGAATGAGCCGCCAGGCGCCCCTAAGGCGCCAATTGATTCGGCCACCATTGCACTACGAGGACACTCGATGGTGTCCCACGATCCTCGGGGCGAAGGGTACATTATAGACCATGATCGCACCCGCTGCTACCCGATGCCGCTGGCTGGCTGAATCGACGCACCATCTCATTCCCATCATCCGCGGGTACTTCCTCTTCGGCTACAGAGCGGTCCCACCCTTCCGCATTTCAGGACGACCCGATGCATGCATATTACCTACAGTTGCGGGAGTTGCGGCGAGCACATCGTCGTTTAGCCGTAGCCTTTCAAGAAGAGCAGCGCCGGCGAAGTTCGGCGAAGACAAGAGTATGAGAATAGCGCGGCCAAGGTCTTTGCGCAGATTTATGGACAATCACATCCTCAGTTTCCCTTCCCTACACCACCGCCGCCGGTGCCTGCCACCTACATTCCGCCACACGACTCAGATGAGGAGTCTTAGTCCCCGGTTATCAGGAAAGTACTTTTCTCACCTCTCCATGGGGACCATGTCGTTTTTCGTTTTGGGGGG
This sequence comes from Rehmannia glutinosa, assembly GCA_016081115.2. Classification (NCBI taxonomy): domain Eukaryota; kingdom Viridiplantae; phylum Streptophyta; class Magnoliopsida; order Lamiales; family Orobanchaceae; genus Rehmannia; species Rehmannia glutinosa. Next base: position 153,490 of record JABTTQ020003078.1, read on the forward strand.
TGTAGTCTATTTTTATTCTTCGAGTCGAGTCTTGTTAAAAAAAAAAAAAAAAAAAAGTCTAGAGTCGAGTCGGGTCGTTTGTAAAGCGTGAAGCGCATGACTAAGTGAATTTGTTGAATATGAGTTGAGCGGTCAAAAGAGCATGTGTTTGAAGCGTGATTTGATCTTCTTTCCATTAATTCCATCTATGTTCTTAACTCTGTTGATTTATTTGGGGATGAATTATGCGATTGAGTGTTTCCTTTATGATCCCACCGGATTCTAGAACTTGTCGATCACTAGTCGAGGCGAAATCTAGGTGAAGTAACATTAAGGAAATGATTTAGGCCATCTTTGAATAAGCGAGCCTAAATGCCTACCTTTGTATTATATTTTCCCTAGTGTTCCCCTTTGAGCCGTATAAACCCGTTTCTTTGGCAAACCATCTAATACCCGAGCCTAAATGTGAATATCCTAATTACCCATCACTCATACACACAAAGTATAGAAAAATATTGGAAGTTGATGAGGGTATAATGAGAAGGGTGTGAATTTAATTGAATGAAGTTGCGAGAAAATAAAATATGAAACCCCATGTACGCAAAAGAATAAGTTTGGGGTTCGAAAAAGAAAAAATAAAAAAATAAAAAAAAAAAAAATGAGAAAAATCAGCGGATTGAAGGTTCATAAACATTGGGGATGTCAAAAAGTGAAGGGTAGGGCTAATTGATGATTGAAGTGCTAATTGTGTGTTTGGGTGATTTGAGCCACTTTTTCCTATATTTTCCTACCTTACCCTAAGCCCACATTACAAGCTTTAAAAGTCCTATTGATCCTTGTGTTACATTAGCCTACATTAGTGGAGATTAGTGTGAAAGACAAGCTATGGAGTCCGGTAAACATCTCATCTCTATATTAAAAAAAGTGGATCATTTTGAAAACACTTGATTGCGTGAGTCTATCTCGGATAATGAAAACGGAGTTGGCATGAACATTCCACCTTCATGATCACATTATGAAAATACGTGCTTGATTGATAGTAAAAGCGAAATTTGACGAATGAGTTTGGTTGTGAAGTTTTTGATTGGTTTGTTGAGTCTGCTCGTCTTCATTTTGTTTTCCTTCATGTTTGTCGTTTTTCTTAGAGTCTGTAATTGCTTGAGGACAAGCAAACGTCTAAGTTTGGGGGTATTTGTTAAGTTGGTTTTTATACCAACGTATTGAGTACTCTAGACGAGGATTTTGCGTTGTTTTCGGGTATTTTAGTGTCGTTTGAGTCGAGTTTGTGTCATTAGTTGTCGTTCGAGAATCGGGACTGATCTTGATAGCCAAAACTGGTTAAAAACGATTAAAAACGTGTTTGGGTGGTGAAGATCGCATTATGGGAGCTAAAAAGCGGAAATATATCGAGCAAGATCGAGCGCCGCAGCGCCAAAACCCCCGCGCCGCAGCGCGGGGGTCGAAATTCGTCTGCGTTTGATGACAGAGCGCTGGCTGCGCGCGGTGGGCGACACTTGCGAGAAAAAAAGCGGGCGCGCTGCGGCAACAACAGCTGCTGCAAGCGTTAGCGTTAGGGGGAAAGCGCGCGGCAGCCCGCCATTTTATGAGCTAGCAGCGCGTGCGTTTGGGCTGAACGTATTTTGGGCCTTTTTGGAAGGAGTTTTAGGGTTTTAAGCCTATAAATAGAACAAGGGACGGACAAACAGGGGGGTTGGACATTTTGGAGAGCACAAGGGACGATTTGGGCAAGGAGAAAGAGTTCGGGACGAGATTCGAAGGCATCTATCTTCTGGAAACAGAGAAGATTCTTCCTTTAATCATTCTGAATTATTTTTCTAGCATCTTTGTTGAACCCTATCAATGTATAATTACTTCTTCATGAGTTTTTGTACATCCATTATGAACTAAACCTATTTTTCTAGGGGATTGATGTAACTTATGTTTGAACCTATGTTTTGATTTCTAGTTAATGAAATTTGCATGTTTATTAATCTATTTGTGCTATTTGATTTGATTGCATCGGATTATCGATCAATAATTTAGATTGTTTGGCGTGTTTAATTTGACGCTCGAGAGAGGTAGTTGAACACATGACCTTAGAATAGCACAACCTAGGGTTTCATAGAATCGAGAGATTTATGAATCTTTTGAAGTTGGTGAATGAATATTCATTGAGCGTATTAGGGTTTAATTTATGATTTTTATAGAGATATCGAAATCAGAAATTGGAACCTATAATCACTTGGCACTCGAGAGAGGAAGTGATAAACGGTAGGAATATTGGCTTATAGATTAATAACTTGTGATTTATAAACTGGATTGAGAACATAGGGGATAACTAGGTGAAATCAACCCTCTAGAATTCATTTTCTACGTGTTTGATAATTTGTGCGAACCAATTCTTAGTTTAATTTTTAGTTTAATAAACAATCCATCTCTTTTCGATTTCTAGATAGAATTAAGCTATTTTAATTATAGTACTTAGTATAAAATTCGATAACAATCCCCTGTGGAGACGATAACCCTACTTTCAAAACCTATACTAAAACTTGACACCGTACGCTTATGTAAGAATTTTGCGATCGAGTGAGAAGCGGTGTTCAGCCAAATCCTTGGCGAGAGATGGTGAGCTTCTTTCCATGAGCAGATGATTTTATCCCCTCATCATGAATCTCGGCGTTCACATAGAAGCTGTGCGACCTCCTCCACATAGGTCATCGGATATTCCAACGTCAAACGGTTTGGCCAGGACCTTTCTAGCTTTTCAGCGATTTTCTTTATTAGGCGTCATCGGACCCCTGTTTGACCTTGCCCTCGAAATCCACGGTCGACCACATGCGGATTTGTTTTCCAGCTTGACAAAATCATAGGTTGACGCCATTTTTCAGGATTTCACCTAAACGAAACTTAGAAATTTGATTTGAATCGAGAGGGTTTTTAGAGAGTTTTGCCTCGCTTACGAGATAGAAATGAACCGTTTTGGTGATATGTGAGAGAAAACAGAGCGAAAATGGGGTAAGTATGGTTTACGAAAGGGCGTCGGGTGTTTTTTGAAATGTGATCAAAATCAACGGCTTAGATTTTGCACGCCGATTAGCATTTAATGTCTCGAATTTAATGCGGTGACATTTATATCCAATCATAAGCTTGGTATGCGACTTTTTGTCTGTACACATCATCATTATCTTTGGCGTCATTCTTAAAAACATTCCCGCTTAGTAAAACGATTGCGTTTTTGTCACTTTGCTCATAAATGACTCGGCTTATCCTTAGCTGATTTAACTCTTGTTCACAGTTCTCTTAAGTGACTCAATTTGTCGGCTAATTCGGTATATTTGTCTCCGACATGGCTGATTCATTTGGACCGATTTTGAGAATTCATCCTTTTTCTCTTTTTGTGTTTCATTTCTTTTCTTTGAGTCTTTCGAGTGTTAGCTCGGCTCAATTAACCTAACTCATGCTTGAGTTCTTCAAATCTTGACTCACATAATGGTTTTGTGAATATGTCACCCAACCTGTTTATCGGTTGAGATATATTCAATATGATGTCCTTCTTTTCAACATGATCTCTTATGAAGTGATATCGACATCGATATGCTTTGTTCTTGAGTGCAACACAGGATTCTCGAGTGATTGCAATTGCACTTGTGTTGTCACACATGATTAGAATTTCCTTTTCCTCAACTTCATAGTCTCTCATTCTTTGTCTCATCCATAGGACTTGGGCACACTTGGTGCCCAACTATGTATTCTGCTTGTTGTAGAGGTGGCTATTGAATTTTGCTTCTTGCTAAACCAGGAGATCACTGTTTCCAAGCATTTGACATGTGCGAGGTGCTTTTTCTGTCAACTCTGCATCCAAAGATAGTCGAGTCCGAATAGCCAATTAGTTTGAATCCACCTTCCTTTGGATACCATAAGCCAACTTCTTGGCTTCCTTTCAAGTATCTCAAGATTCTCTTAATTGTCTTTGTCATATGGCTCTCTTTTGGAGCGATTGAAATCTTGCACATACACCTACAAAGCAAAGGTGATGTCCGGCTGCTTGCTATGAGATAGAGCAATGATCCAATAAGTGCTCTCGTATTTTGTTTGATCTACTGACTTGCCATCCGCATCCACGTCCATTTTGTCGATGTATTCATTGGTATTTTCACGAGAAGACTTCTCTTCCATACCAATTTTTTTCATTAAATCTCTGGTGTATTTTGTTTGACTTATGAAGGTTCCATCCTTCAATTTGTTTCCTGGAGTCCAAGGAAGAATGTCGACTCTCCCATCATGCTCATTTCAAATTTGCTTTGCATGAGGTTTGAAAATTTTTCACATAGCTCTTTGTTTGTGGATCCAAAAATGATGTCATCCACATATGTTTGAACAAGCAAAGTATACTCTTCTTGTCTTGAATTCTAAGAAGAGTGTTCTATCTACTTTTCCTTTTGTGAATCCATTCTCCATTAGGAATTGTGACAAAGTATCATACCATGCTCGGGTGCCTGTTTCAATCCATCTGAGCTTTCTTGAGTTTGTATACCTTATCTCCAAGAGTCTTATGCTCAAATCCTCGGGAGGTTGTTCAACATACACTTCTTCTTCCAATAAACCATTTAGGAATGCACTTTTTACATCCATTTGATATACAATGAAATTCTTGTGAGCTGCATAGGCAAGAAACATTCTTATAGCTTCCAGTCTTGCTACAGGGGCAAATGTTTCATCAAAATCTATTCCTTCTTCTTGGCAATATCCTTTGGCTACTAATCTTGCTTTGTTTCTTACCACAGAACCTTCCTCGTTCATCTTATTTCGAACACCCATTTAGTGCCAATAACATTATGATGAGTGGGTCTTTGAACTAATTCCCATACTTTATTTCTTTCAAACTGATTGATTCTTCTTGCATAGCTTGAATCAATGTGTGTCATCTAATGCTTGTGACACATCTTTGGGCTCTATTTGTGAGATGAAGCATGTGAACATAGCTTCTTGTTGAGTTGGATCTTGTTTGACACCTTCTCTTATATCTCCAATGACAAGTTCGGTGGATGGTCTCTCGGCCATCTTACATCGGTTGGAGTAAGTTAGCTGGATTGATCGTCTTGGTTGTGTTCTTTGTGATCAGCTCTCTCGTAATCACTTATTTTGCAAATTTTCCATTGTTTTTGAGATTGACTATCTCATCTTCTTCGAATTTACAATTCGATTTCGGCTTGACATTGGGACTCTTCTGCATGGTTGGTTGATTTGGCTTGTCAGTTGATTCTTCTATGTTTCCTCCATTAACATTTGGTTCATCGAACACCACATGAATGGATTCCTCTGTAACCATAGTCCTCTTGTTGAGTATTCTGTAGGCTTTGCTTTCAGTTGAGTATCCCAAGAAAATACCTTCATCAGCTTTAGCATCAAACGCCTTTAGATTATCTTTGCCATTGTTATGGATGAAGCATTTACATCCAAATATTCTGAAATATGCAACATTAGGTTTTCTCCCTGTCCAAATCTCATAAGGAGTCTTTGTCAGCTGTCTGTTTATCATGCATCTATTTTGAGTGTAGCTCTTTGTGTTTATTGCTTCAACCCAAAACCTTTTTTGTAACCCCTGCTTCAGCTAACATGGTCCTTCTTTGCTTCTTTGAGAGTTCTATTCTTTCTTTCTGCAACTCCATTTCTGTTTGTGGAGTCCTTGTGCAGATAGTTCATGACCAATACCATTTTCAATACAATCTTGAGTTATTATTCCATTGACAAACTCGGTTCAGGTTCCAGTCTTATCTTGATAATAGTTTGGCTCTTCTCATTTTGAATTCTCTTCATCATTTTGTGGTAGTTTCAGAGTTTCTTTCTTCTTACACATGAATATTGTCCATGTATATCTTGAGTAATCATCTACTACCACCAAGGTATATTTCTTCCCACTTATGCTAGCAGGTTCCACTGGGCCAAATAGATCCATATGTAGTAGGTGCAGTATCCTTGTTGAAGCTGGGCAGGTCTTTTCTTTGAATGATGATTTGATTTGTTTTCCCTTCTGACATGCGTCACATATACTTTCCTTCTTGTATCAGAGTCCGGAAGTCCTTGCACGAAATTACTTCTTGCAAGCTTGTTAATCGTTTTGAAATTCGGGTGACTCAAGCTTTTTTGTGCCACTGCCCACTTTGATTCACTGTGCTTTTTGCTAATAGACGAGTCTTTGGGTGTTGCGATTGACCAATCCACGACATACATGTTCTTCATGCGCATCCTTGCAACACATTCGATTGACATGCTTGATTTGGCATATACCCATGTTAAATCCAACATTATAACCCTTGTCACAGAGTTGGCTGATGCTTAGCAAATTGAAGTTGAGTCCTTCAACATATGCAACGTCTGTGATTTCTAATCCATTTTTCTTGATGGATCCAATGCCTTTTATTTCTCCTGAGCTTCATTTCCCCAAATATGACTTTTGCTCCTTTGACTTCCTTGAATTTTGATAGATGTTTCTTGTTTCTGTCATGTATGGAATGCGCCACTATCCATGTACCAGGTTCCTTGACACTCGGCTTTTCCTTGAACGCAATCAAGGAATTTAAGTTTTAGGTACCCATACTTGCCTGGGTCTGAGGGGTTAGAATTGTAAGATGATCCAACCAACTTATAGCCAAATGATTTGACTCTAAGGGGTTGCCATCTATCGAGTGCCATAATCATAATTAATCTTGTCAAATTGCTTGGGATTCTAGGTTCATACAGCTGTCCCTTTTGTCTGTATGCCTGTATATGTGTTCTAGCAATTGCCTTCTATGGGTAGTTGTGATATTTCTGAGTGTAGTGCCTAGGTGCATGTGTGTGCTGATGAAAGCTCTTATACCTTTGGAATGGCCTCCTTTGAGTTCTAGGCTTTGCCATTTGGGCTTATATTCCGTAAGTCTATTCTGATAGTTCACATCATTCCAATCAGCTTGGCTTGGATATTTTCTACCATTCCCATCATATGTATTTCTTTTATAGATTTTCTGGGGTTTTTGGTAGCTCTGTTTCTTCTTTCTGAGTATTTTTGTTTGGAGTTCTTTGAGGAACTCGATTGAATTTCTTCTCATTTTGTCAAATAAGTAGCGCACTCAATTTGTTTTCCTTTTCCTTTATAACCAAGGCTAGTTTGCTTGTAATTGTGCTTTTGATTAAGTGTGTTTGCATCATTTGGAGTTTTGGATTTTGAGATACTTCATTGCTTGAAGATCCCTTTTCCAAATTCACTCTTGGAGCCCGACATAGCATAGTAGAATTAAATCCTAAGCTGTCTTGTCTCCACATTCTCTTTTGACTCATAATAAGATCATCCAATGATTTAGATGCCTTAGTAAATGAGGCAATCACATTTTAGGTCATTTTCCAACTTTTCTATAGCGGCTATTTCGCTAATAACTTTGCATTTTCGGTCTTTAAACTTCCATTCTCACCGACTATTTGACTTAGAGTACTCAACTCCTTAGTAGTGTGTGTGAGGATTTAATGTGTTCAAAATCTTTCATCATTTTGCCTAATGAATCATAAAGATCGGTGGGTGATGAAGTGTATGTGTCGATCACTATCACTAGAACCGAGTTTGATGAGTTAGAGTGTACCTCATCTTCTTGGTCGGAGTTGACCATGTTCTGGCCATCAAACATATTAGGGGCTTCTTCTTGAGTCACTTGAGTAGTCCGCTTCTTGCTCTCTCGAATCAGTTGTCTCTCTTGACTTGGTTGTCTAGCGATCTCGCAACAAACATTGCCTTTTTTTTTTCTTGTCTTCTTTCTCTCAAGACCTTTCTTTCTTCTTCATTCATGTATTTGTTGACTACGGGATATGGGCAATCAATGGCGTAGTGACCTGGTTGCCTACGGTTCAAACATAGATATTCAACCTTTTGATCGACTCTTTCCATTATTGGATTGTCACCCTTTGATATTGACTTTTTGATGATGATTCTTTTGGTTGGCCTATCTTCTCTTGACTTGGAAGAAAGCGAGTGTCTTACGGAGGATTCGCCCTTGCCTTTCTTGTAGTTCTTATTGAAGAACTTGTTGAACCTTTTACTAGTAGGGCTATTTCTTCTTGGTCAATGACTTCTTTGACCTCGGCTCTCTTCCCATCTTTAACAATTAGAGCAAAATTGTTTTGGGTACAATTGTCTCTTCTCGATCTTTTCTTCTCGGCTCAAACTCGTAGGCTTTGAGGTCCGAGAATAGTTCATGGTTGGATGTCTTTGATAGGTCCATGGAATGTCTTAGTGCCATGACCTTCATTTCCCATTCAATTTGGAAGACTTTTAGGATCTTCATACACATTTCTTCGTGTATATTCTTTTCCAAGTGATGATGACACTCGTTGGTGATTTCGTGAATCGAGCGTCTTGTTGATCTAGGTTCTCTCCCGAGATCATTTTGAAGTTCTCAAATTTCTGTATAGCATTTGATAATTTGTTTTCTTTGATTTGCTCGAGCCTTCACAAATCAATGTTAGCTTGTCCCGATTTCTTTAGCCGTTTTGCATGATTTGACTTTGTTGAACATGGCTTTTTCCAGGGTTTTGTAAAGAATGTCCTTTGTTAGGAATTTTATTGTTTAGATTTTGATGAATGCCATGTAAAACTTAGAATAGAAAGTTGGCACCCCAATTCTTGTTGTAAAATGCATTGTAACAATTAGAGCAGGCCAAGGCGAGTTAAGTCACTACGCCTAACATGCAAGAAGACAATCAAGATGGAAGGAAGACTACGCTTTGTGAGACAATTTGAGTATGGCAAAGAAAAGTAGACGGGAACTCTATGAAGAAGCGGTGAGATCGGTGAGTGAAGTATCGTGAAGTCAACTCAAGAAAAGCCAAGTCTCAAGTTGAAGTGAGAAGAGTCATCTAATGATTGGAAGCGACTCTAAGTCACCTGGGGAAAGCAAGGAAATGCGGTCAAGTCGAGATAAGCTGTAAAAGATCCGTTTACGTAAATCAAGAGATTTACTTAAACAAGTAATATCTCCATACCACTTTTCTGAGTGCTCGGTCCCGAAGCGTGCAAAAGGAATGAACCAATGGAAGCACTACACCGTGTCGAACTACGAAAAGGTGAAAGAACAATTCATACGAGGAAATGGCAATTCCAAGAAGCGCAACAAGACAAGCCAACGACGCAAAGTGACTTTCAAAAATAAGCCTATCTCTTCAACGGGCAAATTTTTGAAAGATCACTATAAAAGGTGAGGATGACTCTAAGAGAAGGTTACGAACCACGAACATTCAAGAAACAAATCAAAGTGTAGCAGAAATATTCTCAAATCATTCAAGATTAATCCTCAAACCTACATTACGATGTACATCAATCCAACACTCACCTGTGAAGGAAAGAGAACTTCAATCAGTTGAAGAGGAAACTTTTGAAGAAAAGGGGTCTACATTCCACGAAGGATTGTAGGACGGTTCAAGGTCGAACCAAGTCTCAAGCTTTTGGAGGGCTTCGTGATCAAATCCAAAGAGTTTGAGCAAGTGAATTTTTGTAGTAGCAAAGGCAATTTGCCACTGTGAAGAAGCTGAGTCGACGAGAAGCCGGTGAGTGATCAAGGCGTCTCAGACTGAGTCCCAAAGGATCAAGTGTTTGTGTGATCAAGACTTGTATCCGGGATTTCATTACCACTTTGTAAACCGATCATTGCTTAGTGGATTCCTCCGGGAGTTGGAGAAGAGAGGAGTAGAAGAATTACCCCATCTTGAACCTCTATAAAAACTTCATTGTGTCATTTACTTTTGACTTTAATTCTTGCATTTTTAATCGCTTATATCTCTTTGATAAATTTGCTATCCAATTGATAATTTATAAGTACTAAATCAAGCTCTAAAATCTTGCTTAATCAAACTTAAGGGTGTTAAGTCTTCCACTGAAAAACAAAACCACGGTTGAGTTAATTTAGAATCAACGGTGAGTTATTCCATGGCTCATTTGAGTCTGTTGAGAGACTAACTCTCTTGATTGACTAAATCGTTGGCCATCAAGGACACAAGCGTGTAGAATCAACTATGTATATTTAAAAGGACTAAATCGAAAATTTGGTAAGGTTTATTCAACCCCCTTCTAAACCTTACACTTACACCCCTTGGGACCTACAAGTGGTATCGGAGCGGTTGGTTCATTGAACCCTCCGCACTTGGCAGTTCTTGAACTAGATCTCCAAACTTTTCAAAGTCCGCTTTAGTACTTAAACCTTCAAAACTCTTTTTATCATTAAAAGTTATTATCATGGAAGCAAATTTGACACGCATCCCTATGTTCACTATTGAAGAATTTGATGATTGGAAAATTCGTATGCGGAAGCTCATCTATCAAAGATTACATGATGAGATGTGGATAGTGATAGAAGATGGGCCTCTGCAAATATTAAAGGTGAACATTTGTCACGAAGAGTTGCGGTGAAGGAGAAGAAGATCTTTGCTCCCGGACGGTCATGGTGAGAAACCAAGCGAGTGGACAAATGATGACAGAAAAAGATACAACCTGGACAATGTAGCCAAGGACATCCTTTACAAAACCTTGGACAAAGCCATGTTCAATAAAGTCAAATCATGCAAAACGGCTAAGGAAATCAGGACAAGTGACATTGATTTGTGAAGGCTCAAGAGCAAATCAAAGAAAACAAATTATCGGTGGTACAGAAATTTGACAACTTCAAAATGATCTCGGGAGAAAACCTGGATCAACTGGATGCTTGGTTTAGAAATCACAAATGAGTATCTGCACTTGGAAAGGAATACACACGAATGAAATGTGTATGAAGATCCTAAAAAGTCTTCACTGAATGGGAAATGAAGGTCATGGCGAGACATTCCATGGACCTATCAAAGACATCCAACCATGAACTATTCTCGGACCTCAAAGCCTACGAGTTTGGTGAGAAGAAAAAGACCAGGAAGAGACATTTGTACCCAAAACAGTTTGCTCTAATTGTCAAAGATGGAAGAGAAGGCGAGGTCAAAAAGTCATTGACCCAGAAAAATACGATGGTTAAGAGGTTCAACAAGTTCTTCAATAAGAATTACAAGAGAGGAAAGGGTGAATCTTCGAAGAAGACACTCCCTCCAAATCAAGGAAGCAGGCCAACCAAGAGAACAGATCATCAAAAAGTTGAGTATCAAAGGGTGACAATCCAAGAATGGAAAGAGCCGATCAAAAGGTTGAATATCTATCTTTGGAACTATAGACAACCAGGTCACTATGCCATTGATTGTCCATATCCTGTAGTCAACAAATACGGGGATGAAAGAAAGAAAGGTCTTGAGAGAAAGAAGACAAGAAAAGAAAAAAAGCAAATGATGGCCTGCAGAGATCTTTGAGACACCAAGTCAAGAGAGACAGTGATTCGAGAGAGCGATGAAGGCGACTACTCAAGTGACTACGAAGAAGAAGCCCGACCGCTTGATGGCCAAGGAACAAGATCAACCCGACCAAGAAGATGAGGTACAATCTAACTCATCAAACTCACACACTTTGATGATAGTATCGTGACACACACACTTCATCACCCACGATCTTTATGATTCATTAGGCAAAATGATGAAAGATTTTGAACACATTAAATCCTCACACACACTATTGAATGAGGAAAACTTGGCTTACTCAAAAGTCAAAACTCAAAGTCGACTAAGGAGCCGAGTACTCTAAGTCAAATAGCTGATGAGAATGAAAGTTTAAAAAGGCTGAAAATGCTAAATTAGTAGCGAGAAATTGCTGCTATAGAAAAGAGGGGAATGACCTCAAGAATGTTATTGCCTCATTCACTAAGGCATCTAAATCATTGGATGATCTTATTATGAGTCAAAGAGAATGTGGAGACAAGACAGGGCTTAGGATTTAATTCTCTGTGCTATGTCAAACCTCAAAATTAATTTTGGAAAAAGGATCTTCAAGCCATGAAGAGTCCGAAAAATCCAAAACTCTAAATGTTGCACACACATTCACTCCTAAGCACAATAACAAGCAAAGCTGGCCTTGGTTATAAAGGAAAAGGAAAACGGCCAGTTGAGTGTCTTTGAAAGGACAGTGAGAAGAGATTCGGCCGAGTCCCTCGAGAAAACTCCAAGCAGAAAATACTCTGTGAAGAAGAAGCGAGCTACCAAAAACCCAGAAAATCCATAAAAGAAATACATATGATGGGAATGGTATAAAATGTCCAAGCCAAGTGATTGGAATAATGTGAACCATCGGCATATACTTATGGAATATAAGCCCAAATGGCAAAGGCCTAGAACTCAAAGAAAGGCCATTCCAAAAGTATAAGAGCTTTCATCGACACACATATGCACCTAGGCACTACACTCAAAGACACCACAATTACCCAAGAAAGGCAATTGCTAAAACACTATGCGAGGGCATACGAGACAAAAGAGGCAATTTTGTATGAACCTAGAATCCCCAAGCAATTTGCCAGGATTAATTATGATTATGGCAGCGATAGATGGCAACCCCCTTAGAGTCAAATGATTTGGCTATAGGTTGGTTGGATCATCGACAATTCTAACCCCTCGGGACCCGGACAAGTATGGGTACCTAAAACTTAATTTCCTTGATTGCGGGTTCGAGAAGTGAGTGCAAGGAACCTGGTACATGGATAGTGGTCATTCCCGGACATATGACGGGAAATAAGAAAAATCTGTCAAAATTCAAGGAAGTTAAAGGAGCAAAAGTCATATTTGGAGGAAATGAAGCTCCTTGTGAAATAAGAGGCATTGGATCCATCAAGAGGAATGGATTAGAGATCACAGATGTTGCATATGTTGAAGGACTCAACTTCAATTTATCGAGCATCGATCAACTCGTGACAAGGGCTACAATGTTGGATTCAACATGGGTATATGCCAAATCAAAGATATTGAATCAAATGAAGTTGTCTTTGCAAGGATGTAGATTTAAAAATATGTATGTAGTGGATTGGTCAATCGCAACACCAAAGACACTGTCTACTAGCAAAGAGCGCGGTGAATCAAGTTGGTGTGGAACAAAAAGTGAGTCACCTGAACTTCAAAGCGATTAACAAGCTTGCGAAGTAATCTTGTAGAAGGACTTCCAAACTCAGTATACAAGAAGGAGAGTATATGTGACGCATGTCGAAGGGAAAACAAATCAAGTCGTCATTCAAAGAAAAGACATGCCCATCCTCAACAAGAATATTGCATCGCTTCATATGGATCTATTTGGCCAGTGGAACCTGCCAAAGATAAGTGGAAAGAAATACACCTTGGTGGTAGTAGATGACTACTCAAGATATACATGGACAATATTCATGTGTAAGAAGAAAGAAACTCTACAAAAACTACCACGGTGATGAAGAGGATTCAAAAGCGAGAAGCGTCAAACCATTATCAAAATAAGATCGGGACAGAGGAACTGGGTTTGTCAATGGAATAATAACTCGAGTATTGTATTGAGAATGGTATTGGTCATGAACTATCACAGACAAGGACTCCACAATGAGAATGGAGTTGCGAAAGAAGAAATAGAACCCTCAAAGAAGCAAAGGACCATGTTAGTCAAGCGAGTTACCAAAAAGATTTTGGGTCAAGCAATCAACACAACTTGCTACACTCAAAACAGATGTATGATAAATAGACGGTGACAAAGACTCCTATGAGATATGGTGGAAGAAAACCAAATGTTGCATATTTGAGAATATTTGGATGCAAATGCTTCATCCACAACAATGGCAAAGACAATCTAAAGGCTTTTGATGCTAAAGGCGATGAAGGTATCTTCTTAGGATACTCAATGAAAGCAAAGCCTACGGAATACTCAACAAAAGGACTATGGTTACGAGAAGAATCCATTCATGTAGTATTCGATGAGCCAAATATAAATGGAGAAGACATTGAAGAGTCAAGCGATAAGTCTGAATCATCCAACCATACGGAAGAGTCCTATCTTGTCAAGTCAAGTGGAATTATCAATTGAGGAAAGAAGATGAGATAGTGAATCTCAAAAGCAGTGGAAAATTTGCAGCTAAGTGATTACGAGAGAGCGACCATAGCAACACGGTGCAAGTCGATGAATCACTAACTTACTCCAACTTTGATGTAAGATGGTGAGAGACCATCCACGAGAACTTGTCATTGGAGATATAAGAGAAGGTGTCAAAACAAGATCCGAACTCAACAAGCCATGTTCACATGCTTCATCTCGCAAATAGAGCCCAAAGATGTGTCACAAGCATTGGACGACACACATTGGATTCAAGCTATGCAAGAAGAGTGAATCGAGTTTGAGAGAAATAAAGTATGGGAATTAGTGCAAAGACCCATACATCAAAATGTTATTGGAACCAAATGGGTGTTGAAATAAGATGAGCGAGGAAGGTTACGTGGTAAGAAACAAAGCAAGATTAGTAGCCAAAGGATATTGCCAAGAAGAAGGGATAGATTTTGATGAAACATTTGCCCTCGTAGCAAGATTGGAAGCTATAAGGATGTTTCTTGCCTATGCGACTCACAAGAATTTCATTGTATATCGATGGATGTAAAAAGTGCATTCCTAAATGGTTTATTGGAAGAAGAAGTGTATGTTGAACAACCTCCAGGATTTGAGCGGAAGACTCTTGGAGATAAGGTATACAAACTCAAGAAAGCCTTGTATGGATTGAAGCAGGCACCCGAGCATGGTATGATACCTTGTCACAATTCCTAAGCGAAAATGGATTCACAAAAGGAAAAGTAGATAGAACACTTTTTTAATTCAAGACAAGAAGAGTATTCTACTTGTTCAAATATATGTTGATGACATCATCTTTGGATCCACAAACAAAGAAGCTGTGTGAAAAGTTTTCAAACCTCATGCAAAGTAAATTTGAAATGAGCATGATGGGAGAGTCGACTTTCTTCCTTGGACTCCAAGTGAAAACGGTGAAGGATGGAACCTTCATAAGTCAAACAAAATACACCGAGAGATTTAATGAAGAAGTTTGGTATGGAGGAGAAGTCTTCAGTCAAAAATACCAATGAACACATCCGTCAAAATGGACATGGATGCGGATGGTAAGCCCTGTAGATCAAACAAGATACAGAGCACTTATTGGATCATTGCTCTATCTCACAAAGCGGGCCGGACATCACCTTTCTTTGTAGGTGTATGTGCAAGATTTCAATCTGCTCCAAAAGAGAGCCATATGACAAGACTAAGAGAATATTAAAATACTTAAAAGGAAGCCAAGAAGTAGGCCTATGGTATCCAAAGGAAGGTGGATTCAAGCTAATTGGCTATTGATTCGACTATCTTGGATGCAGAGTGGACAGGAAGAGCACTTCAGGCACATGTCAAATGCTAGGAAACAGGTTGATTTCTGGTTTAGCAAGAAGCAAAACTCAATAGCCACCTCTACAGCTGAGGCAGAATACATAGGCTGCGGGGCAGCTGTTGTGCCCAAGTCCTATGGATGAGACAAAGAGGCGAGAGACTATGAAGTTGAAGAAAAGAAATTCCAATCATGTGTGATAAACACAAGTGCAATTGCAATCACTCAAAATCTGCGTTGCACTCAAGAACAAAACATATTGATGTCGATATCACTTCATAAGAGATCATGTTGAAAAGAAGGACATCATCCTGGAATATATCTCAAGCGATAAACAACTAGCCGACATCTTCACAAAACCATTATGTGAGTCAAGATTTGAAGAACTCAAGCATGAGTTGGGGCTAATTGAGTGGTGGTGACACTCAGACGAATCAAAGAAGAGAAATGGAACAGAAAAAAGGAGTGAAAAAAAGAGTGAAAAACAGTAAATCGGCTCAAGTAAATCATTTATATCGGAAGACTACAAAGTCGGTGATATTTGAGTCACTAAGAGAAGCTGTGAGAAGTAGAGTTAAATCACTAAGGGATAAGCTGAATAACTTATGAGCAAAGTGACAAAAACGCGATCGTTTTTGACTAAGCGGGAATGTTTTAAGGAATACGTCAAAGCATAATGATGATGTGTACTGGACATAAAGCCGCACACCAAGCTTATGATTGGATATAAATCTTTGCCGCATTAAATACGAGACATTAAATGCTCAATAGGCGTGCAAAATCCAAGCCGTTGATTTCGATCACATTTCAAAAACCACCCGCACGTCCTTTCATAAACCATATTTAAACCATTTTTAATCCGTTTCTCTCTCACACTTCTAAAATGTTCATCTCTTTCTCTCAAAAGCAAAGGCAAAATACTCTCGAAGCCCTATCTATCTCCAAGTCAATTTTCGAGTTTTCCTTGATATAATCTGAAAAATGGCACCAACTTATGACTTTACCAAGTTAGGAAAGCAAATCCACACCGGCTCTACGGTGGATTTCGGAATGATGAAACGAGGGTCCGACGACACCCTAGTGAAGAAAATCAATCGAGAAGTTGGAAACGTCCGGACTAAAACCGTTTCTAATGTTAGAATATCCGATGACCTATGTGGAGGAGGTCGCACAATTCTACGTGAATGCTTTGAGATTCACGATGAAGGAATCAAGTCATATGTTCACGGAAAGCGGTGACTATCTCGCCAAGGATTTGGTGAACATTGCTCACTACCGGCAGAGGAGCATCGAGATTATTAAAGCTGATGTCAACCTGGCTGATGCTTGGAAAGAAATAGCCAAGCCCGACTTTGCTGATAAAATAGTGTATACAGCAAACAAGAGACTGCTGAAGGAGGATTATCACAAGTTGTTGGATATAGTTGCCAAATGTATCGACATCAAATTTGGCAGCTTTGACCAACTGTCAAAGGCAAAGCTGATTGTAATGGCTGCAATCATCGAAGAAAAAGAAGATTAAGCTGGGCTGAGTTTGTCTACACGCAGACTCTGCGTAACGTGGGAACAAGTCCTTCAAGGAAGATGGCTCATTTGGAGGATCCCTAGGATATGGCCTAGTGATTGGCCGGCTATTGGAGGTGAAAGGAGTCCCTCTTAGACATGGGAAGGCATTCCATGTTAACAAGAGGATGTTCAGAGCAAACCTCTCTGGCGCTCAGAAGAGAGCCTACGCCAAGAGAGCCGACACTAGTGAGGGGAATCGGTGACCCTGAAGATACAGTTTTCCTCCCACCCAAGAAGAAAGTTGCCCTGCAGTTTGCTAAGAAAAGACTGCTTTGCCCCTGCAGCAAAGAAAACCAAACATGCTCCCCGCCCCTGCGGAGAGTCACCCGCCCCGGCCAGCCGTGTCTCCTGCCCCTGCAGTGTAGCCGGTCGAGAAGGACTCACAAATACCTTTCTCCGATCGTCAAAAGAGGAGAGGGCGAGAAGCCACGACGGCCCGCTTCTCGAAAAAGACACCAGCACCGGCCCCCGCCGCTCAAGACTCGAGAAGACACCGTCTCGAACCAGAAATCCCTCTGGTACAAACTAGGAGACGAAGAAGAATCATCAAGCACTCGAGCTTGAGAAACCGGCCGAGTCGACCCACTCAGCTAGAGCAGATCTCGGAGGCTATTTGTAGTTCACACACTGAAACACAAGAAGAAAGCTGCTGGAGCAGATAGTGATGTAATGATCCTATCTCCACCTTACCCGGACATCCAAAATCGTCTGCGTGAGTGGAGAAATGGAAGTTGAGTAAGTCAAGGGAACAGTTCCAACGGCTTTGAGTTTATAGAAGAAGAAGAGGAGGCTGCTAAATTTCCTGGACTAAACATCGTGCTCCCAAAGATGATGAAAGACAATCGCTTAGACATCCTGCAGATTTTCAAGGAAAAGGAGAGAGAAAAGCAAGCCGAGGAAGCCGAAGCACGTGAGAAGGCAAGCACCGCCCTATCTCCGGCACCACAGAACACACACATCCTCTCCTTGATGTCTTCTCGGACGGTGATGAGGAACCAGGAGAATCTTAACGCTATAGAAGAGTTGCAAATGCAACAAGCATTGCATGAATCGAGAATCCTTCACGAGCAAAGATCGATGGAGGGACAGGAGAGTCCTCGAACACGGTGAAATCGATCCAATGGGAGTGGTTCACAAATAGCCATTGTTGTTCCGCCACCACTTCCCGCTCACTCGGAAGAAGGCGATAAGGAGCCGCTGGCGATGAAGCTGGGACAATGGGGAGCCCAGTCGAGCCAACCCCTATTGAAGGTGTTTACCACTTTGCCCCAACGATCGGTCAATCAAAACAGCCGGGAGTTTGGAGACGAGTGACCCTATTCCAAGTCACTCAACAGTGCGCCCGGTGGGGGAAACTCCCTCCGGCTGCCTAGGTCGGAGGATCTTTGCAGATGACTCCACAAAGAATCAAGGAGGCGAAGGAGAGAAATTACAAACACAAGAGGAACAAACAAGTTGCCATCAACGAAGCTCGAGGCGATTGAGATGTCTCGGTGAGGTGCCAATCGCTCGAAGGCTAATGACACGCTTGATGCGGTCGAGGCACAGAAGGAACACAATACGGGAGTTAACACTGCTACAGGCATGAAAGTGCAATCCATGGGGTTGAGACTCCAATGGATGCCACCATAGAAGACCCTAAGACAGTGACACTTTGTCGAAAGGGAGGACCAAGGCCTCACTGCAAAGAGAGACCGCTAGAGAGTACCGAAGGCCCACGAGAGGTTGAGACTTCCGGGGTAAAGAAGGCGACGAGAGAGCATCCCTCCTGCTATCATCGACCCATCCGAGAAGGAGATAAGCGCACTTCATGATTCCCGGACAATCCCGATGTCACTTTTCTAGGATCGAAGGCGAAGAAGAAGGTTCGAGTCATCCCCGTGACAAATCCAAAAGACTCATTGCGGGTGTTCCAAGCATGAGCAAGTCGATCCCAAGACTACGTCGTCAAACTTTTAACTTTGATGATGAGCCACCAATGGAAATCTCATCATCGTCCGATGACGCTTCGATAAGGCGAGGACCAGTCTCATGAAATGGAAAAATCAGTGAGACCAACGAAGTTGTTAAGACAAATGAGGCTCGCAAGCGGGTCTACTTCACAACAAAACCCACTTGAACCGAGACCACCGCGCAGCCCCTCAAGCTGCAGCAGGTCGATTCCTAAAGGAACTTCACGCGCCCGCTCATCATCGAACAAATCACGGTGGGCGGTGATGAATCATTTATAGAATCCTTTCCTTTTTCCCCTGGAGTACCCGACCTCCATGAAGAGTCGAAGAATGAGCGCACGCTATCACGCATCAGCCTCCTCGTTTTCTCGCCAGTACCATTGTTCCAGTTTGCTTATGACTTTGATGTTTGTATGGCCATCACCGCAACGGAAGAATCGGTGAAGTTAGAGAGGTGTTCAAGGCACTATTTGCCGAGGTTGAACGGATGGAGAGGCATTAGGCCTCTATGGACATGCGATGGACAACAGAGATGCCAACCTTACTGGTGATTTAAGAGGCATAATAGTTCGGATAAGGGAATGGCAACAAAGAAAGCAAACAATGATGTGGAACAAGTCGATTCTTCTAACATTGTTCAACAAGTCTTGGTATGGAGAGTCGAAAATGCCGATGCAAAAAAGCCGAGAGAACATATTGAGCATATGCATGAAGCTCACACGCCGAGATAAAGGCGATGCGTGAGCAAAATACAAATGATCTACAAATAGCGTTTGGAAGAACACATGACAAGAAAATTGGCCTTCTCATACGGCCGAGATGAAGCCGATTTGTGAGAATCCAACGCTACTCGATCCGAATTCCGTGCCGCATATAACGCAGAAGACTCGAAGCGTAACTCAACCATCGAAGACTCGACTTCATGCTTGCAAAGATGTTCCTGGGGTTCCTCTATCCTTTGATGATGCCAAAAAGGGGAAGAGGAATACCTCAAAGCGCTAAAATCAAGCCGAGAAGAAAGGAGCGGTGAGAAGGGAAAATCAATCGAGGAAGTCTTGAAACAAAAGAAAGGAAAGCTTGTTGAGGGGAAGGGTCGCTGTGATGTGACTTTGATGATTGCACAAACCCCCAACAAGGTCCACATCACGGTGACATTATAAGCAAAAGCAAACTCCTCTGTGACTCGCCACTCCAACACTGCTATATCCATGGCCGATAAGAGAAAAACTATTGAAGTAGGGATGAAGGAAGTGGAAGGAAGAATGGATGCCCGAATCATGAACATCTTGAAAGAACACGGAGGCATTTCAGAGAAGAGCGGAGACACTTATGCCATCTCGGATGTCGGGACGAGCCACGATCGATTGATGAATTTAAAACGCTCGAACGAGGGATACTTTGCAAATATGTCTATGGCTCAAGCTTGGGACTTGTCTTGGGAGAAGGGTCTCACGTTATGTGAAGAAGGCGACAGCTGCGAGACACCGATCACTCTGCTTTGGTCACTCCGCCGGGTCACTCACTTTCGAAAGAAGAAGAAAGACAAAGATACGCCTAGCAGGTAGATGAAGAAGCGATGAGTGGAGGAAGAAGCTTCAAACCTAGGCCTCGCCCAAAAACATTGAATACGTGGATCCAGGAAAGAAAGGAGGGATCTATCCGGGCTTGACCAAGTAGCGAATTTGCAAGTGGCGAAAACTAACGCCGAGTATGTGAAAAGACTAGAAGAAGAAAACAAAAGACAAACTCAACTATGGGAGGAGAGACAGAAAGAATAAGAAGAGATGAAGCTGCCAGGAAGGCATATGAAAAGAAAAAGAAAGCGAGAGAAAAAGAGATGAAGAGAAGAAGATCTTGATCAAGATGAAAGAAGGAGAGACCAAGGAGATGAAGTGTTCTTTGTCCACCCCTTCGTGTATTTTATTATGTAAATACATACAATGTAAGTCTTCTCGTAATAAAGCTATAAATTCTTTATTTTTGTTGAAGACAAATATGTGCTCGATACACCTTGTAAACAAATTGTGTAAAAGAACAAGAATGATATGATCAATAAACGGATCTATTCTGCGATACATTCTATGTCAATACACTATCTCAGTATGTATCTTTCTTTGTTTGCAATTTTGAATGGTTTAAGTTTTGGCATCATCAAAAAGGGGGAAATTGTTAGGAATTTTATTGTTTAGATTTTGATGAATGCCATGTAAAACTTAGAATAGAAAGTTGGCACCCCAATTCTTGTTGTAAAATGCATTGTAACAATTAGAGCAGCCAGGCCGAGTTAAGTCGGCCCTACGCCCTAACATGCAAGAAGACAATCAAGATGGAAGGAAGACTGACTTGTGAGACAAAGTGAGTATGGCAAAGAAGAGTAGACGGGAACTCTCATGAAGAAGCAACCGAGATGCAACAGTGAAGTATCGTGAAGTCAACTCAAGAAAAGCCAAGTCTCAAGTTGAAGTGACAAGAGTCTCATCCAATGATTGGAAGTCGACTCTAAGTCACCCGGGAAAGCAAGGAAATGCGGTCAAGTCGAGATAATCGTAAAAGATCCGTTGCACGTACGTAAATCAAGAGATTTACTTAAACAAGTAATATCTCCATACCACCTTTCTCGGAGTGCTCGATCCCGAAGCGTGCAAAAGGAATGAACCAATGGGAAGCACTACACGTGTCGTCGAACTACGAAAAGGTGAAAGAATAATTCATACGAGGAAATGGCCATTCCAAGAACGCAACAAGACAAGTTTAACGATGCGCAAAGTGACTTTCAAAAATAAGCCTATCTCTTCAACGGGCAAATTTTTGAAAGATCACTATAAAAGGCCGAGGATGACTACGAGAGAAGGTTACTCAACCACGAACATTCAAGAAACAAATCAAAGTGTAGCAGAAATATTCTCAAATCATTCAAGATTAATCCTCAAACCTACATTACGAAGTACATCAATCCAACACTCACCGTGAAGGAAAGAGAACTTCAATTGAAGAGAAACTTTTGAAGAAAAGGGGTCTACATTCCACGAAGGATTGTAGGACGGTTCAAGGTCGAACCAAGTCTCAAGCTTTTGGAGGGCTTCGTGATCAAATCCAAAGAGTTTGAGCAAGTGAGTTGTAGTAGCAGCCGCCCTGTGAAGAAGCCGAGTCGCACGAGAAGCCACCGAGTGATCAAGGCGTCTCAATCGAGTCCCAAAAAAGGATCAAGTCATTTGTGTGATCAAGACTTGTATCTGGATCGAATTTGTTACCACTTTGTAAACCGATCATTGCTTAGTGGATTTCTCCGGGAGTTGGAGAAGAGAGGAGTAGAAGAATTACCCCATCTTGAACCTCTATAAAAACTTCATTGTGTCATTTACTTTTCAAGACTTTAATTCTTGCATTTTTAATCGCTTATATCTCACGATAAATTTGCTATCCAATTGATAATTTATAAGTACTAAATCAAGCTCTAAAATCTTGCTTAATCAAACTTAAGGGTGTTAAGTCTTCCAATGAAAACAAAACCACAGTTGAGTTAATTTAGAATCAACAATTTGATTATTCCATCAACACTCAAGTGAGTCTCATTGAGAGACTAACTCTACCGATTGACTAAATCGATGGCCATCAAGGACACAAACTGTGTAGAATCAACTCAGTATATTTAAAAGGACTAAATCAAAAATTTGGTAAGGTTTATTCAACCCCTTCTAAACCTTACACTTACACCCCTTGGGACCTACATCCTGGCCATATTGTCCAAGTTATATCGTTTTTTGTCATTATTTGTCCATTCAAAGCTCTTAGTTTTTCGATCATAGCTGGTCCGGGAGCTATATCCTCTTCACCTTCAAGTGCATCTCTTCTTACTGACTATGTTCACTTTTAAGATTTGCGGTGGCCCATCCTCTATCACTATCCACATCTCATCATGTAATCTTTGATAGATGAGCCCTGCATACAAATTTTCCAATCATCAAATTCTTCAATCGTTAACATAGGGATGCGTGTCAAATTTGCTTCCATGATAATAAATTTTAATGATAAAAGGAGTTTTGAAAATTTGAGTACTAAAGCGAGACTTTGAAAAGTTTGGAGATCTAGTTCAATAACCGGTCACGGAAGGCTCAATGAACCAACCGCTCCGATACCACTTGTAGGTCCCGAGGGGTGTGAGTGTAAGGTTTAGAAGGGGGTTGAATAAACCTTACCAAATTTTCGATTTAGTCCTTTTAAAAGTTCGAGTTGATACTACACAGTTGTGTCTAGGTAGATGACCAATTTAGTTAATCAAGTAGAGTTAGTCACTCAATGCACTGATCGAGTTGTTGATAGAATAACTCAATTATTAAGACGAATTAGCTCAACGTGGTTTGTTTTTGTGGAAGACTTAACACCCTTAAGTTTGGTTTAGTAGAGATTTAAAGCTTGATTTAGTACTTAGAAATTATCTAATGGATAGCAAATATGTCACAGAATTAAACAAATATGATGCAGAATTTAAGTCTTTGAAATGTAAATGACATAAAGAGGTTTTTATAGAGGTTCGAAGATGGAGTAATTCTTCTACTCCTCTCTTCTCCAACTCCCGGAGGAATCCACTAGGTGTTGATCAAGATACAAAGTGGTAAAATCCAGATACAAGTCTTGATCACACACGGTGACTTGATCCTTTGGGACTCGATCGGAGACGCCTTGATCACTGGTGGCTTCTCGACGACTCGGCTTCTTCACAGGGCAACGCTTGCCTTGCTACTACACCCACTTGCTTAAGCTCTTTGGATTTGATCACGAAGCCCTCCAAAAGCTCAAGACTTGGTTCAACTCTTGAACCTTCCTACAATCCTTCGTGGAATGTAGACCCCCTTGATTCTTGATAATTTCCTCTTCAACCGATTGAAGTTATCTTTCCTTCACGGTGAGTGTTGGATTGATGTTCTTCGTAGTGTAGGCAGCGATTGAGCGTTTAATAACTTGAGAATATTTCAGGTTACAAAATGTTTCTTTCTTGCTTGTATGGTCAAGGTAACTGTGTGTAACCTACGTATCCTTTTCTCGAGTTATTCCTCGGCCTTTTATAGTGATCTTTCAAAAATCGCCCGTTGAAAAGATAGCTTATTTTTTGAAAGTCACTTGTGGGACGTTGGCTTGTCTTGTTGCGATCCTTGAATTTGCCACTTCCTCGTAGAAGATGTTCTTGACTTTTTGAGTTCTCGACACGGTGTAGTGCTTCCCATTGGTTTATTCCTTTGCACGCTCGGGACTGAGCACTTTGAGAAAGGTAGCATGGAGATATTACTTGTTTAAGTAATTATCTTGATTTCTCAGGCAACGAATCTCTTTCGATTATCTCGACTTGACCGCATTTCCTTGCTTTCCCAGGTGACTTAGAGTCGCCTTCCAATCATTGGATGACTCTCCCGTCACTTTGACTTGAGACTTGGCTATATTTGGTCGACTTGATCGATACTTCATTCACAAGATCTCATTGCTCCTTGATCGAGTCCCTGTCTTCTCTTCTTTGCCATACTCAAATTGCCTCAATGGAGTCTTCCTTCTAGCCTTGATTGTCTTCTTGCATGTTTAGTCATACCGACTTAACTCAAACTTGACCAGCCCTATTTATTACAATGCGGTTTACAACAAAGAATGGGGTGCCAACTTCTTATTCTAAGTTTTACATGGCATTCATCAAAATCTAAACAATAAATTTCCCAACAAGGACTATCACTTTGATATTCAATACCATCCGGAAAAGCTAACGTCGTAGCGTACGCTCTAAGCGTGAAAAAGCGAGCTTAGCCAAACTTATGATTCGAGAGTGGGAATCATTAGAAGAGTTGAGCAATTGGAATCGACGAGAACCAATACTCGGATTTCATGTGCTAACATTTCGGTTACACTCAATCTCAATTTGAAAGAGATCAAAGAAGCACAAGAGAAAGATTCACATCTTCAAAAACTAAAGGAGAAGATACTTAAAGGAGAAAGATCGAATTCTCGCACACGAAGATAGAGTTATCGATTCTTAATCGAGTGTGTGTACCGAATGACGAGCGATTAGGAATAAAATCCTAGCAGAGGCACACCGTTCAAAATACACTATACATCCTGGAGGAAACAAGATGTATAAGGATTTGAAAAGGAGTTATTGGTGGGTAAACACGAAGAACCGTAGCGAGTTCGTTGCGAGATGTTTAACTTGTCAATGAGTAAAGAGAACACCAATGACCATCGGTTTACTACAAACCGTTGAGAATTCCCGAGTGAAAATGGGAACACATAACGATGGACTTCGTGACGGATCTACCAAAGACCGAGAGGAGGCCATGATGCTATTTGGGTAGTGGTAGACCGACTCACGAAATCGCACACTTTTACCCATCAAGAAAACTAATAGCTTGCGTAAACTTGCACGATTTATATCCAGAAATCATTCGCTTGCATGGAGTACCAAATCGACATAGTATCCAACAGAGACCCGAGGTTTATCTCCAGATTTTGGAAGTGCTTGACGAGGAATGGAGTACCTCGCTAAGTTTTCAAAGACAAAGAAGACATCCACAAACCGATGGACACCGAGCGAACAATTCAAACCCTTAAAGATATCTTTGCGAGCTTGCACATTGGATTTTCAAGGAAGTTGGGATTCACACTTACCATTACCCGAGTTCGCCTACAATAATAGTTATCGAGGCCACGATTGGAATGGCACCCTACGAGGCATTATATGGGCGAAAATGTAGATCCCCACTACTTTGGGAGATTGATGACCAATGGACTCCGAAGAGAAATACAAGTCGCCTCGATTCCAAAGGTCGACTTAGTTCGAAGAGGCCATGGAGAAGGTCAAGGCGATCAAGGAGCGGATTCGCATACCAGAGTGAGCCAAAAGAGTTACGCGGATAAGAGAAGAAAGGATTTGGAATTTGAAGTCGGAGATGAAGTAATTCTCGAGACTCTCACCACGAAAAGGATTGATCAATCCAAGAAAGGAGGCAAGTTGAGTCCAAGATATATTGGACCTTACAAGATTTTTTACGGAGGATCGGGAAGTTAGCTTACCAGGCTCGAGCACAACACCAGATGCGGGGAATACACGATGTATTCCACGTGTCGGGATCGAAGAAGTATCAACCAGATCCCGAGCATCCCCTCTAATGGGAAATCTATCCTACACCGAGAGGCCGATCCGGATCATTGATCGCAGATCACGATAGTTGCGTAAGAGAGAAATCCCGATGGTGAAGGTAGTGTGCGTAACCACAACCGAGACGAAGACGCTAACGTGGGAAATGGAAGAAGACATAAGGAATCAATATCCGAACTATTTCAAGAGAATTTGGGGACCAAATTCTTTTAAGGAGGGGAGGATGTGAAGCCCCGATTTTTCCGAGCTTATAATTGATTCTTATTTGCCTATGTTTGATCGACTATTTTACGCGTCACTTTGACGGGTAATTATTAATAATATATATTTTGTATTTTATTTCATTTTATTTAATTACTTGTGATCATGATCTTTATTAATTTATTTTGTATTTATGATCACTTGATTGATCATTATTACTATTTTTGTATTTATTAGTCACCTTAGAATTTTAAGAGACTATTTAATTTAGAGAGTTTTACCTTATAGAATTAAGATTTTGATTTAGATTAAGTGATCATGAGACTTATAGGTGATCAAGGAAATCACTAATTATTTTGGAGATTGACATATTTCATCTATTATCATCAAATTTGGGACAAAAACAAATATATGGAATTACCATAATGCCTCATAGTGACGGCCAACATGGAAATTTTGGAGTAAAAATATCATCCAACTCTTGTACACCTACACCTTATATTACTCATCTTGTGTATAATTATACCATTAATTCAAACATTATACACATCATCTCTTACATTAATTCTTTAATATTATTTTTGCCAACATGTTGGAAGTCTTCCAACATTCCATTCAAACCATGTCTTGCCCATACCTTTGACCTTCAAATTGTCTCCCATGCAAGAGGAAAAATGCAAGACACAAAATTGAACAAAATTCCTCTCTCCCCCCATGGTGGACGGCCAATATGGCCATTTTTACACAAAATTTTCATTTTTCACTAACACATTCATCTCCTACACAAAATCCTCCTCCTTCTCTCTAAACTCCCAACTTCTCTCCACTCTTCTTCTCACTTTCTTCTTCAACACTTAGAAAATTTTCAAGATTTTTCAAACACACCTATACTACAAGGTAAGAAATTTTATCTTCAATCCATTTTTGATATCACATAGTTCATCTCTTCCACAACTTAAGTTTGAATTTTATTTGGAGGTACATTTAGAAGACCATTTGAAGATTAGAGCTTGACATCATCTTAAAGAAGGACTTCAAAACTTGAAGAAGAACTAGTAGAGAATTTGGACTACAAGGTAAGAATTGAGTACTAGACCCTTCTTTCCTATTCCTTCTATTTTTTCAAATTTTAACACCCCTTTTTCATTTTTGAGAAATAGGGCTGACCTTAGGTGATTTTGTAGTTGAACCAAAATTTCCAATTTTAAAGCTTCAACTAGTCTCCAAACACCTACTACACAAGGTAAAGTGTAGTCCTTCTCATTTTCTTATCTCCTTAATTTTTCTCTCATTTTTCTAACATCAAATTTTTGATATTTCTTGACTTAGGGGCTGACCTAAGAAGCCTCATCAAAAAATTGTGAAATTTATCCTTTTATTTCACAATTTCCAATTTTAAGGTGGGTGGAAAAATATTTTCCAACTATTAGGTGTTTTATTAAAATGCATGTAGAAAATTTGATCATGAGCCTTGAGATATATATACTCTATGTATTGCATGTCAATTTTATGTATCAAGTCATGAAAATTCTCAAGAGTTGCTCAAAATTACTATTTATTGAATTTTAGGTGCATGCATGTGCAATTTAATGTTTTATTTGATGAATTCTTGTATGTATTGGACATGCATGTGTATGATCTTTAAAATCTATGTTTGGATGACTTATAACCTGGACAAGTCGAGCATAATTGATTAAATTTCAATTTTGGACTTAAAAATGTAAAAATGGAAAGTTGGTGGACTAAATTGCAAGAAAATAAAAGTTAAAGGACCCTCTGCAAATTTCGATTTTGGGACTGTTCTCAGGTTAAAAATAACTTTTGGATATTTTAATAAAATTTTAAGAGTTTTAAGATAAATAAAATCAACCTTTAAAAGCTCAAGGACTAGATTATAAAATTTTGAAAGTTTAAGGGCTACTTTACAATTTTTAAAACTGCACCATAACTAAACTTTAAAATTTGAAATTTTTACTCTTAAGGTACTGGAAATTACATATTTTAAAAGTATTCCAAAAATCCAAGTGGTTAGGGCTTGGAAAGCAATTTTACTAAAATTGAGCGACTAATGTGTAAAATACTAAACTTGAGGACCCAAATGAAATTTCCGGGACTTATGCAGCCCATGCACCTAGAAATACTAACTTAACTATAACCTAATTATATTTTGGACCCAAGGTTCAAATTTCATGACAATTGGACCCCTAAAAGCCTTAAAGGCAATTATTTCAAAATGGGATAAAAATGATATTTTCAAAAGTTAAAGGACCTACACTTATTTCTTTTAAAAACTGATTTTTTCCTAATATCCCACTAACTTTAGTGATATTTTCCAACTGGAATCACATTAAAATCCCTTCCGGTTTGTGAGTTCCGATTATTTTAAACTTAAGGTCTGAATTGGCAATTTTTACAAATTTGCGGCCAATGTGAGAATTTTATAAAATCTAGACCCCAAAACTTTAAAAACCTGAATCTCTGAACAATTTAGAGAATTTAGGAACTGACCTCATAATTTTTCAAGGTCGGGATATTTATTTATTCAATTTTTAACCCCAAAAGTGTTGGTTTTTACAAAACGGGGCTAAATTACAATTTTTCTTTTATAAAGGACCTAACTCAAATTATTTTCTCTTTTACTAAAATAGCCCTAGACCCTCTGACTTGGAGATTTAATTAAAGTATTTTATTTTCCCAAAACCCTTGACTTATCGGATCAATTTGACCGATTAATACCCGGACATGAGCGACTTCCTCGCCTTGCGATTTGAATCTATAACGGGACTTATATTCCACCTAATCTTTCAAGATATCGAAGGTTGCTTATCCTTCCGATAATCATCTTCATCCAAAACTCCACCAACACCAAAATTGCCCTCGCGTTATTTCAAAAATTTTCTGAATCTTCAATCAATAATACTCATTGCCTGGTTGATCGCTTCAGACTTGTATTTACTTTCGCCCGAGTCAACTTGGTGTGTCGAGCTCACAGGTCGGAATGATACGTCGGGGATGGAACCGGCAACTGATTGCTATTCCACTCTTCCGCCCCATCGCCCTAATCCCGCAACCGAGGGACGGAGTTTGTCCAAGGGAAGCGGGTTAGTATTTGAGGTATAATCATGATTATGACAGATCCGAGCCTTACAAGCTCCAGCTGTGGATTTTGTCTTTGCCTATGGAGCGATAAGGTGACCGGTCTTGGACCATCCGCGCTGGGAGTTACAAGGAAGAACGAAGGAATCGTCCGATCCACACGATTCCGGAGTTATCGGACCCGTTTGGTTGGCGCTAGAAACCGTGACGCAACCGCTACTTGTTTTGCATTGGTTGGCGCTACAAACCGACGCAACCATTAATTGCCTTGCATGGGATTGGCGTTACATTTCCGCACGCAATCCTACCGTCTTGATCGAATCACATAGTGTGTGACCATGAACATTTTCTCGAATCTGTATAAGTATATTATTTAAATATATTTATCACGACGCTATGAATCGTGTGTGTGAATTCATGCATCATACTCACGCGTTTTCATGTAAATGTTTTCTCACATTAACTATATATCGCCACACTTGCACCACGATCACCCCATCCACCGAGATTTGTCTCATCCCCACCTATTTTCTAACCTTAGATGAGGACTTCGTTGAAGATCTTTGAACCCACCACGGATTGAGCCTTGTACTCGCTTGTTGGATTTACTACTTCTTCTTCTTCTTGTTGGACTCTTTTCTTGTGATGTTGTTGGACTCTTGTATTTCTTTCCACTCCGGTTTATAAGCGAAGGGCGTAGGACCCTTTGACTTTAAGTTGTTATATTTGGTTGATTTTTCGGGTATGTAATTTGGATTATGGATTGTGGACTGTAAGTTGTATTTGTACTTGTTATTTATTTAGCCGCTATTTAGATTCTGTTTCATTGGGTTATCGTTGATATTTGTCTAGATGTTTGGTTATTGTATTTAAGTTCGATCGTAAATCGCGTTCCGTTTGGGCGTGACAACCATTTTATTAATAAACCCAATTATCCCCTCACTCTTCATTGCGCCACTTTGTGATTTTATAAAATATAGTCTAATTTCAAAACATAACATTTGCTCACTAAAAATAAAATACTAACTGTTATGTTAACTCTAATTCATTAATAAAATAAGATTTTTCTAAAAATTCAAATTAAATAAAAATCATTGACATGCATCCACCGCCTCCGTCCTCGCTCGAGACTCCTCAACCTCGAAAAGTGTTAATAAATATGGGGTGAGCTTTCAACCGCTTCCCGGTGGAGACACATTTGTCAAGATTAAATACAACACATAAGCATCATCATAAACATTCAACATGAAATTTAACTTTTACTTTGTCCTTTTCCTTTGATCGGCGATTACTTTATAGATCGCTGGTACACCCAGAGGATACATCCGATCCGGACCTTCTTACGGCCCCGACTAAATCACCGCAGTTCACCCCGAGGAGGATACTTTTGTCCGGACCTTCTTACTTGAGAATAATATAAAGATCTGGTTCACCCCCGAGGATACTTTTGATCCCGGACCTTCTTACGACCCTAGGCTAACATAATTTATTTTCACATTGCACATAAATGATTATACATATAAGAAGCATTTAATAGCAACAAACAACAATGTGAGTATAATATCCCCACCTCGAATAAACGCAGATATACGTGCGAAGAATGTAATAATGTAAAGAAATTCTACTCCTCGTTTTCTTCGTTTTTTACAATAAATTATAAAGTACAATTAATAATATAGTAAAATAATATATTAAGATAAAATAAATAACTAAATAAAAAGAATCCGATTGATTAAGAAGGAATCAAGAAGTGAATTATGTAAAGAATATTGAATTGGCTTTTTACATAAATATGTCAACTACAAGTGAACAGGGGGTGGTCTTATTAAAAGCCTATCACCAATTTAACACCACCATACAAAATTTGTACTCATTTGCGCACACACCCTCCGACACACAAAATTAGGCACACACTTACACACATAAACTCATGCACACATATATATACCTATAGTACACAATATAACTCACAAGACAACACATAGAGTGACACAATTTAAACACACACACTCACACCCACAATTTAACACACACATCACAATGACTCTCTCACACACACACCGACGCACACATACACATATATATATAACACACACAATTAAATACACATACCACAACGACTCACGCGCACACACCGACACACACACATACACATATATAAATAAAATCACGCACACACACTCACCAAAGAGACCATAATTGAGAGGAAGGACAACTTTGGATGGGAGCAGATCTTTGAATTGCGATTTTTTTTGGTAGCGGATGTGGTAAAAAAATCGTAGGAGGACGATATGTATTTATAGGGTGAAATTCAGGGGTTTGGGATAAATAAGGTTTGTGAAAGAATCTTATTCGACTTGAACTTTTAAAGTTGGGTGAAAGGTTTGGGCCCATAATGAATTTTAAATCAACATTTTAAATTGGGTCCGGATAATTATTGATACTTGGTTGTTATAAAAATAATAATAATAATAATAATAAAAAGAGAATTATTGAACTAATAATTATATAATAATAATAATAATAATTCTAAATATACTTTTCTTAACAAAATTTCGTCCTCGAAATTCGTTGACGCCAAAGCTCAAGAAATAACATCTATTGAAAACCTTTCTTAATAGCATTGTTTTAATAACAAATAAAAATAAAGTTACAATGCAAAAACTTGAAATGAAATCTTATCTATCTAGCGCCTCTTTATTAATTCCTAGTCTAGTCATTCATTATTTCCTGAACTCGGTTCCGATTAGATTCTCCTTGCATAACATATATCCGAGCTCGGCCTGGGGTTGCTCCTTCCTTTCATGTTCGTTCTTCAAGAATGGGCAATTGATAACTTTATGCCGAATTCCTTACATTTGAAGCACTTTTCTTGTCCAGCTAAGCATCCCCCATAATGATTTCTCTTGCAATAGGCAAAGTGGCTTGTCACCTGTCCATTTGGACTATCATTTTCATTAGTCCTTTCTTGTTAACGTGAATTCTCATTCTTGCTTTGCTCTGCTCCTTCCCATTTCCTCTTTCGATTACATTAGTTGTTTTCACTTGACAACATAAACAAATGTTTGCACTTGACAAAAGATAAACAATAGAATTTGACCCTATTTGTCCATCATCGACCACGAGAAATGGACACGACTCCACTATCGTGAGCAAACAATATTTTGTCATGACTTCAAACATTGCGAGAATCACGAATGTAGTGATAGTGGCCGGAGAGACCGTCGTTAATAGCTTTACTCGAATACTTGAGATCTTTAGTTCAAGATTGACGCGACATCGAATTGAAGCAAGATCAACATATTTTACCGTACTAAAGATTTGAATGCAAATCCGCACCAATCACCGCTTGTCATACTACACGAAGGAAACAATGGAAGCGGCTTATTTGGAAACGAGTGTATCCAATCCCACATGAAGATACCGGGTCCCGCTAGAAGAAATCAACACAATGAAGATTCATCACGGAGGGCAAGTGCAAAATCTAGAAGGCGGAGAAAAGAAGACACAAGGGAGCTTGGGAGAAAAAGTGCCAAAACCAAATGTGGAAGATGTGGGATCCTGGTCTTAATAGAAAAACATGTAGGAATCAACCAAAAACAAAATAGACTCGTAATAGAATATTACTATTACAAATATACGTGTAATTGATACAACTTCGACATATAGAAAATCAAAAGCAAATTGTTTCTATGTTGTTTCAAATATGTTTCTTACAATAAGATGACAAAACAAATGTTGGTTTCAAATGTGTTTTCAGATATGTTTCTATTACACAACGAAACCATTTACCAAATAGAGACCATAAGAAACGTAACATAAAACGTCAATAATTTGAATCCCAAACCAAGCAACAACAATACATTAATCGAAAAACATCTCATAACTCGTCTCCAAATTGTTCAAAAACGTACTACCCATAAAATCTAATCGAGAATCAAAACAGCCAATAACGATCCAAATCCTTCAAGGAAAGCTATTATAAATACCAAATATTATATACTACTAAAAGTACTAAACTTAAGACAAATTTGTTCGGGTGATTACACAAATTATCAAGATTTTCAGAATAACAATTCCCTAAAATCCTTAGGGAGTGGAGGGGAGAATTTCAATGTCGTTGTCATCCTCGTCGCCATTTTGGTTGCTTGACTTCACGTGATTGTAGAGCAAATGACTAAACCTTGACCGCTCATTCTCTACGCCAAATGCCTCAAGATCCATTTTTTCTTCCCAAGCAACAAAATACTCCACGTAACACGCAACAAAAACGCCAAATCACTACAAAAAGAAATGAATAAATGGACAATGACATATAAAACAACACAAAAAAAAAACAAAAAAAGAACAAACAAATTGAAAATACATAGAAAATACTTACTTATCGTCCGGAAAGGAATGTCTTTCACAACAACGACTTTCATAGAAGAATTTGATCACCGTAATACGCACCTCGCCAAGAACAAACATTAGGATGGACATCATAAAAGGCTACCAAGGACAAGAATGTAGGAAGGAGAGAGTCGTAAGCTTTCACAACTTCAAAGAACGACTTTAAGAGAATCATCCATCTTCATCGAATTGTATAGATAGATAGTTCTCTCCTTCATACTCAACCGCCCCATTATTCAATGCTCCATATCAATGCAATGTATGTGGGAACAAGATATGATCAACTTCCGACCATGGTCGCCCCGCACGCTATATCATATCCCATGATATAGTCCACAATCTAATGGTATTGATATTGATCATGGACAGATCAAAATGTTTCACAATTGTTTTAGATAGTTATTAATTACAAATATGAAAATAATAAAGGTGTATACCCTTGAGAATCAAACCCTTCCACAAGCCGAGTTATTAAACCCATCTCGATTAACCCTTAACCCCGGACCTTCACCCATATTCTCGTTCACGGGCACCTTCCCTTCACCAAGGGTTTTGGAAATTTTTCGCAAGATCCAAAATGGCATCTTTGTCGCCGAAGTCTTCCAATCCAATCACCACGTCCGCGGGTTCACCACCTTCGGGACAAAGATCACAACTCAAAGTTAGTGGTGAACGGAGTTTTGACCGCAACGGGACGGTTTCGAAACCCTCTTCATAGAAGGAGACAGATCGGAGGAGACACCAACCGGACTTTTCAAAGTACCCGAAACAAAAAAACAAAACAAAAGGGAATAAAATAAAAAAGAACAACGAATCCAAAAACAACAAAATACTTAAACTATAATTTAAACACACCTCCCAAATGCGGCAACTTGACTTGTGTTCAATATGTCTTCAATTTGAGAAACGTTGAGATTTGTCAAGTTCTTGAGAACTAAGAAATTTGTTCTCCTCCCCACCGTCCTTGCTTGATTCATCAAGATCCTTCTCCATCTCACCACGGTCCTTGCTTGATTTATCGACACCTTCTCCATCTCACCACCGCCCTTCATTGATTCATCAACCACCTTATCAATGCCTCGCTCCAAACTCACCAGGCCACTAGCCGCAACTCCCTCTCGCAACACTTAGATCAGCTTCACCAAGATCATAATTTTTTTCTCAAAAACAACAATGCAAAAGCTCGTTAGAACGACCACCAACATCACCCAATTCCGTAGGCATTGCATTTCTAGCTTCCCCAATGGGAACATCCACATTTCCATCATCAACCTCATCCTCTCCATCTTTTTCATCTCGCATCTTCCTCATGAACTCGAACCTAATGACATGCCATTAGATTCGGTTTCACAAATGAGACTTCGATTCATCAACCTACTCCACTTCCTCGACACCACCATGAACCCCGCATAAAAACAACAACCATGTGATGAACAAAAACAACAAATAAACAATCTTCAAACACAAAAGAAACACCAAGAAGAATCTAGATAGATAACAAAAAACCATAAAAACAATCGCTGGTTCCTAGCAATGTCATCAATGGTATGATTCGACCCACTACCAACAATGACCTCCTTGCGCTTCAACTTTCCAACGACAAAATCATCGTCAAGTGGGTGAAGGTGTAGGTTGATTTATCGTAAAAATGTCTCAATGCACAAATGCACAAGCTCATCCTCGCAGAGGCCACAAATTCTTCAAACCCAATCGAAATAAGAAAAATAAAACTAAAGTCGAAACAATAAAAAACAATTCTCAACCATAAATGAAACAAGAAAAGAAGAAAAAAATAGTAAAATCATATTGCACATTCAGCAGTCGATTGAAGATCTTCATCTCCAAGTCTTCGCCCTAACTTTGTTGTCTTTCGGACTTTGAACAAGTCCAGTTCAAAATTCTCGGGATCTCACAATCAACCGAGCACAAAACTTCCCGTTCACCTCGGGTAGCAATCGAGAACCACCAACGGAAAGCCAACATAAATCCTTGAATTCTACAAAATTTTTCGCACGCTTCCCACCCTGGGATTCTCCTCACCTTAAAGTTTGTTTCTCGTACAAGATTTGCCGCCTCAACTCATGCATAGTAACATCAAACAACTCACTCCCCCATGGATATGTGTCAAACACATCCATATCCTTTTCCACCAACTCAAAAAATGACATCTCAACGTAACTACCCGTAGAAAAAAAAGAACAAAAATGGAGAAAATAAAGTAAAGCCAATTTGGGCATCTAAATCCTCATCACCCCAAACACGCATTAAAAATATTCCGCAACCGATTGCCTATTAAACTTGTTTCTGCTAGCAAAATACTTCTGAAATATAACAGAGCTACGAACATCCCCCGACAACGAAGGGCTAACACCAACACAATTCAGATCGGTCACAAATAGATAACTCCCCCAACCCAAACCTCAACAACTTCCCACCCATGGACACAACAATTTCGTCCATCTTCGAGTGGATGACTTGACGTTTCAACAACGAATAGATAAGCTGAATTGGAAATCAACTTCTTTCATGTCCAAGAAATATCCAAAACATGTATTCTTGAATGCCTCCAGTTGGGTGTCAATTAAAGTTTTCTTTATATTCTTAATAGCATCAAAGGAGAAGGCGTGATTTACTCGGCAAGAAACCATTCAACAGGTCAAGAACATACTTGAAACCCTAGAGACAACAATGAAACAAAATAGAAACACAAAATCAACAACCACTTCGATTTAAATACATAAAACAACAAATGAAACATAATAAAAACAAATAAGAAACAACATCGAAACAAACAAAAGAGTACAAATCAAAATACACAAAACTCATACCCCAAAGAACATCTGTTTCTTCAAAAGAACCCCTTCTTCCTGGCCAGACTTTAACACCAACATTCGATTTCACACCTTTGGAAAGCGATTTAATATCCAACCGTTTCTTCCTCAACAATATTTTCTACTTTCCTCTTCTTAGAAGCCATAGAACCAAAGAACACCCTTTACGAACTTTCTCTTTTTTCGAGGAATCATTTCCTTCAAAGAACTTCTCAATATTCTCTTATAAGGAGAGTTTTTAGGAGCGTTTTTAGGAGCCATTAAAAATACTACCAAAACCGAGGTTTCAAAAAGAAATTAAACCTACAGAGAACGTGTTGGAGCTCGAGCGATCAAACTCGAAAGCAATGGTGGAGAACATGGCCACGATCGATCGTGGAATCGCAAAAAAATGCGCGCTAATCCGAGTTCAATTCGGTAAGAATATTCTTTAACCTAGCTATGGAAACATAAGAAAGTGGAGAGGGTAAAAATCAAGAGAAAAGTAACGGGCGGGTATATTTGTCAAGTCCAAGGATCGGTCGGGTATATTTGTGATGGGTTGATATTTTTGTCTTTTTTAAAAAATCAGGGTATTTTGTGTAATTTCCTCAAAATTATATATAGAAATCACCATCTTAAAATAATTTCTAGTAAAAAAATTCAAAATAACGTTTCTAAACCAAAAATATTTTTTTTAATTTCATCCTATAAATTCTACATCAAATTATTCATAACCAAACATATTCACTTTGGTACGATTTTCAATAAAAAGTTGACAATTTATATCAACCCGGCTTTTATCATAGAATTGAAAACCATACAACCCTTAATTCCTAAAGTGCATGGTTCAATTTATTTTCTGTAGGGACAAACAAACCTGCGTATTAAGTTGTGTTTTTTTTTTTTGACACAAATGAAAAATGAAATTAAAAATATATCCATTTATTATTGAATTGTCCTAAAATCTTTCTTTTTCTCATAAGTACTATGGAATTGACATACGATTCGTTATGGGAAATATTAAAATTAATTAATTAAAATAAACGACACTTCCGTACCATCGATTGCTCATATATGTTCAAGCATAACTTAGTCACACAGACCAAAAGATCAAATATTTGATGAGCTTAACGCAGGATTTTAGTTTTTTTTTTTTTTTTGGGGGGAATGGACCGATTTCATAAATTTAAACAATGATAAAAACATACTCATATACTAACATAATTAATGGCTTTTTATATTGCAAAAGACAACAATTTGAAGCTTTAATTTTTAATTTTTTTTGGGTGGGGAGTGGGGAATTATTTCATTTATTTTAACTACAAAAAATTTGTGGGAAAACTTTGGGGGAGAGGGGGTTGAACTTTGAAAAATTTTGGGGGCTCCCTTCCGTTCAGGGGAATATTATATATATATATATATGTGTGTGTGTGTGTGTGTGTGTGTGTGTGTGTGTGTGTGTGTGTATAAAGGTAGTCTCCTATTGCATTTGGTCCAATGATTAGACAAAGTTAGCTTAATGGATCTACCTCGACCATGAATCCATTGACCCCGCCCAACCGAGGTAATACTTTTAGGGACCTACTAATACTTTTCAAAATGTGGGACTACTAATATGTTTTATTAGAAACACTAATACCATTCCAAAGAAATTACTAAAAATCTTGGAGAAAAAATAATATTTTCAGGAACTACTAATATGTTTCAAAAGGATGACTAATACTTTTGACGGAAAAACTACTACTTTATTTTTGGGGGATTATTAAATATTTTCAAGTGAACTACATATCTAATATCACAAAATCATTACTTTCAAGTGAACTATGTACTAATACTTTTCGTGAGAGACCGCTTAATGCAGATCCTCGGATACACAAAAATGCCACATGGTCGATTTTGAGACTCGTATAATAGATTTTGGCCCGTTAGGTCGCCCGACATAAGTTTTTGTATAAATATATATATATATACATATATATATGTGTGTGTGTGTGTGTGTGTGTTTGTGTTTAGGGATGGATCTGGGTCAAGTGCAACAACCACCCTCCTCAACTTCATATAACTTATAAGAAGGAAGTTGGGAAGATGGGACTTTTAGGGTTTTGAGAAAAGATGCTCTATTCTCTCTCCTCCCAAACCTCCATGGTCGATTTAATCTTGATCTTCTTCATGGAGCCTCACTTTTTTCCTCGAAATTATTAAATCTCATGATTCTTCAATCCCGCTCCTGTGGTTTTACCAAA
The DNA here is from genome assembly GCA_016081115.2 of Rehmannia glutinosa. Taxonomy (NCBI): domain Eukaryota; kingdom Viridiplantae; phylum Streptophyta; class Magnoliopsida; order Lamiales; family Orobanchaceae; genus Rehmannia; species Rehmannia glutinosa. The sequence goes on from JABTTQ020003078.1 coordinate 192,157, forward strand.
GGTTTCCCAAAATCCTAATTTTACTACTCACAAGAATGGTGCAAGCTTCGAACAAAGAAGAACATCAAACGATTTCTTTTACTACCTTTCTTGATCCTCCTACACAAACGTTTCAAACCGCTGCAAGAATTGATCAAAAAAATCAAGATCCGTTATATTCCACATGTTTTTATCAAGTTTTAGATCATCCTATTGCTCATGCTTCCAAGATTCTCAAGAACCATCCAAGAACGGATCAAGATTTTCGAGAAATGGTTGTGAATACAATTCCGCTTAAGGAGATTTTTATTCCATAATGATGGATGAAAGTATTTACCATAAACGCATACAATGAAGTTACATGGATTTATTAATCTGACGCACTTACTTCCAAAAGGGGCAAAAAGCCGCACACGTTGAGGTGCTCAAATTGAAATTGCCTCGCCGTTTAGAGAGAATTCAAAATGTTTGGCGATAAGTACCACTAGGTAAGGGTTATTTTCGAAAACTTGGGTTCAAGTTAAGCCCTAAAATCCCGTCTACGAAGAGGAGGTGCTCTAAGGAGGGTGGACCATCCACTTTGGGTATTCAAACACATAATTCTTTTAATGTGTTGGGTGATACATCGGAGGATTTGCATGGAGAGAATGAGCCCTCACACGTCCGTGAAGATGTGGGCCCCAAAGGTTCAATGTCAATCCCGATAGACTATGATTATTTATTAACCACTGAACAAAGTTCAAATTATTATTCATGAGGACACGATGATTACACCAAATTTTGATGAAAAGAGTGAAGCTGGATCTCTACATGCCATGGAAGTCGATTCTAGAAGTTGTCCACCTAATGATTATGTCCTTAGCCTAACGATCCGAAATCAGAGGGTTTCGTGAGTAATGGCCGCATAAAACACGAAAGCCTTAGCGATATGGTGGATGAAGAAGAACAAGACAAATCGTAAGCTTTTAAAGACCAAACTAGGCAACTCCTCAACCATGTCATTCACTCATGTGCTTCCTCGGAAGCTATGAAGGCTATGGAAATTGTGGCTCTAGAATCCGGGGCCGACATTCCACAGGTATATCATCATCAAGACGATACTTGAGCACGTGAAAATACAAATGAAAATATCACTCCAAAATCTTTCGCACATGAACGCCTTTCATTTAAATTGCCTTTAAGTTTTTTTTTTTTTTTTTTTTCCTCAAGTTTTGCATTGTTTTTCCTTTGCTACCGATGTGCTTGTGATCGTGACTTTTTCCTTTCTTTATATATTTCCATTTATTTAAAAACTTCATATAACTTATAAAAATAATTAAATCGTAAATGTATATATAGGTGTTAAATTTTAAAATCTTTTCTCCTAAAAATAAAAATAAAAGATAATGGTTGTATACTTAATGTTCTCAATAATTATTTCTTGAAAGGAATACGTACTCTTTAGAAACTCGGATTGTAGAATGAAATTTAATCATAATATTCACGTGATAAAAAATAATTACTCATTTTTAGTGAAAAACGTAAATCTATCTTGATTTATGATAATTTAAACTCGAGATACAATAAGGACTTATATATGAGTCAATGTCAAATTATGAATCCACAATATATTAGTTTAAAGATAATGTGAACGAAAGACTAGATTAAGATTTCAACTTTCTTCTCCATTATGAGAATGAGATACAAAATATGTAAGGATTACATAGATATTGTTGATTTTGGATATCAACAAGCACAAAACAAGCAATACTTTGCATGCATGCTTGCTAATTGCTTATTGCTTATTCATACTAGTTTTACATAATCAGGTGAAATTGAAGTGGAGAAGAATTTTCAAATCTACTTATAATGGCAATTAGGCACCCACATTGACAAATCCATTTACAAAAAGATTTTGAACCAACCCTAACAATGTGGATGTGACGTATTGTTCCAATGGATCAATAGTAGAAACAAGAACGTCATTTGTGGTAGAAAGAATCGGGCAAACAACTAGTCGAGGAAGTTGAACAACGGGCAATGCATGGAATCAAGGCATTCTCAAGAATAAGTCCTTAAGCTAAAGCAAAAGAACAATAATGTTAAAAGATCCATTGACATTAGTGGTAGCTTGACTCAATCGTGGTTGTAGCCACCAAGAATGGAGCAATCTACTTAACAACCGCCCCAAAGAACACTCGCCAGGATACTTGCTAGGCTTAGACAACAAAGGTTGCCGCTTACAATCGTGCCACGCAATGGATCACCGGCCGGGGCTAAGGGGTTTGAGGCCGCAAGGACGAGGAGGGCAATGAGAAAAAGGGTAAAAGCACGGTTATAAGCCATTTTGGGGATTTCGGGTATTTATTTGTTATGAACAAAACTATGTTAGTTCTATGCTCAAGTTGTTGTGTCCAAATGTAGGAAAGAAGCTCTATTTATACTGATTTATCTGCCTCTATTATTGCCTTCTCCTTTTAAATTTTTTATTTTTATTAATATATATATATATATATATATATATATTCCTAGCAAATTTGAAGTAGTGGTTTAGGGGTTGCTCTATATATGGTTCTTATCTATTTTACAAGTCAAATTTCCCCATTTTCTGAACCATACTGTTATCCAAATATCTGCCCATGTTATTGAGTATGTGGAAACTTTACATTTTTAGACTTTTATAGTCCATATTATTGAAGAGTTTACGATGTTTTACATTTTAGAAACTACGTACAAAAATAACTTAATTAGAGTATATATATTCGAAAGTTTATTATTCTACATGGACCTTTTTCTCAATGTGAAGAGTCACAAACAAATCTGTAGGCCATATAATTTCATAAATTTTCAAGTAAATTGAATCACCACATTATACATACAATAATTAATTTGTAAATGTAGTAAATATCAACTCGCTTTTCTCGATTTACCTCAACTTTCAAGTTTATAGAAACAACTTTTGAGAACTTTGCTTGATGGTTTCTATTTTTCTACAACCGCCCAGAACGAGAAAAATTCACTTTGGTTCCATAAGACGAAAGATCCACGCATTTTAGTCCTATGTCTTGAAAATAGTCCCATAAAATTGTTCTTGTTACACAAATGGTCCCATCATAGTAAATTGATACCAAACTGCCAAATTCACTATCAAACCTCGTGATTTTACTCTCATGGCTTGAAAATAGTCTCATATGATTGTTCTTTTACAAAACTAAATATAGCTAATACCTATTTTAAAAATATATTATCACTAAAGATATAATTTTTATTTATTTTAATTAAAAAATTAACAAGTAAATTAAATGATAAAATTTATAATTCAACTTATAAAAATTAATTTTCTCGAAAATAATTTTTAAAAGTAGATATTCACAAAAAAAAGAAGATCAAATACATGCATCATTTATTTCAATTAGAAAATTAACAGAGTAAATTAATGATAAAATTTATAACTAAAGTTATAAAAATAAATTTTCCGGAAATAATTTTTAAAAGTAGATGTTAATTAATTTTTTGTGTGAATATGTAAAACAAAAAAAAAAAAGATCAAATACGTAGCATTTATTTTAATTAAAAAATTAACCCTGGAAAACTAAATGATAAAATTTATAATCTCTTATAAAAATAATTTTTCTCGAAATTTTTTAAGAGTAGATGTTAATTAAATTTGTTTGTGCGAATGTATAATATAAAAAAGATCAAATACATGCACATACAAACATATATATATATATATATATATATTATTATTTTGTCCCAACGTTTCTTATCCTAGGACTAGTCTAATATAACCAAAGTTGTTCTTAAAACTCGCTATTGCTGCCTGCGCGCAGACAAGAGCCTAGGGCCCAGAGCGCCAGGGGGACTAAGGCGCTAGGCTTGGGGCCTAGAATTAAGGCATAATTATATGGTTTTCTATTTTTATTAAAATTAAAACCTTATTAACAAAATTAAACCATTAGAAAATATGATCAAATAAACTAAAAAAGTAAAAATATTGATAGAAAATAATCATAATCCATATGTATTGTATATTTTAACCATTGATGGCTCACATATTCTTTTTTTTTCCAATCAAAGAAAATACAACTTTTATCACAGAAAAGTTTTTAGAAAAAAATCAAAAATTAAAAAAAAAAACAACTCATGTATGATAAATTAATAATGAGATTCAAGAGAGTGATCAAGATAATCATACCATTTCCATAGTTGATTGAGATTGATCTCCTAAACTTGAAATGATTCAAATGAATACCCTTTCAACAAAAAAAAAAAAAAGTCTCATTCGCGATTCGGGGTGGTAGGGTTTTAGGTTTTAGCTTACGTGAGGTTGGGGATTGGGTTTTGAAAGATTAGCCTATTATTAAAAACTGATTTTTTAAAAAGGAACCAAAAGACGCTGCTTTTGATTAGCAATTTTTTTAAAAACACATCTCGTTTTCTTAGCGGCGACTTGAGCGCCTAGGCACCGACTTGACCGATTAGGCGCCGACTTGAGCGCCCGCCCCGATTTATTGGCCGATTTGCAAGTTTTCCTTTCTAGGTGGCGCTTAGTCGCGCCAGCGCCCGCCAGCCCGAGTTTTAGAACACCGAATATAACCTAGTGCATGTATTTGTATATATGTAAAGTTTGATTTCAAAACATAAAAATAAAATATAATATTTGAAAAAAAAAAATTGTGGAGTTTGACATTAATTGTCTTTTATGTCAACTATGAATTTGCTAGTATTTATCAATTTAAATTTAACTATACTAAAATATTTTTAATAGTATTTTTTCTAAAATTTTAAAAATAATTCTATATTTAAAAATTATGAAATTATTTAATATTGTAAACTTTTTTTATTTTATTGATAATTGAACTTCATGTATTTTCCAATACGTAAATGTGCTTTTTGTAATTATTTGTATTTTCAAAAATCAAGAAGTAGTTTAAAACTAAAAAACAAATATAGAAAAAATATTTGTTTTTCTAAATATTTGAAGTAAAAGAATTTGTTTTAGTGAAATAAAAAGCATTGGAAAATATATTTTTAGAAAAATATTTCCGTGATAGAGATTTTTTTAGTTATCAAGTGTGACATTCACAATATTAATTTTAAATAAATAACTAAAAATTTAAAAAATTTAAAATAATTTTATCATCAATAATATTAAATTTGACCAATAAAAGAATAATGGGACTATTTTTGGTTAAAAATGTAAGTTTGTGTCCTATGTGACCATTTTTGTCATCAATAACTTTTTTTCGTTAATTTTTAATGCATATCACGCCACAATTTAAGTTTTCGTGGTCTTATGGGACAATTTTTGGTTAAAAGTGAGAACAATGGGACTAAAAGTGAGAACAATGGTACTAAAACCATCAGGTGCTCATTTTATGTCACCAAAAAAGATAAATTTTCTCCTATGTAGACTGAACATTTTAGGTAGATTTTGAGTAATTTAATTTGATCAATTACTACGTATTTATTTCAAATCATTAAGTAATCTTTTTCATAAGTTATTTCATCAATTAGTCAGTTAAGACGGAATGGAAACCATCTAATTAATAAGACCCCGAACAAAATCTAATATTTTTTTCTACTAAATCTATGTAATCAAGTTTCGTTAAACTTTAATTTCACTACAAATAAAAATGACATTAGGTAACACAAATTTTGTAGCACTTTTTTACATAAGGTACATATGTAACACAAGTTTGTAACACTTTACATTACAATATTTATGTAACACTTTTGTAGACTTTATCAATATGTAACACTTATATGTAACACTTTTATATAAGTAACACTTTTAAGTATCACTTTTTTTGTTATTTCTTTTGTAATAAAATAGGTAACACTTTTATCAATATGTAACGCTTATATGTAACACTTTTGAGTATCACTTTGTTTTTGTTATTTTTTTGTAACGCAAATAGGTATCACTTTATTTAAGAAGCACTCTTGGCAACACTATATTTTATTGATTGTAACACTTTTAAGTTATATTTTAGTAACACAAAATTATATAACTATCATTAAATCATGTCAAAGATTTATTTAATTAATTGATGTCACCAAACCTAAAAATTGTAGACATCATGTACTGCTTTTTTTTTTTTTTTTTTTAATTGAATTTTGTTTTCTTTTTTACAAAGTATTTTAGTTTTGCTTTTATTTTTGTACTTTTTACTTAAGACAATTAATCCGCCTTAATACCGACGGAAAATGCGCATATATGTATATATATATATATATTTTATTATTATTATTTAATTAATTTTTTAATTTTTATTAAAGACCAATTTTATCGTTAATTTTTTTTTATTTGTTTTACTTTTTAAAAAAAAATTACCAATGAAAAATTGATGTTGTCGGTAATTACTTAGGAATTTTTTCCATCGGTAAATTATTTTTTCGTTATTTTCTTTATTATTTAATTTTTTTACTGTTAGAACTTTTTTATCCTTTTGCGAAATTAATTTATATTTTTATATATTTTTTAGTTTTATCGATTGAATATTTATCAGTCGATAAATTTATTTTATATATTTTTGATATTTTTAATTTGTTGTGTCCTTTAATATATAATATAATATGATTTTCAAACTATATACTATATAAAATTTGATATATACATGTATAATATAATTTAATACATATATTATAAAATATAATTTTATTATATAAAATATATTATATATATTATATGTATATATATATGTGTGTGTGTGTGTATGTGTATATATTAAACAAAGCAAAAGTTGTAATAAGAATCAACTTAGCTTAGTGGAAAATTGCCACTTTCATACATAACAGTCATGGGTTAATCTACTTGGTGGCAAAAATAGTATTTCTACGAAGTGCTACAAAAAAGTGTTATCTAATATTCATATGTAACACTTTAGAAGTATTTTTTTTAAAGTGATACAAAAAAAGTGTTACATAAGATTCATATGTAACACTTTAGAAATATTGCTTCAAAGTGTTATCAATAGAAAACTTAATGTATCACTTAGAAAAAGTATTACTAAAAGGTAATAAAAGTGATACATTAGACTACAGGTAACACGGATATGCATAAAACGCTTACAAAAGTGCTACCTATTGTCTATAGTAACCTTTAGGGCATTAGGTAACATTTTTTGAGTGTTACCTAATGTCATTTATGTTGTAGTGTTTGGAAGCGTGGGGTGTGTATATAGTGGACCAAATTCAAGATGCAAGTTGATACACTAAGTTTGATATGAACAGTGGTAGCCCATAAGGTGTTGCAAATTCCTAATAATATAATGCTATCACTTTGTTTTCTAGGGAAGGATAGGGCGGCCCTTAAAAGTTTGGAATAACAATCCATGACAAACATGAATAAAATTCTTTTTTTTTATATCAACACTTGCAAGCGATACAAGTGTTGCCAAGTTCTAATAATGTAATAGGCCATATTGGCCACTCATGTTTTGTAAAAATGAAAAATAGTCATGTTACTTTTTTTTGAAAGGAAAATAGCCATGTTTTTCAAAAACAATGTTTTAGCTTATTTTGCCAAAACGACGTTGAACCCATCGTGGTATTTTTCGTGTAGTACTGATCATTTTTAAAAAGAATTGAGGCAAAGATATAACTTGGTACCGAGTGTACATGTCTCTGCACCAAGAGATTTTGACCGGTCCCCATAAATGAGAAAAAGGAAAAATGGATATTTGAACATAATTATAAGTTTTGACTAACAATTTATACCATTTTTTAAGCAGATACCCCATATTTTCAACTTGGGTGAATAATTCTAAAATCCATTTTAATCATGACATCAAAGATAAAAAGATTGGGAAAGAGCACAACTTATGTAAGTTCAAGCATCAGTCCATTAAAGATACTCAAAAGAGCATATATATATATATATATATATATATAGGATGAGATCTCATGCAGGTAGCCTCTCTACCATGTCGCAGGTGGACATATCCCATCCATCCATCCTATTCAATCAATGGTTCAGATTAGGCCTAAAAATACACCTTTTCAATTATTTTATGTGTAAAAAGGGCAAATCAGAACTATCAAAATGGTGTAAAATAATACCATATTTACTTTCCTAAAATCAAGGATCTGATATATTCAATATCACCTTTCCATACAGACACGCCTAATCATGAGCAAAAAAAAAAAACGGATTCACCTTTATGCGTATTTTGCATACAAATGTGTATAATATTGTGCTCGTTGCATTGTTTCGTATAAATATGTATATTTTGGTGTTAATATAACATAAAATATGCGTGTTTGGATGTTTATTTGAGACTAAACAATGGTACGAATTGGTATAAAAAATATTGACAATATTGTACATTGAAAGCATATTTCGTATATACATGTGCATACTATTTTTATAATCATAAAATATGGTATAAAAATAATTTCATTAGGGTATCCCTAAATCATATTTGGGTGTACACTTGTCCGATATTTGGTGATAATATAAGTATTCAGAGTACATTGTTAGATGTTTAATTGAGAATATTGTATTTTGAAAAATTATTTTGTGTGTACATTTAACCGATTGGTGTACAAATATGAAAATTTTTCAACATTACCGTCTCGATAACTACCACGTGTTAATATCGAACAGATCCAATCCAATTGAAAATACGTGAAAAACAAAATTGCCAAAAAAAATGATAACATCAAACAAGTCAACCAAATGTCTCATAAAAACTAATCAGATACCAACAATTGCCTAATCAGATACCAACCTATAGCTAGCTTATCAATTCATATCCACAATTAAAATAAAAACAACCGAACTAATTGTATACCAACTATTTACTAAATGTATACCAACTTATAGCCAAGATTTCATCTATTCATTTCCATTGGTGCAATAAAACAAAATGGGGCAAAAAAATATAGCTACAATTTACCTTTTGGGCATTGAAGATTTCAAAACAGATTTCGCGCTTCGACCTCTTATTAACATTACGCGCACTTCGCCGGCCCTAGAGATGCATGTCTTTCCTGCTTTTCTGCCACAAAAATTATAAACCTCGTATTGAGAAACATGAACTATAAGAAAGAATGCTAACTCAAGCACAATATATAAAAAGAATACACCAACTAAACTAATGGGCAAATCGTATGAACTCTAATTGTATACTTAAAAATAATAATATTTAAACACCATTCATCATTATGCATTGCATGGACATTATATACACATTACCAAACGTATCAATGCATCAAAACACATATTCATACTGTTATAACAATGCTAAATATGCACCAATACATATATCCATGGCTTTTTTTTTTTTTGGTGTTGTGGGTTAAACAAAACACCACAATAGATTTAATTATATACCAAAGGTAAGAAAACATATATAATTCCAAGTAAAATGTAGACCAAAATAACAAGGATTGATTCACCAAAAAATACACAAAATAATTGCCTGCTCTCATTTACTTACTCCAACTAACTTCAAAACCAAGAAAACATCATCACGAATCGACATAAAAGTGAAAGAAAAATCAAGGATAAACCTTTCTACAAAATATACAACCCAAAACTTGAAACAATCGAACTAGAACCGACTTTTACCAATATCGCCAATTGCATTTTGGATTTTGATGCTTAATGAACCCTCGACAATCTTGAAAATTGACACAATTTGTTCTCGTGGTCGAGTGGTAGAATGAAGAAGGAATAGAAGAAATGGTGGATTGGAAGAATAAAGAAGAAAGAGACATTTAAAAAAGGGGGTTTTATTTGTGTGAAAAATCGATTGCAAAAAGTGGAAAAGATTTAATGAAATCCCTAAAAAAGGGGGTTATAGAAGTTACCAAAAACTGTCATTGTGATTATGTTGATGAAATGTCCATTGTGCCTTTAAATGGGCTATATTCAATATAAAAATCAAAAAATATTGGCCTTAGGATTAAACATGATAATGGCTTAGATTGGTCCACACCGCCATTACGGTGAAGGCCTTGCTACATATGATCCTATCCCTTATATATATATATATATATATATATATATATATCTATATGAGAGAATTGATTGGATAAAGCTACGGGATGCATAGAAAATATGAACTGAAATATGTAGATTGGCTTAATGTTGTATAGTTAATATAGGTTATGATGAATTTTTTGTTCATTGGAAAGACGAGAAATAGATAATATCTTGTCGAAGAACAAAAAACATTTTGAATTTTTCGCCCAAGTAACTAAGCTTGAAAAATCAATTGTTACAGTGGTTTGATTTATTTGCCTGGTAGCGACATAAAAAAGTAAAAAATATATCATTTAATTATGCAATTGTCCACATCAAATATATCTTTTGTCATACTATGGAAGTGACATACGAACAGTTAAGCAAAATATTCAAATAATTAATTCAAGCTAGCATGATACTTTTCCAGCACCATCGATTGTTCAAGTTTTTTTTTTGTACAATAAATTAGGAATAGTAGGGGAAGGAACACATGCACTCGGCATGCAGACGAACACCATCCGTCAATCACCCTCACAATAGATATTTCTACCAACGAATCACAACTTTAATTTATGTGAGTTCAAGCATAACTTAGTCCTAATTAAGATACCAAGAGCAAAAACATATGTGTACGTGTACGTGGACAAAGTACAAACATCCTCTCCATCCGCAGATCAAGAGGGTTCCTCAAATAAAGATGGGCGTGATTGCATGAATGTCATCTCGTGAAGGATTATGACTCCATTCCACCATGCAAATGATTATCAAGTGTTTTTTTAATTGTTATCATTTGTCTTATAAAAATCCACAATTTTATACTTTTCTGAAAAAACAATTTTATATGGTAATTTTATGATACTTGACAATCATCCGTGGATTGAAACAGAGATGAAATACATTTTCAATAGAAGATCCTCCCTAACTGATTTGAGAAGGTGTTCCTCCAGTTTGGCAATAAGGCCATCTTACTTAAAATAGAAACTTATAAGTGGCTCATCCTATCATCCCTTAGACTTAGGATGCATGCAGTGGTAGCCGAATATTTTAAAATTTGGAAACACCAGTATGGGCTACCTGCATTGTTCATATCAATCTCTATGTAAGATTCCACTATACAGATTTATCAAGTTGGTTACAATTTGATCAATTTGGTCCCTAACTATGCCGGACTTGGAGATTATCGAAACTAAAACCGTATATTCGAAAATCGAAAAATATCCAACTAAAAATAACTATTGACTTTTTGACTTTTCCTCAAAACGATCGTTCTTAAAATTTTCATGATACATTATTCTCGAGATTTCTTAAATATTCATACCGAGAACGCATCAAATCATATATACCTGAACCGCATATCAAAACCAAAGATCCGAAACTAGAACCGATTTTAGATATTTTTTACATATACACATATAATATTTTTATCTTATTTATAGTTTAATATTGAATTAACTACATATTTCTTTAAAATTTAAGACTATATAAAACATACTACTAGAAATTATCAAATTAAAAGTTTATCATATTTTATCAATATATCAAAATGAATAATTGAATATGAATTTAATTCAAGAAGAGTTACAGATATTGATTATTTATTAAAACTTGGTGGTCATCATATATTACTTTAGTTAAATATGTCTAATAAATTAAATTATAAAATCATATTTGATTTGTAGAAAATATTTTATCGTGATGATATATTTGACTTATTAAGGAACATAACTAGACTCATCCCCTAATCAAAAAATAATTAAATTTAAAACTAATTAAATTATTCAGAAATTGCATCAAAACTAGAGCAATCATCTAATCAATAAATTTAGACATTGAGACAATAAACATACATAAATTTTCGCTTCATATTAATTTGTCAATTTTATTAGTTAATTATACTTTTCTAATTAAGTCAAGAGCTATGGGAAAATGGGCCAAGATTATACTTTCTCCTATTCAAAATAGAATATTTTTAGTGAATAAAAATACATATATTAAGGATTATTAAAATACCCAATATACCATTAATTAATAAAAAGATGGGCGTAATTGCATGAATGTCACCAAGTGAAGGTTCACATAGCTTTTTGGCATGTGCTCAACTCCTGCTTATAGACTATATGATTTCAAACCATTTCATTTAGGTTTCAAGAAATATACAAGAAAAAATGGTCTTATAGTCCTTTCCCAATTGTAGTTAATTGTCATCATTTTTAGCACACAATGTATGTACAAAACAATAAGAATTTTTCACGTTCCTTGTAAAGGATTATGACCTATTCCACCATACAAATAATTATAAAGTGTTTTTTTAACTGATATCATTTCATTTTTATAAAATCCACAATTTATATTTGAAAACAATATATATCAGAATTTTTATACACCGACAATCATCCTAATCGAAATAGCGATGAAACACATTTTCAATAGAAGATCCTCCCTAACTGATTTGAGAAGGTTCCTCCGATTTGGCAATAAGGCCATCACTTAAAAATAGAAACTGATATGGCTCATCCTATCATCCCTGAGACTTAGATGCATGCAGTGGTAGCTGAATATTGTTAAAATAGGAAACTTATAAGTGGCTCATCCTATCATCCCTTAAACTACCTGCATTGTTCATATCAATCTCAATGTAAGATTCAACTATGTAGATTTCATCAAGTTGGACAATTTGAATTTGGTCCCATTAGCAGTGCGATGACTTGAAAATTATCAAAACCAAACCGATATTCGAATCGAAAAATATCCGGAAACAAAATAACCATTGACTTTTGACTTCTTTTCCTAAAAACGGTTGGCCCCAAAATTTTTCATGATATGATTCTCGAATTTTTCAAATATTCATACCGAGAACTGCATCAACCATATATACCAACCGCAATAAACCGAAGATCCAAAACTGACACTACAAACAAAACACGGCTTTTGCTTCTCGCATTTTTAGTAGCGACTTTGTGTCGGCCCCAATTAGATATATTTAGCAACGACATCGTTGTTGTTTACATCACAATTCTTACAAGCTCGCGTGGGATAATATTGAGTAATCAGAAAAATCTTCCAATATTTTGGGATACTTTTGTCGCCTCAAGAACCAGCTTTTTCGGTAGTGAGAACCGATTTTAGATATTTTTACATATACATATATAATATTTTTATCTTATTTATAGTTTATTATTGAATTAACTACACATTCCTTTAAAATTCAATACTATATAAAACATAATACTAGAAATTATCAAATTAAAATTTTATCATATTTTATCAATATATCAAATGAATAATTAAATATAAATTTAATTAAGAAGAGTTACATTATATTGATTATTTATTAAAAACTTGGTGGTCATCATATATTAATTTAGTTAAATGTTCCTAATAAATTAAATTATAAAATCATATTTTATTTGTAGAAAATATTTTAATTTGATGATATTTGACTTATTAAGGAACATAAACTTCAGATCCATCCCCTAATTAAAAAATTAATTAAAATTTAAATTAGTTAAATGATTCGTGAATTGCATCAAAAACTAGAGAATCATCTAATCAATAAAATGAGACATTGAGACAATAAACATACATAAACTTTCGTTTCATATTAATTTGTGAATTTTATTAGTTAATTATACTTTTCTAATTAAGTCAAGAGATGTGGGAAAATGGGCCAAGATTATACTCCCTCCTATTCAAAAGAAATACTCTCTCCTTATTCAAAATAAGTCATTTTTTAGGAAACACACATATTAAGCGGATTGTGTTAAAATATCAAATATACCCTTAATTAATAATAAATGCTACTTTGGAACAAACAAATTTAGGTATTAGTGTTATGGGGAAACAATATATTTAAGTAATTGGGAAATCTTTTTCTTCACCAACCTTGAAATGTGAGGACATTCTTTGAAAAATTCATGTGCCAAAAAGACACTTATTGTGAATAGTGAGGATATTTTTTAGAATAAAAATACACATACCAAGTTGATTGTATTAAAATACCCAATATACCATTAATTAACACTACTACAAAAAGACATTTACATCGTATTTAACATCGGTTATTACACAAACCGGCGTAAAAAACGTATACCTTCTGTAATTTTTAGAAGATATCTACATCGGTTGTGCAGTAAACGCGATGTAAAGTTTTAATTTACATCGCTATCAAATGAACCGCTTGTGTAAATAATCGCTTACACTATAAAGCAATAGATGTAGAAAATACCTGGTGGCATATTTGTAAACTTTTTAAAGATGTTTTCATCATTTGTTATTAAATGCTGGCGTAAATATTCTCCTCTATTCCCTTTCTTTAGCATCTCGCTTTTTTTTTCTTCAAATCGATTATACTCTATTTTCCCAAATTAAATTTCTCGATTTCTCTCGCCATTCCTCCGCCGCCGCCACCGTTGCACAATCATTCCGCTAGAGCGCCTTCATCTTATGCACTATGTGCATGGTCAAAGCTCTGTCAAGATAGGGAGAATGGTTTTCAAATGTCAGTTGTTTCAAACCCTAACCTTTTTCGGGCAAGTCGTGATTTTGTGGTTCGGGGTCAAGAACGGGTATTCCTGAGGCCGGTTCTGAGGAGATATCAATAGAGCACGGATCCACAGGGGCAGAATTTGTCTTAGAGAGGAAGACGTTTAATTGAAACGCCGAGAAAACCTATGCAAGAGAGGCCTTTTGTTCATTTTTTTGTGTGGGAAATTTGTGATGTTGTTCTTTTGGGCTTATTCTGAAAGGATCAGCCAAATGTCTAAATCGATATATAAGATTTTAATGACATTTTGATTTTTATTGATGATCGCTTTTAAGTAATTTGTTTATTATTCGTCATTTGACATACCGTTCGGATCTGCTAGCTAGTGGGCCAAGTTCTATGTTGTGAAGATTTTACACAAAATGTATGTCGATCCGACTTGTGGTGGTGGCTCTATTTAAGCAGTTGAAATACGGGGCTCGGGCTTTCTGCAAGCGCTGCTTTCGGCCAGCTGCGGGAAATAGGTCCCGGCGGGTGTTGGTAAGGTTTGTAATGGGTTGAATAAACCTTACTAAATTTTCGCATTTAGTCCTTTTTAAATCTAGAGTTGATTCTGATGACAAAGATCCTTGATGGATACTTAATTAATCACCAAGAGAGTTAATCTCAACACACCACTGAGCCATGGATGGAGAATCTCAAATTATTGCTTTAATTTAACTCAAATCGGTTTTATTTTCTTAAGACTTAATAACTTTTACAGGTTTGATTAAGCAAGATTTTAGAGCTTGATTTTTAGTACTTATAATTTTATCAAAATGATAACAATTATTTGTATATGTTGTTTTAAAAGTGAAATTTAAAATGCTCAAACAAAATAAAATAGTATAGTTTTTATAGAGGTTCAAGACGGGGTATCTTTTTCTAGCTCCTCTCTTCTCCCAACTCGGAGGAACCATCAAGATGATCACGCTGCACAAACCCGTATGTTTCCTTGATCACAATACCACTGACTTGATCCTTGGACTCACCCTGGGACGCATTGATCACCACTAGGCTTCTCCAGACGACTACTCTTTCTTCACAGTGGCTTGTTACTTACATGCCACTGCTCAGCTCTTGATTTGATTTTGATCACGAAGCCTCCAAATAAGATACTTGGTCTAGCCTTTGAACCTTCTGCAACCTTCCTGAATGTAGACCCCTTGTTTTCGGATAAACTAATCAACCGATTCTTTCCCTTCAAATATGGAGTTGTCGGATTGATGTACTTCTGTGAATGCTTGTATGGACCCAGAACGCTTTCGGCTTTTCTAATAAGCCTCAGATATCCTGTTGTGTGTTTATCCATTTTTTTTCAAACAAACTCCCTCAGCCTTTTATATTTTGAACTTTCAAAATTTGCCCTGAAGAGATAGTTTATTTTCAAAAAGCCACTGCAATGTTGTTTAAATTTTGAATTGCCATTTCATATGAATTGCTCTTTTCCACCTTTCGTAGTTCATTTACCTGTTTCGCTTCCATTGGTTCATTCTTGCACGCTTCGGATCGAGCACTCCAAGAAAGGTGGGTATGGAGATAATATTTGGCAACTTTGACTGTGCAATCTGCTTTTACATCCACTTCGACTTCATTTCCTGCTTTCCTCAGTGACTTTGGAAGAGTCACTTCCAATCATCGGGATGACTTCTTCGGCCACTTCAACTGAGACTGGGCTTTTCTCGAGTCGAACCATGATCCACTCCACTCACCGCAAGATCTCCAAGAGAGTCTGCCCACTCTTCTTTGCTATACTTTTGTCTTTCAAATAAGTCTTCCTTCAGTCTTCATCTTGTTCCGATGTATACAGCCAAGGTGAATTTACTTTTAACTCCTCAAATGCAAAGCCAATTTAATTGTTACAATACATTTTATAAAGAAGAACTTGGAAAAGCAACTTTCATTCTAAGTTTTATATGGTATTCATCAAATCTAAATAATAAAATTCCAATTTCCCCTTTTGAGAGATGCCAAACTTAAATCATTCAAAGATGCAACAAATGACATACAGATAGTGTATCGACATGTAATGTATGCGCAGAATCAATTTTTTTATTGATCATATCATTCCGCTTTTAACACAATCGCCATAAGGTGTATCGAAAGATATAATCGTCTTCACAAAAATTGTGCTAATTTATACTCTTTATTATGTATGACTTACATTGTATGTATTTGATAATAAAATACATTTAAGGTTGACAAAGAACATCATCTCCTTCATTGCCTCCTTCTCTTTCATCTTGTTCAAAGATTTCTCTTTTTTCTCACACAACGCTTCTTCTTTTTCTTCTCATATGCTTTCCTGGCAAATTTCTATCTTTTCTTATTCTTCCTCTCGCCTCTCCCGCCATACTGCAGCCTCTGTCTCTTTGTTTTCTTCTTCTATTCTTTTGCATACCTGCCAGTAGTTTTAGCCACTTTCAATTTACACTGTCAATACCTGCAAGAGATCCCTCCTTTCTTCCTCGGATCTACGATTAATATTCGGCAGCAGTGCCTAGGTCTCAAGCTTCTTCCTCCACTATCGCTTCTTCCTCACCTCTAAATAGATCGAATCAAGTCTTTCTTTCCACCGAGTGATTTCACGAGTGACCACAGAGTGGATCACGGTTGTCACACCGTCGCTCACGCCTTCTTCACAGGTTAATGCGAGACTTTTTCCAAGACAGTCCGCAAGCTTGAGTTTACGTACATATTTTGCAAAAAGTATCCCTTTGATCGAGCATTTTAAATTCATCGACCACGCGGGCTCTCAGACATCCGAGACGGAATAGGCTCGCTTCACCGAATGCCTCCTGTTCTTTCAAGATGTTCATCACCCCGCATCCATTCTTCCTTCCACTCTATTCATCCTGCCTAATTGATTTTCTCTTCACCATGGGATGTTAGAGTGTTGGAGGGCAGAGTCATGTGGAGTTTGTCGCTTATAATGTCACTGTGATAGGACCTTGTTGGGGGTTTGTGCAATCATCACGTTACATCTCATAAGATCCTTCCCTCAACAGTTTTCCTTTCTTCTCTCGCTTCTGCAAGCATCTTCTCAAACCTGATTTTCCTTCATGCTCCTTTCTTTTCTATTTCGTATTTGCTGCCATGTATTCTTCCCCTCTTTTTTGGCATCATCAAAGGATAGAGGAACCTCAGGAACATGTCAAAAGTATGAAGCTTCAGCTTCAAGTAGTCAGTTCTCGCTTTCAAGTTCCTGATGCTGTATGAAAAGACGAATTCAGATCGAGTAAATCGATTCAATAAATCAGTTTCATCTCGCCCATGAGAAGGCCGAATTTTCTTGGTCATGTGTTCTTCCAAACGTCGTAGATCATTTCAGGCTTTTGCCCACGCAGCAGCCTTGATCTCGCAGCGCGAGCCTATGCATATGCTCAATGTGTTCTTCCCGCCTTCGTCTTTGCATCGTAAGATTTTCTCGCTTTCTCCACACCAAAGAGCCTTGTTGAACAATTGTCCATAGCATCTCACCGCTCCACACGCATTGCTGTCATTGCTACCATTCCTTGTCCAAATCATACGCCTTAAATCACCGGGTAGTGGTGGTGATCTCTTGTCCACGCATGTCCAAAGAGGTTGATGCCTTCCATCTCAACCTCAAGAAAAGAAAGGTTTGAACACTTCTTTAACTTCACCGATTCTTTCCGTTGGGCCTCGATGGCCATACAGCATCAAGCCAATCAATTGAACGATGGTGTCCGATGGAAGAATGTGAGCTGGTTTGTAATAGCGTGCTTGTTCGCTTCCTCGATTCTTCTGGAGTTCGGGTATCTCCAAAGGAGAAAGGGAAAGATTCTACAAAAGATTCATCACCGCCTAATCGGGATTTGTCTAGGATGAGCTATGCGTTGAAGCCCTTCATGAATCGATCCCGCCGTTGTACTGAGGAGCCCGAGCACGTGGTCTCTTGTTCACTGGCTTTATTATGGAAGTGATCCTGCCTTGCCGAGCCCTCACTGCCTTAATGTGCCTTCTGGCTGGTCTCACCGATTTCTCCATTTCAAAGAGAATGGGTCCTGGTCACCCATCGTGTCATCTTGTGTTACCCGACGAGTCAGATTTGTCATGTCATCATCAAACAGCGGTTTGACGATAGTCTCTTTCACCGACTTGCTCGTGTTTGAAACATCCGCAACAGCTCCTTTGATTTGTCATGGGGGATGACTCGCCTTCTTCTTCGCCTTCCTGCATCCCGTGGTCGACATCGTGGTTGTCCTGAATCATGAAGCCACAACATCTCCTTTCTCGACGGGTCGATGATACCGTGAGGGATGTTCTTACTTGCATTGCCACCCCCGGAAGTCTCAACCTCCCGGGGCTCATTTCCTTCCAAAGAATTCACCTGGCCACAGGCTTCGTCCTCCTTTTCGACAGTGGCAGCTTGTTAGGGTCTTCTTGCACATCCATTGAGTCTTTCAACTTCTTGGATTGCACTTTCATCGCCTGCAGGTTAACTCCTGCATTGTTCTTCCTGTGTCTTTGAATGATCTAAACAGGCCATTAGCCTTCGTAGAGCACAGTACTTTCACCGGTGATACCTCAACTGCCTCGAGCTTCGTTGATGGCAACTTCTGTCGTTTCTTCGTGTTTGGAATTTTCTACTTCGCCTCCTGCTTCCTTATGGAGTCATCTCGCGCATCCTCCGACCTTGCCGGCAGCTGGAGGAGCTTCTCACCGGCTGACTCACCGAGTGACTTGGAACAGGTCACTCGCTCAAACTCCCTAATGCTTTGATTGATTGCTCACCAAACAGCAGAGTTAACACCTTCAATAGTCTGCTCGATCGGTCCCCACTATCCCAGCTTCATCGCCATCTCCCTTTATTACCTTCTTCGAGTGAGTCAAGTGGTAAAGAAGAACAACAAGTGGTTATTACCAATCCACCCCATTGACCCATTTACTGTGTTCTCGTATACTCTCCTGTCCCTCCATTAATCTTTGTCGCGGAAGTGATTTCGATTCTGTGTGCAATGCTTGCCGCACGCAGAGTCCTACCACGGCCCAGTGGGCAGAGACACGGTCAGCTGGGCAGTGGATCACTGGCAGTGGGCATATGAGCATGTTCGTTTTCTTTTCTACAGGGCAAAGTATTTTTCAACCGCAGTGGCGTTTTCTTCTCGTCGAGAGAACAATGATCTTCTGGATGCACCGATTCCCCTCATCAGCGTCGCCTTCCTCATGAAGCTCGCTTCTCGAGCGCGCAGAGGCTAGCTCCCAACATTCTCTTGCACATGGGAAAAGCCTTCCCATGCCTAAGAGGACTCTTTCACCTCCACAGCCGCCAATCACTGTGCCATATCCCGTGATCCTCCAAATGTGCCATCTTCTTTGAAGGACTTGTTCCCACGCCTCCGGGCAGAAACTGTCAGAGATAAACTCACTTAAATGAGCTTTCTCTTTTCTTCGATGATCGCAGCCCATCACAAATGACTACTATTGAATAAAGACAAGTCACAAATGGATGTTAACACACTGCAACTATGTCCAACAATTTGTGATGAATCCTCTTCAGCCTCTTGTTTATTGTGTATATTATTTTGCCAGCAAGGCCTGACTCTTATGCTTTTTCCAGCAGGCCACCAAGTTGCATCACTCTCTTTAATCTCGTATGCTCCCATTGAGGGAGCAATATTCAAACAAACTCAGTAAGCTGAGTAGCCTAATTGCCTCAGGAATGATGACTTGATCCCTTCATCGTGAATCTCAAAGATTCAATGAGAATTGCTACACCTCCTCCACATAGCCTGATATTCTAGCGTTAGAAACGCTTTTAGTCCTGGACGCTTCCAACTTCTCAACGATTTTCTTCTACTAGAAGCCATCGACTCCTGCTTTCACCATTCTATTTAAATCTACCGTCGAACCTGTGGATTTGCTTTCCTAACTTGGTAAAGTCATAAGTCGTGCCATTTCTCAGATTATATCAAGGAAAAACTCATAAATTGATTTCCAAGGTTGATAGGTTTTGAGAGATGGTTTTCATTGAGAGAAAGAGATGAACAGCTTTTAGTATGTGAGAGAGAAAAAACTCCATTTGAAAACGGTTTAATTATGGTTTATGTTAGACGTGCAAAGTGTTTTAATTGTGATCAAATCACCCGCTTGATTTCTTTACGCCAATCGAAAGCATTTCATGTCTCGACGTAATGCGGCGGAAGATTTATATCCAATCATAAGCTTCGGGGCGCAGCTATGTCTCATGACATCATCATTATCGCCACGTTGTTCTTAAAACATTCCCGCTTTTAGTCAAAACGATCAAGTTGGCCATTTTGCTCATAAGTTAGCAATACGTAACCGAACGAAGCATACC
>JABTTQ020003079.1:0-131678 GCA_016081115.2 Rehmannia glutinosa
GATGATGAAAGAGATGCTCAAGACAACACAAAATGAGACAACTAAAGGTGATTTGCTTCAACGATGTGAGATGGTTGAGAGACCATCTACCGAGAACTAGTCATTGGAGATGTGAGAGATGGTGTGAGAAGATCCATAGCTCAAGAAGAAGCAATGTGCACTTGTTTCATTTCTCAAATAGAGCCAAAAGATGTGTCCCAAGCATTGGATGACACATTGGATTCAAAGCCATGCAAGAAGAGTCGAATCGGTCGAAAGGAACAAGGTATGGGAATTGGTGCGAGAGACCAACTCATCAAAATGTTATTGGCACAAAATGGGTTTGAAACAAGATGAATGAGGAAGGATGCGTGGTAAGAAACAAAGCAAGATTGGTAGCCAAAGGGTGTTACCAAGAAGAGGAATAGATTTTGATGAAACATTTGCTCCTGTTGCGATTAGAAGAATAAGGATGTTTTCTTGCCTATCCCTGCACACAAAAACTTCATTGTATATCAAATGGATGTGAAAAGTGCATTTTAAATGGATTGTTGGAAGAAGAAGTCTATGTTGAGCAACCTCCAGGCTTTGAGCGAAGACCATTGGAGATAAGGTGTACAAGCTCAAGAAAGCTTTATATGGATTGAAACAAGCACCTAGAGCATGGTATGACACATTGTCTCAATTTCTAATCGACAATGGATTCACCAAAGGCAAAATGGACAAAACACTCTTAAGTCGAGATGGGGAGAGTATCGCTTGTTCAAATATATGTGGATGATATCATTTTTTGGATCCACAAACAAAGAGTTGTGTGATAAGTTCTCAAACCTCATGCAAGGTAAATTTGAAATGAGCATGATGGGAGAGCTAACCTTCTTCCTAGACTTCAAGTTAAATGAAGGATGGAACCTTCATAAGTCAAACAAAGTACACGGAGATTTAATGAAGAAATTTGGTATGGAAGAGAAGTCTTCGTGAAAATACTAATGAATACATCACCAAGATGGACATGGATGCGGATGGTAAAGTTGTAGATCAAACAAGATACGTGAGCACTTATGGATCTTTGCTTCATCTAACAAAGAAGCGGCCGGACATCACCTTTGCAAGTAGGTGTATGTGCAAGATTTCAATCTCGCACCAAAGGAGAGCCATATGATTGCGTAGGTAAGAGAATTCTAAGATATTTGAAGGATGCAAAGAAGTTGGCTTATGGTATCCAAAGGAAGGTGGATTCAAGCTATTGCTTACTCGGACTCGATTATCTATGTGGATGTAAAGTTGACATGAAGAGTACTTCAGGTACATGTCAAATGCTTGGAAACAGATTGGTTTCTGGTTTTAGCAAGAAGCAAAACTCAATAGCCACATCCACAGGCAAGCAGAGTACATAGATGCGGGCGTTGTTGCAGCCCAAGTCTTATGGATGAGACAACAAAATGAGAGACTATGAAATTGAAGAAAAAGAGATTCCAATTATATGTGATAAACAAGTGCTATTGCAATCACTCGAGAATCCCCGTGTTGCATTCAAGAACAAAGCACATTGATGTCGATATAATTTTATAAGAGATCATGTTGAAAAGAAAGACATCACTTTGGAATATATCTCAACCGATAAACAAAGATTAGGCGACATATTCACCAAACCCTTATGTGATTCAAGATTTGAAGAGCTTAAGCATGAGCTAGGGTTAATTGAAATGAGTGACACTCGTAAGACGATAAGAAAGAAGAGATGGAACGTGAAAAGATGAAAATATAACAAATCTCATGAATCAACCAAGTGAATCACCAGATCGGAAAGTCGTGTCGAGTGGTTAGCCGATACCGAGTCACTAAACGAAAAGAGAGAAGAAGAGTCATTTGTGGACTAAGTTGAGTCATTTATGAGCTAAGTGACAAAAATGCGATGCGTTTTAATGAGCGGGAATATTTTTAAGGATAGCGTGAGCGCATGATAATGACGAATACAAAGTCAAAAGTCAAGCACGATAAGCATATATGATTGATATAAATGTCTTTGCCGCATTAAACGCGGCAATTAAATGCCGATCGGCGTGCTAAATAACGAGACGTTGATCTCGATCAAAATTCAAAAAGCGAAAACACGTCCTTTCATAACCTTTATATACTCATTCTTTCAGGTTTTCTCTCTCACACTTAAAATTGTTCATCTTCAATCATTCGAAAACAAGTCCTTTTCTCTCAAAACCCTACGAGTTCTCAAGCAAGTTCATCAAGATTTAATCAAGAGAAACTTCCAAAAATGGCACCAAAGCTTAATTTCGTCAAGTTATCGAAGCAAATCCACTCGGTTCGATTTGTGGATTTTGAAGGAATGGTGAAACAGGTTGGATGAAACCCTAGTGAAGAAGATAACCGATATCTTTGGAAAAGGCCGGTCTAAGACCTTTTCTTACATTGGAGTATTCGCACACCTACGGAAGAGGTGGGCGATTCTATGTGAATGCCGAGAGTGCGGGGATGAAGGCATCAAGTCCTCCGTCCACCGCAAGGACATCATGATCACTACCAAGGACCTTGCGAGCACTTTGTTTCCGCCTCGAGAGTATGCCGTAAATCTACGAAGCTAATGTCACTTGGCCGCTACATGGAAAGAAGTAGTCAACCGGAGTGTCTTTGGAAAGTCATCTACGGTGAGAAGAAGTCTGCTGGGCGACTATCACAAGGTTTCGATGGATGTCGTCTCAAAATGTGTGGATATGAAGTTCGCGCTTTCAATCAATGTCAAAGACTAAGCGATCGTCGCTACGGCCGCGATCATTCAAGGAAAGAAAGTTAATGGTTGAGTTTGTGTACAAGACTGCCGTATGTTGTAAATAAATCTTTCAAGGAAGATGGATCCTTGGAGGATCACTTGGCTATGGCCTAGTTATTGGGCATTTGATGGGAGTGAAGGGCATTCCCCTTCAACATGGAAAGCCCTTCTATGTAAACAAGAAGATGTGTTCGGGCTAACCTTTCGGGGAGCCTTAAAAGAGC
This sequence comes from Rehmannia glutinosa, assembly GCA_016081115.2. Lineage (NCBI taxonomy): Eukaryota > Viridiplantae > Streptophyta > Magnoliopsida > Lamiales > Orobanchaceae > Rehmannia > Rehmannia glutinosa. The sequence goes on from JABTTQ020003079.1 coordinate 2,989, forward strand.
CCATGCGAATAGGGGCGGATACAAGTGAGGGAATCGGTGACCCCGGGACACGATTGTTTCCTCCTCCCAAGAAAAAGCCGCAAAGAAGAAGGTTGCCCCCGGCAAAGAAAGTCAACAGACGCTCACGCCGCCTGCCCGGAAGTCGCTGCCTGAAAGCAGCCGTGTCTCCCGCCCACGCAACGAGGTGGAGAAGAAAGCCCAAATACCTTCTCGGCCATCGAAAGAAGAGGGGCTGCCAAGCCCGAAAGGCAACTCCATCTAAAAGATGCTCAGGCCCCTGCCAAAGGAACTGAGTAAGAAGAAGAATCGAACCAGAAATTCCTCTAGTAAGAACCAAGAGAAGAAGGAGAATCTCCAAGCTCTCAAGAGCTTGAGAAGACAGCTGAGTCTGCTACTCAGCTGGAAAAAACATCTAAGGCTGACACGCGTTGAGAAAGTCGGTTTAAAATTGTTGATGAAACCGCTAAGTCTGAAGGTGATCAGCAGAGGCTTATCAAAGAAGCAGTTGTGACAACGGAATCTCCTATTGAAAAGGTTGTCTCTCCACCTGCCACAGATGCTGTAGAAGGCGAAGAGCAGCAGAGTATGCTACCGTCCATCCCTGAAACGGAAGGACAGAAAGAGGATGGAAATGATGATGTATTTGTTGTTTCTCTTTGTCATCCCAGGCGTCCGGCGTCGTCACGTGAATCGGGCATGGAAGCTAAGCAACTCCGGTGCGGTTCGAACACCCTGAATTTATAGAAGAGGAAAATGAATTCACGCAATTCATTAGAGTTACCAATGTCAGAATGGCTCTTGTGAAGAGCTGGCTTTGCATGGATCTCTCCGTATCATAAAGGCGAATGAGAAGGACAAAGATGAAGAACAAGCCCGTGCCGGAGAAGGCAAATATATGTACCCTCACTGGAACTCGGAACATACGCATCCTCATTTAGATGTGTTGTCAAACACCGATGAAGACTTGGATCCATGGTTACAAGAAAAAGTCCGATATGCGGCAAGCTCTAAGGGACTCCAGGCTAATGCATGAGCGACAATCGATGGAAGGACCGGAGAGTCTTCAAAATCTCTCTGGAGATAACCGTTGGGAGTGGTGCGGATTGCCCACGATTATTCTTGCGACCACGTCCCGAGTACACTCGGAAGATGGGTCCAAGGACTTGGCAATGAGGCTGGGAATTTGGGCACCCAAGTTGAGCCAACCCCTATTGAAGGTGTTTTACCCACCTTTTCGTTGAGCACTCAATGGAAAAAATCGGGAGTTTGGAGAAGAGTGACCCCATCATCATCCAACTCAGGTTGGTGTGCCGGTGAGGAAGAAACTCACTCACCGCGGCAAGGTCGGAGGATCTGCGGATGACTCCATATTGCGAAATGAGGCAAAGTGGAAAAGGAAGAGAACCACAGGGAGACCGGCTTGTGGCTCGGACGAGTTGAGTCATCCCGGTGAAGTGCCAAGCGCTGCTAGGCCGAGGGCGTTGTTGATGCAAATCGAGCACAAGGTTGAAAATGCCCCGGGAGTTAACACTTTGGGCACTAAAGTGCAATCGAGGGTTGAGACTCCTTCGGATGCCAATGACCAAGACCCAAGGCAGTGCGTCTGTCGGGGGATTGCCAAGACCTCATTGCCGAGTTGATAATCTTTGGAGGTATTGAAGGCCGAGGAGGTGAGACTTCAGGTAAAACTCGAGGAGATAAAAGCATCCCTCTTGTCATTATTCTTTGATTGAGAAAAAGGAGATTAGTGCTCTTCATGATTCCCAAGACAACCCCGATATATCCTTTTAAGGATCAAGACGGCGAGTCCACTCCCATTGCTCATCACAAAGCACTCGGTGAGGATGTTCTTCCACGCAGACGAGTTAGGCAACTTTTAAAGCTCTCCGTCAAAAGTTCAATTTTGGTGATGAACCAAGCTCCCCCAGGCTTCATCATCTTCCGATAGACGTTGATGATGCGGTTGAGGACAAGGAAATTCATTTAGCGAGAATCGAGGCCGACGAAGCCTGTTAAAACGAAAGCTCGATCGGTGGCCAATCAATCAACCAGGCCAGTGAGACCGAGTCACCTGTGCGGGCTCCCAAAGCCGCATCAAAAATCGACTCAACCCGGATCATCAAAAGACGAACAACTATTCAATTGATCCCATATATGTGAGATGATGCATTGAAGAAACATTCCCTTTCTCAATTGAGATGCCCAACCTTGAAGAAGAGACATCTCAAGAGCGTGGCGCTTCAACATCCGAGCCGATCCGTAATTCCACCGACTCCATTGTTCAGACTTTGATTTTGATGTTGCATGGTAGCCGTTGAATCAAGTGACAACCGAGATCCATGAAGTCTTCAAGAAAATCTGTGGAGAGATTGAGAAGATCGAATGGTACGAGGCCTCACTAGATATGCGGCCCGGACAATGAGTGCCACTCACGTGACGACGGGGATTGTGATACGGATTAGGAAATAGTGTCGGCCAGCGAGTACAATGCGATATGAGCAAGTCCGATATTTCAAGGCATTGTACAACAAGATCTTAGTTTGGAGGTGCGACAATCGATATGAAGCGGAGGATGCGCAGTGATATTGACAGAATGCATGCCTCTCACACAACTGAAATGGAGCTACTGCGTGAATTTCATCGAAAATAAATTATGCATGTTGAGGAGAATATGAATACTAAGTTCAGCTTTCTCATGGCTGAAATGAAACTAGTGGCAGCTGAATCGAAAGCCACTCGCTCAAATTCTCGCACAAGACACATACCGCAGGACTCAGCGGAACTCGCTCTCACCTTTGGATTTCATGCTCATTGAGATGTTTCCAGGGGTTTCTCTCTCTTTCGATGATGCCAAAAAGGGGAAAGAGGAATACCTGAGGAAGCTGAAAGAAGAGACAGTTGTTGAGAAGAAGAAGGGGAAGGAGCAAACAACTGTTGAGAAGAAGAAGGAGAAGGGAAAAGATGTTGAGGGGGAAAGGTCAAAGAATGTGACATTAATGCTTGCTGAAACCCCTCAGCAAGGTCATGTCACAACATCGATAATCAGCAATCTTCCAGTGACTCTGCCGCTCCAACACTCTGTTGTGCCTATGTCTGAGAAGAGAAAGATTGTGGAAGCAAGAATGAAGGAGGTTGAAAGAAAGACGGATGCTCGTGTTCTAGAAGTACTGAAACTTACGGTGGCATTCCAGCAGGAAAGGACACAGATGCCATTCCAGATGATCGAGACGAGCCAAGATCCGTTGAAGAATTTAAAACACTCGAATCCGAAGGATATTTCAAAAACATGTCCATAGCCCAAGCCTGGGATTTGTACTGGGAGAAGGTCGAAGTTGTCTGCGAAGAAGCCGACAGCAGCGTGACCATTCAGTGGTAAGAATAAGACTCGATCTGATAAACGCCCGGAAGGAGGAGGAAGAAGTGGTGGAGGAAGAGGTTTTCAACCAGACCTCTACCCAAAAACATTGAATATGAGATCCGAGGAAAGAATGGAAGGATCTCTGGTCAGTATGATGAAGTAGCCAATTGGGAAGTGGCTAGGAAGAATCTTTGAATACGTGAAAAGAATCAAGGAGGAAAATAAAAGGCAAGATCATTTGTGGCAAGAAAGGCAAGAAAGGAAAAGAAAAGATGAAGGCGGGAAGAGAGCTTATGAAAAGAAGAAAGCGGTGAAGAAGAAAAGAAAAGAAAGAGAGCGTGATGACAGAGAAGAAAGAAAAGAAGAGCGTGAAGGCGATGAAGTATAGCCGCCAACCCTTCGTGTATCTTACTTTTGTAAATACATATGTGTGTAAGTCATCCGTACATTCAATAAAGTTCTCACGTGCATTTTCTCTCTATTGTTGTATCTTAGCATAGATATGTGTGGTTTGCTAGATATGAGTATGCTCTGATACACCTTGTAAACAGCTGTGTAAAGGACAAGAATGATATGATCAATAAAATGATCTATTCAACACATACATTCTTTATTCTTGCATATGTCAGTATGTATCCGTGTTGTTTACATGTTGCTTAATATTTTAAGTTTTGGCATCGGCAAAAAGGGAAATTGTTGGGAAATAATTTTTTTAGATTTTGATGAATGCCATGTAAAACTTAGATTAGAATGTTGGTACCCCATTTTCCTTGTAATTCTTATTGTAATAGATAGGGTTGAATGAGCTCGTCAAGCTATGCACGGGAATACAAGTCAATGTTGAAGAAGTGAAGTGAAGACTCCGAGGAACAATTTGAGTATGCCAAGAAAAGAAGATCAAGGACTCGACTAAAGACGAATAAAGTGAGGGACAGGTGTGAAGAAGGGTTAGTTAAGTCAACCCAGAAGCCAAGTCACAAGTTGAAGTGGCGGATGAGTCTTAATCATTGGAGCAGACTCAAGTCACTCCAGGGAAAAGCGATTTGCAAGAGGAGTTAAGCGAGAAGAATCCGTTGCACAAAAGTCAAGAACATTACTTAAATAAGTAATACTTCCATCTTTGCCATGTCTTAAAGTGCTCGATCCCGGACGCGCAAAAGTGTAGGTCCCAAGGGGTGTAAGTGTAAGGTTTAGAAGGGGGTTGAATAAACCTTACCAAATTTTCGATTTAGGCCTTTTAAATCTCGAGTTCTGGTGTTTGTGTCCTTGATGGACGGTCGAATTAGTCCCTCGGTAGAGTTAATCTCTCAATGATTTCGGTGAGTCATTAATAAGAGTAACTCATTTGTTGGCTATAATTTCACTGTTTGTGGTTTTGTTTTCAGCGGAAGACTTAACACCCTTAAGTTTGATTAAGCAAGTTTTTCTGACTTGATTTAGTACTTATAGATTATCAAATGGATAGCAAATTTATCGTGAGATATAAGCAATTAAAAGTGCGTAAATTTAAATGCTGAAATGTAAATGACACGAGAAAGTTTTTATAGAGGTTCGAAGATGGGGTAATTCTTCTACTCCTCTCTTCTCCAACTCCTAGAGGAATCCACTAAGTAATGATCGGTTTACAAGGTGGTAACGGTCCGGATACAAGTCTTGATCACAACGGCCGACTTGATCCTTTGGGACTCGATCTGGACGCCTTGATCACTCGGTGGCTTCTCGTGACGACTCGGCTTCTTCACGCAGGGCATTGCTTGCTACTACATGACTCACTTGCTCAAGCACTTTGGATTTGATCACGAAGCCCTCCAAAAGCTTAAGACTTGGTTGAGCCTTGAACCTTTCTACAATCCTTCTTGGAATGTAGACCCCTTTTTCGTATTTTCCTCTTCAAGCGATTGAAGTTCTCTTTCCTTCACGAGGTAAGTGTTGGATTGATGTACTTGAGATGTAAAAGCGAGGATTGAGAATGTTTGATTATTGATAAGCTTGTATATCTCACGTGTGTCATTCATCCACGCATCATTCTTCTCAATCAAACTCCTCGGCCTTTTATAGTGAACTTTCAAAAATTTGCCCGTTGAAGAGATAGGCTCATTTTTGAAAATCACTTTGCGATCGTTGGTGTGCGATTCTTGGAATTGCCATTTCCTCGTATGAAATGTTTTATCACCTTTTTAGAGTTCGACACGGTGTAGTGCTTCCCATTGGTTCATTTCTTTTGCACGCGGGGACCGAGCACTCAAGAAAGGTAGTATGGAGATATTACTTGTTTAAGTAAATCTCTTGATTTACGGCAACGGTTCTTTTTACGATTATCTCGACTTGACCGCATTTCCTCGCTTTCCCAGGTGACTTAAGTCGACTTCCAATCATTGGATGACTCTTGTCACTTGACTTGAGACTTGGCTTCTCTTGAGTTGACTTGGTGATGTTCCACTCATTTGCATCTCCGCTTCTTGATCGAGTTCGTGTGCTCTTCTTTGTTGTACTCATTTGTCTCACGTGAGTTTTCCTTCAAGCCTTGATTGTCTTCTTGCAAGTTGGAGCGTAGGCGACTTAACTCGCCTTGGCAAACTCTAATTGTTACAATACATTTCAAAGCAAGAATTAGGGAGCCAACTTTCTATTCTAAGTTTTACATGGCATTCATCAAAATCTAAACAATAGAATTCCTAACAATTTCCCCCTTTTTGATGATGCCAAAACTTAAATCATACAAAGATGCAAATAAGCAAAGATACATACTGAGATAGTGTATTGACATAGAATGTATGCGCATAATCAATCTTTTTATTGATCATATCATTCTTGTACTCAACACTTTGTTTACAAGGTGTATCGAGTATAAAAAAAAATTGCATTATTACGGAAGACTTACATTGTATGTATTTACATATAAAATACACGAAGGGTTGGGCAAAGAACACTTCATCTCCTTTGTCTGTCTCCTTCTTTCATCTTGATCAAGATCTTCTTCTCTTCTTCTCTTCTTCTCGTCATCACTGCCTTCTTTTTTTCTTCTCATATGCCTTCTGGCGACCTTCATCTTTCCTTATTCTTTCCTGTCTCTCCTGCCATAGCCGAGTTTGTCTCTTGTTTTCTTCTTCTATCCTTTTTGCATACTCGGGCGTTGGTTTTAGCCACTTGCAAGTTCGCCACATGGTCAAGCCCAGCCCAGTAGATCCCCTCCTTTCTTTCCTGGATCTACGTATTCAATATTCTTGGGCGGAGGCCTAGGTCCGCCTTCTTCCTCCTCCTCCGCTTCTTCCTCTACCTCTCGGGCGTATCTTGTCTTTGGGGCTTCTTCTTTCTCGGTGAGTGCCCGGAGTGACCAGCAGAGGATTAGGTTGTCTGCATTGTCTGTCGAAGCTTCTTCACATAATGTGAGACCCTTTTCCCAAGATCTGGTCCCAAGCTTGAGCCAAGGACATATTTGCAAAATAACCTTTGATTCGAGCGTTTTGAATTCGTCAATCGATCTTGGCTCTGTCCCGACATCGAAATGGCATACGTGTCTCTGTCCAACTGGAATGCCTCCGTGTTCTTTCAAAATGTTCATCACCCTGGCATCCATTCTTCCTTCCACCTCCTTCATCCCCGCTTCAATTTCTTTTCTCTTCTCGGCCATAGATAGAGCAGTGTGTTGGAGTGGCGAGTCACGGGGAGTTTTTGCTTATAATGTCAGCTGTGTGAGGACCACTGTTGGGGTTTGTGCAATCATCAAGGTCATATTCTTTGATCCTTCCCCCTCGTGATTTTCCTTTCTTCAGTTTCAAAATTTCCTCACCTGATTTTCCCTTTTCACTGTTCCTTGTCATTTGCTCCTTTCTTTTCGGCTTGATTTTCTTTCTTTAAGGTATTCCTCTTCCCCTTTTTGGCATCATCAAAGGATAGAGGAACCCTAGGAACATCTTTGGCAAGCATGAAGTCGAATCTCTCACGATGGTTGAATTTTGCTTCAAGTCTCTTTGCGTTGTATCTTTGCACGGAATTGACCGAGTAGCGTTGGATTCTGCTGAAATCACTTCATCTCAGCCATGAGAAGGCTGAATTTTCTTGTCATGTGTTCTTCCAAACGCGTATATCATTTGCATTCGCTCACGCAGCAGACTTGATCTCGGCAGTGTGAGCTTCGTGCATATGTTCAATGTGTTCCCTTGACTTTGTTTTCGCATCAACATTTTCGACTCTCCACACCAGCTGACTTTTTGAATAATTGTCTGCGAAGTATCTCACTGTTCCACACGCATTGATTCTTCTTTGTTGCCACCATTCCCTTACCCCCGACTGTGATGCCTCTCTCCAAGTCAGTGTAAAGGTTGGCATCTCTGTTGTCCGGCGCATATCCAAGGAGGCGATGCCTCTCCATCTTTTCAACTTCAAACAAAGAGTGCCTTGAACACTTCTCGTACTTGGTGATTCACATTGCGGTGATGGCCATATCTGTCGAAATCGAAATCGAAATTTGGAACAATGGTGCTGAGTGAAAAACAGGGCCGGGTGCAGCGTGATAGCGTGCTTGCTCATTTTTCGACTCTTCGTGGAGTTCGGTATCTCGGTGAGAAAGGGAAAGATTCCTCAAAGGATTCATCACCGCCATCCGGGATTTGTTCGATGATAAGCGGTGGGCGTGAAGTTCTTTTGGGAATCGATCCGGTTGTAGCTTGAGGAGCGGAGCGGTGATGTTTGGTTGTTTGGGTTTTGTGGTGCGATGAGCTAAACTGGCGAGCACTCGGTGTCTTAATGACTTTGTTGGTCTGGTGATTTCTCCTTTTGAGTAGTGGTCCTCGGCCTTATCGAGCGTCATCGGACGATGATGAGATTTCCATTGGTGGCTCATCATCAAAATTAAAGGTCGACGAGTAGTCTTGGGATCGAACTTGCTCGTGCTGGAACATCCATGTTTGAGTCTTTTGGATTTGTCATGGGGGTTGACTCTTCTTTCGCCTTCCGATCCCGAGAAAGGTGACATCGGGGTTGTCCTGGGAATCATGAAGTCGATCTCCTTCTCGGATGGATCGATGGTTGCGGGAGGGATGTTCTCTACTTGTTTGTGTTACCAGGGGAAGTCTCAACCTCCCGTGGGCCTTCATTTCCTCCGGCGGTCTCTCTCTTTGCTGCGAGCCTTGGCCTTCCCTTTCGATGTCAGGTATGTCTTAGGGTCTTCTACGGTGGCATCCATTGGAGTCTCAACCCCATGGATTGCGCTTTCATCGCCAGTGTTAACTCCCGAGTGTTCCTTCCGTGCCTCGTTGCATCGCCGGCGTCATTAGCCTTACCAGAGTTTGTTGGCACCTCGGTGAGACAGTCTCAATGCCGAGCTTAGCCGTTGATGGCAACTTCTTTGTTCTTCTTGTGTTTAGTGTTCTTTGCTTCGCCTCCTACATTCTTTGTGGAGTCATCTCGCGACATCCTCCGAGGCCCTGCTGCGGTGGAGGAGTTTCCCCTCGGTGGCGCACCCGGTGAGTGACTTGGAGTGGGGTTACTCGTCTCCAAACTCCCATTGTTGCAATTGATGGTTCAGCCGTTGAGGCGGTGGTGGCACACCTTCAATAGGGTTGGCTCATTGGGGTCCCCCAGCCGGATTTCATCGCCATCTCCTTATTTGCCTTCTTACGAGTTAGGTGGGGAAGTGGTAGCGACAACATCGGTGGCTATTATTTTTGAACCACTCCCATTGGATCAATTTCGGTGTGTTCGGAGGACTCTCTGGTCCCTCCATCGGTCTTTGCTCGTGAAGGATTCTTGATTCATGCAATGCTTGCATCGCAATTCTTACGTGGCGGTGACATTCTCGGGTTCCTCATCACTTTCGGAGAAGACATCAAGGAGAGGATGGAAGTGTTACGTGGTTCTTGGGAGATAGGCGGTACTTGCCTTTTCGCGTGCTTCGGCTTCTTGACTTGCTTTTCTCTCTCCTTGTCCTTGTAGATCTGCGAGAATATCCATGCGAGTTGTCTTCATCTAGAGTGGGAGCACGATAGATAATCGAGAAATTGTGATTCCTCTTCTTCTTCTATGAATTGGTAGCCGTTGGAACTGTTCCTTGACTGCTCGGCTTCCATTTTCTCCACTCACGCAGAGGCGATTTTGGATGTGCGGGTAAGGTGGAGATAGGATCATTACATCACTATCTGCATTGGCTGGTTCTTCTTGAGTTTTTGTTGTATGAACTACATTTGTGTCTTGAGTTGCCTCTTTGATCACCTTGCGAGACTTGGCTGTTTGTTTCATCAATTACATCCGGAGACTCTACTTCTCTCCGGTAGTCTCGATATCTGTCTAGGTGAGTGGTGACTCGGTGGTTTCTCTTGTTGATGCGCTTGACGAGTCTTCGTCTCTCTGGTTTGTACCAGGGGAATTTAGTTCGGGCGGTGTCCTCGAGTCTTGGGCGGCGGGGCAGGTGCTTGTGTTTGTTTACGAGGAGGTGGCCGTCTGCAGGCTTGTCGGATCTCCTCTTTTTGACGATCGAGAGAAGGAATTTGTGAGTCCTTCTCGCCGCCACTGCGGGCGGGTGACACCCTTGCAGGCGGTGACTCTCTGCTGCGGGGCGGTGACTGCTGCAGGGCGGGAGCATGTTTGGTTTTCTTTTTTGCAGGGGCGTGAGACTTTTTGGTAGGCTGTAGGGCAGCTTTCTTCTTAGTTGGAGAGGAAGCGGTGTGTCTTGGTCGGTGATTCCCCCTCAGTGTGTCGACTCTCTTGGCGACGCGACGCTTCGAGCACCGAGAGAGATTAGCTCGAACATCCTCTTGTTAACATGGAAGGCCTTCCCATGTCTAAGAGGTACTCCTTTCACTCCAATAGCACTTTGCCAATCACCGAGGCCATATCCCGAGAGATCCTCAAATGATCCATCTTCTTTGAAGGACTTGTTCCCACGTTCGCGAGTCTGCTTTGTAGATAAACTCGGCCAGTTTATCTTCTTTTCTTCGATTATTGCGGCCATCACAATCAATTTTGCCTTTGTGATTGGTCAAAAGCCGCCAAATTTGATGTCGATACACAGCAACAATATCCAACAATTTGTGATAGTCCTCCTTGGTGATCTCTTGTTTTTTGTGTATATTATTTTGTCGACAACGTCGGACTTGGCTATTTCTTTCCATGCGTCGGCCCAAGTTTACATCGGCCTCTTTGATCTCGGATGCTCCTCTCTTTGGTAGTGAGCAATATTGACCAAATCTTGGCGGTGATAATGTTGCTTCCGTGAGCAGGATGACTTGATTCCTTCATCGTGAATCTCGGCATTCACGTAGGGTATGCGACCTCCTCCACATAGGTCATAGGATACTCCCGGTGTTAGAAAGCGGTTTGATCCCGGCGTTTCTAACTTCTCGCGATTTTCTTCACCAGGGTGTCGTCGGACCCCTGCTTCACCATTCCGTCGAAATCCACGGTCGAACAGGGTGTGGATTTGTTTTCCCAACTTGGTAAAGTTATACGTTGGTGCCATTTCTCGAGAATAATTTCAAGGAAAAATTCAGAAATTTGATTTGAAGGTTGATAGGGTTTGAGAGTATTTGCCTTTGCTTTTTGAGAGAGAGATTGAAGCAGTTTTAGAAGTGTGAGAGAGAAAGCGGACGAAAAATGGTTTAAATATGGTTTATGAAAGGGCGTGCAGACGGTTTTTGAATCGTGATCGAAATCAACGGCTTGGATTTCGCACGCATATTGAGCGATTCATGTCTCGTATTTAATGCGGCAAACATTTATATCCAATCATAAGCTTGGTGTGCGGCTTTATGTCCGTACACATCATCATTATCTTGACGTGTCTCTTAAAACATTCGCTTAGTCAAAAGCATTGCGTTTTTGTCTCTTTGCTCATAAGTTATTGACTTATCTCTTAGCGATTTAACTCTGCTTCTCACATTTCTCTTAGTGACTCACTATCGGTGACTTGGTATAGTGACTTTTCCGATCTGGTGATTTATTGAGCTAATTTTTGTTTTCAGCTCTTTTTCACCTTCTTTTCTGTTCCATTTCGTTTCTTTGACTCTTACGTGTCTCAAACTTAGCTCAATTAGCCCCAACTCATGTTTGAGTTCTTCAAATCTTGATTCACATAATGGTTTTGTGAAGATGTCGGCTAGTTGTTTGTCGGTTGAGATATATTCCAAGATAATGTCCTTCTTTTCAACATGATCTCTTATGAAATGATATCGACATCTATATGTTTTGTTCTTGAGTGCAACACAGGATTTTGAGTGATTGCAATTGCACTTGTGTTATCACACATGATTGGAATTTCTTTTTCTTCAACTTCATAATCTCTCATTTTGTTGTCTCATCCATAGGACTTGGGCACAACTTGTGCCGCCTTGGCTATGTATTCGCCTCATTTGTAGAAGTGGCTATTGAGTTTTGCTTCTTGCTAAACCAGAAATTAAGTGTCTGTTTCCAAGCATTTGACATGTGCACGAAGTACTTTTTCTGTCCACTCTTGCATCCAAAGATAGTCAGTCGAATAGCCAATTAGCTTGAATCCACCTTCCTTTGGATACCATAGCCCTACTTCTTGATTTCCTTTTAAGTATCTCAATATTCTCTTAGCTGCAGATCATATGGCTCTCTTTTGGAGCGATTGAAATCTTGCACATACACTCTGACAAAGAAAGGTGATGTACGGCTCGCTTCTTTGTGAGATAGAGCGATGATCAATAAGTGCTCAGTATCTTGTTTGATCTCTGAGGCTTGCCATCCGCATCCATGTCCATTTTGGTGATGTGTTCATTGGTATTTTTCGTGAAGACTTCTCCTCCATACCAAATCTCTTCATTAAATCTCCGGTGTATTTTGTTTGGCTTATGAAGGTTCCATCCTTCAATTTGTTTCACTTGAAGTCAAGGAAGAATGTCGGCTCTCCCATCATGCTCATTTCAAATTTACTTTGCATGAGGTTTGAGAATTTTTCACACAGTTCTTTGTTAGTGGATCCAAAAATGATGTCATCCACATATATTTGAACAAGCGACATACTCTTCTTGTCTTGAATTACGAAAAGTGTTCTATCTACTTTTCCTTTAGTGAATCCATTTTCGATTAGGAATTGTGACAGGGTATCATACCATGCTACGGGTGCTGTTTCAATCCATACAGGGCTTTCTTGAGTTTGTACACTTTGTCTCAAGAGTCTTTTGCTCAAATCCGGAGGTTGTTCAACATACACTTCTTCTTCCAATAATCCATTTAGGAATGCACTTTTTACATCCATTTGATATACAATGAAGTTTTGTAGTGCATAGGCAAGAAACATCCTTATAGCTTCCAATCTTTAGGAGCAAATGTTTCATCAAAATCTATTCCTTCTTCTTGGCAATATCCTTTGGCTACCAATCTTGCTTTGTTTCTTACCCCAGGAGAACCTTCCTCGTTCATCTTATTTACGAATACCCATTTGGTTCCGATAACATTTTGATGTATGGGTCTTTGTACTAATTCCCATACTTTATTTCTCTCAGGCTGATTGACTCTTCTTGCATAGCTTGAATCAATGTGTGTCATCAATGCTTGTGACACATCTTTGGGCTCTATCTGCGAGATGAAGCATGTGAACATTGCTTCTTGTTGAGTTCGGATCTTGTCTTGACACCTTCTCTCATGTCTCCAATGACAAGATCTGGTGGATGGTCTCTCGGCCATCTTACGTCGAGGTTGAAGTAAGTTAGCAATTTGGATTGATCGACTTGCGGTGTGTTGTGTTCTTTGGGTCGCTCTCTCGTGATCACTCATTCACCGCAGATTTTCCATTGTTTTTTGAGATTGACTATCTCATCTTCTTCGAATTGATAATCCCCCCGGCTTGACATAGGGATTCTTCTCGTGAGATTGGATGTTTGACTTATCGGTGACTCTTCAATGTCTTTTCCATTTATGTTTGGCTCATCGAATACTACATGAATGGATTCTTCGTAACCATAGTTCTTTTGTTGAGTATTCGTAGGCTTTGCTTTTTGAGTATCTAAGAAGATACCTCATCGCCTTTAGCATCAAAAGCCTTTAGGTTGTCTTTGCCATTATTGTGGATGAAGCATTTACATCCAAATATCTGAAATATGCAACATTTGGTTTTCTTCCGATCCGGATCTCATAGGAGTCTTTTGTTTTATTTATCATACCTCTGTTTTGGGTGTAGCAATTTGTGTTGATTGCTTGCCCAAAATCTTTTTAGTAACCCCGCTTGACTAACATGGTCCTTCTTTGCTTCCTTGAGGGTTCATTCCTTCTTCTCGCAACTCCATTCTCCTTTGTGGAGTCCTTGCGGTGATAGTTCATGACCAATACCATTCTCAATACAAGATCTTGAGTTATTATTCCATTGACAAACTCGGTTCCTCTATCGATCTTATTTTGATAATGGTTTGACTCTTCTCATTTTGTATTCTCTTCATCATTTGTGGTAGCTTTTGTAGAGTTTCTTTCTTCTTGCACATGAATATTGTCCATGTATATCTTGAGTAGTCATCTACTACCACCAAGGTGTATTTCTTTCCACTTATGCTTGCTTTGGTTCCCTTTGGGCCAAATAGATCCATATGAGGCGGATGCAATATTCTTGTTGAGGATGGGCATGTCTTTTCTTTGAATGACGACTTGATTTGTTTTCCTTTTCGACATGCATCACATATACTTTCCTTCTTATCTCGAGTGCGGAAGTCCTTCTACAAGATGACTTCTTGCTAGCTTATTAATTGTTTTGAAGTTCAGGTGATTTCGGCTTTTTGTGCCACGAAATAACTTGATTCAAATTTGTGCTCTTTGCTAGTAGAGCAGTCTTTGGGTGTTGCGAGTTGACCAATCCACTACATACATATTTTTTGTCTACATCCTTGCAAAGACAACTTCATTAGATTCAACATTTTTGATTTGGCATATTCCATGTTGAATCCAACATTGTAGCCCTTGTCGCGAGTTTGATGCTTAGTAAATTGAAGTTTAGTCCTTCAACATATGCAACATCGTGATTTCTAAACCATTCCTTTTGATGGATCCGATTGCCTCTTATTTCACCAGGAGCTTCATTTCCTCCAAATATGACTTTTGCTCCTTTGACTTCCTTGAATTTTTGATTTCTCTTATTTGTCATGTGTATTATGCGGAATGACCACTATCCATGTACCAGGTTCCTTGGCAGCACTGTTTGTTCCTTGAACCGCAATCAAGGAAATTAAGTTTTAGGTACCCATTCTTATGCGGGTCACGAGGGGTTAGAATTATAAGATGATCCAACCAACCTATAGCCAAATGATTTGACTCTAAGAGGTTGCCATCTATCGGTGCCATAATCATAATCAATCCTGGCAAATTGCTTGGGGAGTCCAGGTTCATACAATTTGTCTCTTTTGTCGTACTGCATATGTGTTTTAGCAATTGCCTTTCTTGGGTAATTGTGGTGTCTTTGAGTGTAGTGCCTAGGTGCATATGTGTCTTTGATGAAAGCTCTTATGCTTTTGGAATGGCCTTTGTTGAGTTCTAGGCCTTTGCCATTTGGGCTTGTATTCCATAAGTCTGGTGATAGTTCACATTGTTCGATCGACTTGGCTTGGATATTTTCTACCATTCCCATCATATGTATTTCTTTTATGAGTTTTAAGGATTTTTGGTAGCTCGCTTCTTCTTTCTGAGTATTTTTGTTTGGAGTCCATTTGAGGACTGGTGAATCTCTTCTCGGTATCCTTTCAAAGACTCTCAATCATTTATTTTCCTTTTCCTTTGTAACCAAGGCCGGTTTGCTTAGCATTGTGCTTTGGATTGAAAGTGTGTGCATCATTTAGAGTTTTGGATTTTTCGGACTCTTCATGACTTGAAGATCCTTTTTCCAAAGTTACTCTTGAGGTTTGACATGGCACAAAGGAATTAAATCTAAGCCTGTCTTGTCTCCACATTCTCTTTGACTCATAATAAGATCATCCAAAGATTTAGATGCCTTAGTGAATGAGGCAATAACATTTTGAGGTCATTCTCCCTCTTTTCTATAGCAGCAATTTTCGCTATTAATTTAGCATTTTCGACCTTTAAACTTTTATTCTCATCGGCTATTTGACTTAGAGTACTCGGCTCCTTAGTCGACTTTGAGTTTTGATTTTTGAGTAAATTTGTTTTCCTCATTCAATAGTGTGTGTGAGGTTTTAATGTGCTCAAAATCTTTCATCATTTTGCCTAATGAATCATAAAGATCGAGTGGGTGATGAAGTGTGTGTGTCACGATCTCACTATCACTAGTGTCCGAGCTTGTTGAGTTAGATTGTACCTCATCTTCTTGATCTTGTTCTTTGGCCATTAAGCGGATCAAAGCTTCTTCTTCAGAGTCACTTGAGTAGTCGGCTTTCTTTGCTCTCGAGTGTTGTCTCTCTTGACTTGTCATTTGTCTCGGCGGTCTCTGCGACCATCATTGCCTTTTTCTTCTCTTTGTCTCTCTCTCAAGACCTTTCTTTCTTCTTCGTTTCGTACTTGTTGACTACGAGGATATGAGCGATCAATGGCATAGTGACCTGGTTGTCTACAATTCCAACATAGATATTGACCTTTTGATCGACTCTTTCTATTCTTGAGTTGTCGGCCCTTTGATACTCAACTTGTTGATGATGCATTCTCTTGGTTGGCCTATCATCCCTTGATTTGGAGGGAGTGAGTGTCTTACGGAGGATTCACCCTTTCCTCTCTTGTAGTTCTTGTTAAAGAACTTGTTAAATCTTTTAACCATTAGGGCTATTTCTTACGGGTCAATTGCTTCTTTGACCTCGGCTCTCCTTCCGTCTTTGACAACTAGAATTGTTTTGGGTACAATTTGTCTCTTCTGGTCTTTCCTTCTCGGCTCAAACTCGTAGGCTTTGAGGTGCGAGAATAACTCGTGATTGGATGTCTTTGATAGGTCCATGGAGTGTCTTAATGCCATGACCTTCATTTCCCATTCAATTTGGAAGACTTTTTAGGATCTTCATACACATTTCCTTTTGTGTATATTCCTTTCCAAGTGTAGATGACTCATTTGTGATTTTCGTAAACCGAGCATCCGGTTGATCCAGGTTTTCTCCCGAGATCATTTTAAAGTTCTCAAATTTTTGTCTGACCATTTTGATAATTTGTTTTCTTTGATTTTCTCGAACCTTCACAAATCAAAGTCAACTTGTCCCTGCATTTCCTTAGCCGTTTTGCAAGATTTGACTTTGTTGAACATGGCTTTATCAAGGTTTTGTAAAGAATGTCCTTGGCTACATTGTCCAGGTTGTATCTTTTTTGTCATCATTTGTCCACTCGGTTCTTGGTTTTCAACCATGACCGGTGCAGATCTTGCATCTTCTTCCCCTTGTTGCAACTCTTTCGCAGTGTGTTCACCTTTAATATTTGCAGAGGCCCATCTTCTATCACTATCCACATCTCATCATGTAATCTTTGATAGATGAGCACTGCATACGAATTTTCCAATCATCAAATTCTTCAATAGTGAACATAGGAATGCGTGTTAGATTTGCTTCCATGATAATAATTTTTAATGATAGAAAAGAGTTTTGAAAGATAAGTACTAAAGCGGACTTTTGAAAAGATTGGAGATCTAGTTCAAGAACCGGTGCGGAGGGTTCAATGAACCAACCGCTCACGATACCACTTGTAGGTCCCAAGGGGTGTAAGTGTAAGGTTTAGAAGGGGGGTTGAATAAACCTTACCAAATTTTCGATTTAGGCCTTTTAAATCTCTGAGTTCTACACAATTTTGTGTCCTTGATGGGACGATCGAATTAGTCCTCAAAAGTTAGAGTTAATCTCTCAATGATTTCGGTGAAAGTACATTAATAGAGTAACTCGGTTTGTTGGCTATAATTTCACTCGGTTTGTGGTTTTGTTTTTTCGGAAGACTTAACACCCTTAAGTTTGATTAAGCAAGTTTTTCTGACTTGATTTAGTACTTATAGATTATCAAATGGATAGCAAATTTATCGTGAGATATAAGCAATTAAAAGTGCGAGAAATTTAAATCTTTGAAATGTAAATGACACGATAAAGTTTTTATAGAGGTTCGAAGATGGGGTAATTCTTCTCCTCTCTTCTCCAACTCTAGAGGAATCCACTAAGTAATGATCGGTTTACAAGGTGGTGTAGCTGAGTCCGGATACAAGTCTTGATCACAACGGCCGACTTGATCCTTTGGGACTCGATCGAGACGCCTTGATCACTCGGTGGCTTCTCACGACTCGGCTTCTTCACAGGCGTTTGCCTTGCTACTCTGACTCACTTGCTCAAGCACTTTGGATTTGATCACGAAGCCCTCCAAAAGCTTAAGACTTGGTTGACCTTTTTGAACCTTTCTACAATCCTTCTTGGAATGTAGACCCCTTGTTTTCGAGTATTTTCCTCTTCAAGCGATTGAAGTTCTCTTTCCTTCACGAGGTAAGTGTTGGATTGATGTCTTGAGATGTAGGCTTGAGGATTGAGAATGTTTCGATTATTGATAAGCTTGTATATCTCACGTGTGTCATTCATCCACGCATCATTCTTCTCAATCAAACTCCTCGGCCTTTTATAGTGAACTTTCAAAAATTTGCCCGTTGAAGAGATAGGCTCATTTTTGAAAATCACTTTTGCGATCGTTGGTGTGCGGTTCTTGGAATTGCCATTTCCTCGTATGAAATGTTTTATCACCTTTTGAGTTCGACACGGTGTAGTGCTTCCCATTGGTTCATTTCTTTTGCACGCTTCGGGGTGAGCACTCCAAGAAAGGTAGTATGGAGATATTACTTGTTTAAGTAAATCTCTTGATTTACGGTACAGCGGTTCTTTTCTGATTATCTCGACTTGAGCGCATTTCCTCGCTTTCCCCGGGTGACTTAGAGTCAGCTTCCAATCATTGGATGACTCTTACGTCACTTGACTTGAGACTTGGCTTCTCTTGAGTTGACTTGGTGATGTTCCACTCAGTGCATCTCATTTTTGCTTCTTGATCGAGTTCCATCTGTCACGCTCTTCTTCTTTGTTGTACTGGTGTCTCCGCAGAGTTTTCTTCAAGCCTTGAGTTGTCTTCTTGCAAGTTGGAGCGTAGGCGACTTAACTCGGCTTGGCGGCTCTAATTGTTACAATACATTTCAAAGCAAGAATTGGGGAGCCAACTTTCTATTCTAAGTTTTACATGGCATTCATCAAAATCTAAACAATAGAATTCCTAACAAAAAGGAATAAACCAATGGGAAGCACTGCACCTCGTGTCGAACACGAAAATTTGGATATTCATTTAATACGAGGAAAGGTCTACATCTCAAGATCAAGACCAAGAAAAGACAAGCCAACGAACACAAGTGACTTTTGAAAATCATCATATCTCTTCAACGGGCAGATTTTTGAAAGTTCACTATAAAATTTGAGGAATTTCGTTGAGAAAAGGTTACCTTGCACACCTGAGAAATCAAACGTTATTAAAACTGTAACCTGCAAAATATTCTCAAGATATTCAAGCAAAATCCTCAAGCCTAAATCTCGAACGAAATCGATCCAACACCATCTTTGTGAAGGAAAGACAACTTCAAACTGTTGAAGAGGAAACTTTTGAACAATCGAAAGGGTCTACTTTCTAAGGAGGATTGTAGGAAGGTTCAAGGTCGAACCAATCTCAAGTTATTGGAGGGCTTCGTGATCAAATCCAAGAAGCTTGAGAAAGTGAGCTAAAGTAGCAAGACAAGCGCCTGTGAAGAAGCCTGAGTGAGTCGGACGAGAAGCCAAGCTGTGTGACAAGGCATCTCGGTCGAGTCCAAGGAGCAAGTCACCTGCGTGATAAAGACTTGTCTCTGGTGATAACCACTTTGTACTCGATCACTACTTAGTGGATTCCTAGGGAGTTGGAGAAGAGAGGAGTAGAAGAATTACCCCATCTTGAACCTCTATAAAAATTTACTTGTGTCATTTACATTTCAAAGATATTTACATTCTTGCACACATATTTTATATCTGTGATAATTTGCTATCCAAGCGATAAAATAACAAAGTGCTAAAATCAAGTGTTAAAACAAAGTTAAATCAAATTCAAGGGTGTTAAGTCTTCATTTGAAAAACTCATCACAACCTAGTTAAGGTTTAGACTAAGCAGTGAGTTATTCTATCAATGACTCTATCGAGTCTATTGAGTGGCTAACTCTTGATTAACTAACTTAGCTATCCTCGAGGACTTTTTGTGTATTAACTCGTAATATTTTAAAAGGACTAAAATAGAAAAAGTTAGTAAGGTTTATTCAACCCCTTCTAAACCTTACTTACACCCCCTGGGACCTACACAATTAATCTACCCCAAGTCATGGGGTGCACCTGAGATAAGGCAATCCCCCACCTCTTGAACCAGTTTGTGATCAACCTTGGCAGCGGAAATCTCAGCCCATACAATATGTTGTGGGTGTACATGGCAATGTATCCCGAGGGCGGCAGCTCAGGCACCTCCTAATGTTAAGGCAGCCAAAATCTCACAGTCGAAGGGAAGTGGTGGCCTTAGTAGAGGGCGTCTAGCTCCTGCTGCATCATCAAACCCAACTGGTGGTTCTGGTCGGTTTCTGTCGAATCAGTTCTGACATTCTTGGGAGGCTTTCCCTCAGCATACTGAGCTTCATCCGTACGACCAGAGGTCGACGGAGCTATACCACAATCGACCCCACTACTTGGCCCCACGACCTCAGTTCTACCCAACGCCGCCCCATGCCCAACTCTGAATTTGGCTGGTAGTTCTTCTCCGATCACCCAACCCCGCGCCCAACCCCGCGAGGGCTCAACCGTTGCCTCTTTGCACCGGCTCCATATTCTAGCTTGTTTCGCTAACCCTAGCTGCGGCAACACCCTCGAGGCACATTGGTTTGTTTACGATCATTATTCCCGAACTCCATGTTTGAGTTTTCTGGGATTTTTTTAGTTCGTCTTCTTAAGATCCTACTGATTCGTCTTCCGGGGATAAATTAGTCTTGTATACTTCTCCACCAATAACAACCGTAATGGGAGTAGGATTCAATATCACGTTACTCCACCCTTCCCTGGCGGGATCTCTTGTTCGAATCGGAGACGTTAATCACTTTGGGACCTTAGGAGTAACTTGTCTTTACGACGGAGGATCTTCAACCTCTACCTCCACGCTATAATCTTGGTTTTGGCTATCATCAATGGAACCAAACATATTTTTTGAAAAGAACACAAAAAAGAAGAAAGAAGTGAAGAGTTTTGAAGATTACCTAAGGATTCCTGAGTCTTCTATCTCAAAGCCGTCCTGAAACTCTCTGCTCGTTCTCTGCGATATCTGGTAAGATAGAAGTGAAAGCAAAAGTGGAAATAGAAGAAGAAAAGTAGTATTTATAGGTTAACTTCTCTTGAAAATCACGCGCTAGTTGAAAGGGGTGCGTCTTTTCAAATTTCAAAAGCTGAGTAACTGTCACGTCTCTCCGTTTCCCACGCCACAACGGTTTAGCCAAAAGACGCCACATATCTGCCATCATGAGTTCATTTATTGCGCCGTTTCAAGCATTAATGGTCAATTGACAACTGTCAATAGTTTTAAAAGCTGTTTGACCTTTTTCTCTCTCTCCATTCAAAGTTCAAAACCATTTCGAAGAATCTTCTCCTCGGCTTTGAACTTGGGGGCCATTGATGATACCCGAGCTTAGAGCTGAGCAAAATACATCCACGTGAGCATCAAGATTCGATGATGTGGGTGTCAAGTGGCGTGGACTTACCGGATGACACGAACCGACCCAGGCCACCCTCACCCGAGCCGAGGTAAGGACGGACCTCAACCCGTTTGAGTGTGATAATTCAATATTCCTCCACTCTACATCCCTCCATTAAGTCGATTCAATCCACGGTGGCGGACCAAGAAGCCACTTATCAACACGTCAACGGGACATGTCAACAAGCACCTTCCAACACATGGCCACCATGCACCTCATGCACATCAAGAGGAGGACAAGTGTCTTTTGATATTTTAGATGTAATAATTACTTAACCACTAATTGTATTAGTATAAATAGATCTCATTTATTAGGAAAATGACAAGACAAATCCACTATATAACTTAGAGAATTCAAATTCGGTGTCACGAAAACCTACCAAAAACAACTTTGCTCGGCTATAATAATAAAAATAAGGCGACTCGACCACTTATAATATTTTTCGGTGTTGATTTTATTTTTCGATCACGCATTTCTAAATCTTTGGCTTGTTGATCGAATAAGAGCATCAACAAATTGGCGCTAGAAAGAGAGCCGAGTTTGGTCGATCTCATTCCCAAAAGTTTCAAAAATTCCGGCCAAGGTAATTCTTTTTCCTTCCTATCGAACAATGATTGAAAATTCCGAGAAATCCTCACAGCAAGACCCCAACCCCAGGATCCCAAAATCCCCAAAATGTGAACCCTACCGAAAGCGGGGCGCAACAACATTGTTTCCCATCACGCAACTTTTCTCAAACCGAATTCTGCAAAGCAAATGAACTAACTATTAACCGGGCATCAATGCAACCCTTCCCACAAATAGTTGTTCCTCCACCTCCCCCCACATGACAAATCCCCAACCAAATGTCCAAAATCAAGCCCCTCTAAACCAAGATAACCGGGAAGTCGAATCTCGAAAGCGGCTGACCTCAAGATAGGAAAAAGAAAGAATAAGGCCACGGGATGAAGGCATGGACCACATTAGGGTTGCGAAATCATCACCAATTCTTCGGTGTCCTCCGAGCCCATTGATATTTGGGCGCTGGGGGCTAGAGCCTATCCGTGCAATGACCCTTGCGTCTATCTAGTCCAAGATCCAGTTTCCTCGTAATCGAGAACCACCTAGAGCTAACCGAGCTCAGGATCCCAACATCTATAATGATTGTAATTATTTTAAGGGTTGGAAAATTAAAAAATTCTATAATCAATTTATAATTGTGCAATATTATCAATAAATTGATAACAATTGGTTGTATAGATACAATGAATATTTATTATTAATTTTAACCAATCATATAGATATAATCATTATTGGTTGAAATAATATGAAAACCGAACTTTGGTAAAACAATTGACAATACATAATTAATTTTTTTCATAGATGATATCTACTTATGTTTTTAGTCAAATTTTACGGTATGTATAAGATTGATTACACAAGTCAAAATAAATACATTTGATGGTATCTATTTATAGATAATATTTTTTTATTGATTGAAACAATATGACAAAAGATGTCTGTGATTGATTTCATAGCAATCAAATTGTTGAGCAAGTTGAAATATATTTTAATGAATCATATCGTCAAATATCCACTAACTGAATTGTATCGCTATTGATTTTTCGACTCAATAATTACTAATTAATAATTATACTATCAATCAATCATACTGTCACAAATTGCTATACAATAAATTCTATATAATTATTCAATTTTCGATATCCAATTATATTGGTAAAACTAATTAAATTAATTATAATAAAATTTATTTGTAATGAGTATTATAGATACTATATCAAATAAATTATTCAACTTATTTGCAGGGTTGAACTATCCTTGCACGAACACTTGCAATGATTGATTTTATAAACAAATATATGATTTCATTAAAAGATAGAAAATATAAGATATATTTGAGCTCTTAAAGCACGCACAAATAAGATTTAATTATTGATCTATTGTAGGATGTGTATGGACATTAATGAACCCGATAAGGTGTTGAAGTGTTGAATCATGAGTTAAAATTGAAAAATGGAACTCCATTGATGTTGTTGAAGAATATATATCATTCACTTGGTTTGTGCAACGATACTAGCTAGGTGGGTTGGTACAAAGCTTAGTGATTATGTTTTGAACATGTATTAATTTCTCGAATGACATTGACTTTATCCGATCCAAGGTTGTCGTTTAAGTTCTAACATCCAAAATTTCATTTGATTGTTTCATATGCAATGACGATCAAAAAAAGTCAAGAATAATTTCTCTCATGTTGGATTTTTTTGTAAAAGTCAGTATCCAATGATGGACGTTTGTATATTATTGTATCTAGAATGACTAATCGTATGAGTTTAGAAATCCTAATTTGTGATGATGAAAATAAACATAACATCAAACTTATGAATGTTATACAAGGATTTTTTTTGTAATTTGTAAATTACATTCCTTCATTAATATATTTATGGAAACTTGATAGATTTATTAATATATTCTCATTAAGAAAACATTTGATTAACAATGTGAAGTGTTAATTTTTCAACAATACAAGTTAAATATGAAAATGCATATTTCACAATTATATTTATAATTAATTACAAAAGAGATAGAATGGTGTGAGATAGAGAGGTATCGACTCAATATTAATAAGGTAACCATAGATTGAGAGATAACTATAAACGAGCTTACATTTAAGTTTATATCTTAAAATATAAATTTGATAGATAAATTTTTGTTTTTATTTACCTTATATGAATATTATGCTTAAAATAAGTAATCAATACCAACTCATGCTAATAGATATTTTTATTATAAAATTAAATAAATAAATATATATATATATATATATACGTGCAACGCACGAGACGGATTACTAGTTTGTTTTAAAGTTATAGGACCATTTTGCCTAACATAGTTTTAAAAGACCAATTTCGTCACCTCCCTATAGTTACATGACTAAAATTGCAATTTTCCGATGACACGTGTCATATTGATTTTTTTTTTAGTATATATAGTTGATAGGATTGATTTAAAATTCCTGCTTTTATCACATTTGTATATTTTTTCCTATAAATATCATAAACAATTAAATAAGCCAAACAATTCAGTAATATATATTATCATGATCCCAAGGTCGGGTTCAAATCTCACTAACGGATACTAGTCCATTGTAAAGTTGTTATTTTATTACTATCTAATTAAATATTATGAAAAGTACAGTATAATTATTATATTTGATTAGTTTAAATTAAATATAATAAAATTGATATGCATTTGACCATCACTTATAAAAATAAAAAAATATATTTTGTAGATTTAAAATTAAAACAATTCACATATGTTTATAACCCCCACCCCCCAAAAAAAGCATCATCGTAGAAATTTTAAAACTTGTTATTATTATTATTATTATTATTATTATTATTATTATTATTATTATTATTATCTATATATATATATAAAATAAGAGACGCTTCTGGAAATAGTATGAGAAGATTTTCCCGCGCCATTATTTTGTGCTATAAATAGTAGTTCGTGAAAAATATTTGGTATGCCATTTATTTTTGGCAAAATAGTCAACGTTTTTAAATAATCACTTTTTAAAATGATATAAAAAATAAAATTATGTAAAATTAATTTTTCAAATATGTGTATACCTCATAAATTATTGTATTTCTTTTTCTTTTTAACAAAAAACAATTAATAATTTTTTTTTATTTTTGATCCATTTTTTGAGGAATAATATATCAAATTAACCAATTTTTTACGATCTTCAGTTTGACACCCATATTGTATATTTAAAATAAAAATATAAAAAATAAACAAAAAAAAAATATTTACTCATTATTTTATCAATAATAATGAGCTTTAAAAAATTATGCATTCGGACTATTATACAACAACTTGTATATTCATATTTTTGGCTATTTATGATATTTATATAGTTTTTATTTGGGCTTAGCATATTTTTTAATAATTATATTTATATTGAAATTGATTAAGTTTAATTAAAAATACTTATTTTGATAGAGAAAATATCTCAAACTATATATCCAGATTTCATATATCACATATATCCATACACAATATTATATACATTTATGTAAGAAGAAAATTAAGATTTATTTAATATGAAACTATATTGATAATAGTATTTTCTTATATATTAATGTACTTTTCATTTTAATAGTAATTATATTTTCTATTTATCACCAAATTTTGATATTCAAGTTTGAAATTTGTACATTTTGAATTAGATATGAATTTGTCTATTTGATAATTTTTTGATATGTGTGTATACATAAAAATAAAATAGTTTTTTTTAAATATTTAATCCCTTAAAATTGTGTTGCTAAATATAAAACATTATTTTTTTTTAATTTTTTTTAATATTTTTGCAATTGTTTAGCTTTCAAAACCCGAAACAATATTAGAATTTGAAATAATTTTACTATTGATTGTATTAAAAATATAATTTATTAAATATTCAGCATTGGGGTAGTAAAAACAATTAAACATTGGGTAGTTAAAACAAATTCCAAACTTTTAATTTCTTATAGATAAACATGTTCTCTAAATTGATATAATTTATACTCACACAACCAAATATTTCGTATTTAAATAATATTTTTATAATTTATAATAATATTTTTATTATTTAATCGTATGATTTATATTCAAAATAATTATTTTTATATTTTAAATATTGTTTTAAAATTTTAAACCTTTTGCTATCACTATTTTTAAAAACATAGACAACATAAAAATTTATATTTTGTAAAATAAAGAATGAGAACATGTAAAATTTGTAAAGATTATTGCGTTTAATTTTTAGACGGTATTTTTCATCATAAATGAATTTTTCATGCAATTTTGAGGTTCCAAGCAAAATTCCGTGCACAAATGATATTTTTTGGTATATTTTCTCAATTTAAATGCTATTGTTCATGTGTCGGACAATAATTTTTGGAAAAAAATAAAATATTCTCATAAATAAGTTTTTTTTTTATCGAAATGAATTTTTCATGCAATTTTGAGGTCCACGCATAAATTATAGTATTTTTTTTTAAGTTTTCTCAAATAAAATAAAATTAATCTCAATAATAGATAAATATAAAATACATATTCGATCGAAGAATGAGGATGGAACGGAAAATTCTTATTTAACTAGGAATGAGAAATATCATCCATGTCGTATCCCGAGTTCTAGATAAACGGAGATCCCCATACTCGCTTCCATCCTCAATTAACTAGGGATTTCTTGTTCCATTCTATTCGGTTACCAACGGGATGGTTCGAGAATGTTGTCATCCTTAAATACAGGATATATAATTTCATAGAATTTTTAGAAAAAATGTACCTATAATAAATATAAAACATATGCATTACATGTTGAGGAAAAAGAAATTCCAATCATGTGTGATAACACAAGGCAATCATGGCCACTAAAATCTCGCGGCCGTGACTTCCCAAGAATAAAGTATATCGATGTCGATATCACTTCATAAGAGATCATGTTGAAAAGAAGGACATCATCTGGAATATATCTCAACCTGATAAACAATTGGTCGACATCTTCACAAAACCATTATGTGGAGTCAAGATTTGAAGAACTCAAACACGGTCAAGTTAATTGAACAGCCGATAATTTGTAATCAAAGAAAGAAATGGATACAAAAAGTGAAAAGAAATAACTCACAAATCGAAGAATCACCAGATGGAAAGACAATGATACTAAGTCAACAAGAATAGCCACTAAGAGAACTGAGAAGAAGAGTTAACCACTAAAGATGTTTCTAGCCATGAGCAAAGTGACAAAACGCAATGTTTTGACTAAGTCAGGAATGTTTTTAGGGAATACGTCAAAGATAATGATGATGTGTGTACGCACATAAAGCCGCACACTGCTTATGATTGATATAAATGTCATTATATTAAATATGAGACATTAAATGCAAATAGGGCGGTAAAATTGCCGTTGATTTCATCACATTTCAAAAAACCACCGCACATCCTTTTCATAAACCATACTTAAACCATTTCCACCGCTTTCACACTACCAAAACCTGCTTCATTTTCCTTCTCTCAAAAGCAAAGGCAAAAATTTCTCGAAAACCCTATCTATCCGCAAATCAATTCCTAAGTTTTTCCTTGATAAAACTCAAAAATGGCACCAACCTATGATTTACCAGTTGCCAGGAAGAAATCCACACCGGCCCATCAGGATTTCGACGGCACAGGAACAGGGTCCGGTGCATTACCCCCTAGTGAAGAACAATTATTGAGAAATTAGAAACGACCGGGCCGGGAACCGCTTAACGCGTATAGAATATCCGGCGACCTATGTGGAGGAGGAATGATACCCTACGTGAATGCCGAGATTCACGATGAATGAACAAAGTCATCACCACTAAAGCAATGACTATCTCTCGCCAAGCGATTCAAACAACATTGCCTGCTACTACCAACTCAAGCGAGCCTCGTAAATTAACGGGTCGATGTAAACTTCACGGCGTTTGGAAAAAGAAAGAGCCAAGCCCGACTTGCCGATAAAAATAAGGTATTACTTAAACAAGAGATCTACTAAAGAGTGATTATCACAAGTACTGTTGACATAATAAGCAAATGTATTTGACATTTCAATGGCACTAATTAATCATTAAAAGCAAAGCCGATTGTAATGGCTGCAAATTATCACAGAAAAGAAAATAACTGGGCCGAGTTTGTCACAAGGCAGACTCGCACAGAAACGTAGTGAACAAATCCTTCAAGGAAGATGGCACATTTGGAGGATCCCCAGGATATGGCCTAGTGATTGGGCCGGCTGATGGAGGTGAAAGGAGTCCTTCCAGATACGGGAAGTATTCCATGTTACCAAGAGGATGTTCAGAGTAAACCTCTCGCACAGAAGAGAGCCTACGCCAAGAGCTGACACGAGTGAGGGGGAATCACAACCTAACCCGAAGATACCGCTTCTCTCCACCTGGGTTGTTAAAAAGTCACTCGCACTCAAGTAAGAAGATCATCGCTCGCAGCAAAGAAAAGCCAAACTCGCTTCGCCCCCGCAGCAGAAGTCACCGCATCGCAGCGCGGTCTCGCCCACAAAGCACCTGCGGCCGAGAAGACACTCAAATACTTCTCCGATCACAAAAAGAGGAGAATGATGCCCAAGACGGCCACTTCCTTAAAAGACACCACATCGCCCCGCCAAGACCAGTGAAACTGGCTTCAACCATAAATCCTCCTCGTACAAACCAGAGACTAAGAAGAATTATCAAGCACTCCGAGCTTGAGGAAACTAAATGAAAGTCACCACCACCGAGCAGACATCGAGATCACGTGGATAAAGAGAGTCTCCGCATGTAATTGATGAAATAGCCAAGTCCCACAAGGCGATCACAGAGGCAACCAAGACACACCGTAGCCCACACAAATAAACACAAGCAAAGGCTCGGCAGAGCGATAGTGATGTGATGATCCTATCTCCACCTTAACGTACATCCAAAATCGTCATAGTGGGAGGAAATGGAAATTGAGATCCAGAAATGGGAAATGGGGCCTCCAACGCCCGAGTTTATGCAATAAGATGAATCCGAGCTTCCTCGACCACCACCGTACTCCCAAAGATCGGATTGAAGACAACTGACGACATATCCGCGTGCATCTTCAAGGATAAGGAAAAGGAGAAATGTGCAGTATAGTCGGTGCACGGAGAGCGCCAAGATATGCCCCCATCTCCCAGCACCATAGAACACACATCCTCCTTGATGTCTTCCGACAAACGATGAGGATCCTATAATGCCGGCCGCTATATTGCAAATGCAAAAAAAGCATCGCACGAATCCAATCCTTCACTTGCAGCAAAAGATTGATGGAGGACCGGTGAGAGTCCTCCTTAACACAAACAAATTGATCCAACGGGAGTCGTGTTCAAAGAAATCGCCATCGGTTGTTGCCGCCACCACCTCCCCAAACACCAGACAGTGCAATAAGTGGAGTTGGCGATGAAACCGGGATAGCTGGGACCCAATGAGCTAACCCCTATTGAAGGTGTCTTACCACCGCCCCAACGAACAACATTCAATAGCAACAGCCAGAGCCTGAGACGAGTGACACCATTCTAAGTCACTCACCTGTGCGCCACCTGAGGTGAAATCCCTCCACCGGGCAGCAAGGCCTGAGAATGCCGCAGAAGACTCTACAATGAATCAAGGAGGCGAAGTGGAGAAAGTATAACCATCAAACGAATGTTAGTGTTGCCATCAATTAAGCTGGGATCGCTTGAGACTGCCTCAAACGCCGAGGTGTCAACCGCTGGGCGCTAAATGACGCCGCTGGCGCAATGGCGTAATGCGTTGAACAACCCTGGAGTTAACACTGGCGATGGTGCAATCCACGGGGTTGAGACTCCAATGGATGCCACCACTGCAGACCCCAAGACAAAATGACACTGCCTCAGCATGAATGTCCAGGCCCCACGGCAATGAGACCGGCAGAGGAATGAAGGCTCACTTTAGGTTGAGACTTCTGGTAAATACAGTTCGAAGAGAGAATATCCCTCCCGCCATCACTTCCACCCATCCAAAAGCGAGATAAGCGCGGCTTCATGACGTTGATAATCCGATGTAACCTTTCGGGATCGTGACGCCAAGGTTGTTCTAGTCATCCCCAAAGGATGATCCAAAAGACTCACCGCGATGTTCCAAGCACGCAGCAAGTTCCGATCCAAGACTAATCACAAACCTTTAATTTTGATGATGAGCCACCAATGGAAATCTCATCGTCCGATGACGCTCGATAGCGCGAGACCAAATTACTCAATCGAGAAACGCAATGAGACCAACGGCCGTTGAGACAACCAGGCTGTTCAAGTTCGGGTCCACTTACAACAAACCTCACCAACTGTGCAGTCCACCGCGCAGCTCCTCAAGCGCAGCAGGTCAATCCCAAAAAGAACTTCACCGCCATCACGAACAAATCCTGTACCGCTGATGTGAACTTTATGCACTTTTCTTTTTCCCTGTGAGGGGCATCTGCACCCAAGGAAGAGTCGCAGAACCAACGACACGCTACCACGCCACTTTTCAACAAAATTCATTGTTCCTACTGGGACATGATTTTTTAACGCCGCATGGCCATCACCGCAACGAGAATCACCAAGTCCGCTAAGTGTTCAAGGCATTATTCGTTGAGATTGAACGGATGGAGAGGCATCGGCCTCTATGGACATGCGACTGACAACAGAGATGCTAATTCTTACTGCTGATTTAAGAGGCATAACCGTGATCAGGGAATGGTGGCACAAAAGAATAAAAACAATGCGTGTGGAACAAGTTAGATACTTCGTGACATTGTTCAACAAGCTGCTGGTATGGAGAGTCAAAAATGTTGATGCAAACGGTCGAAGAACATATCGAAAGCATGCCGCATGAAGCACACATTGCTTCCAGATGTGTTCGCTGGTAAGTGAGCAAAAACAAGAGTGATCTACAACAATGAAAAAACCATGAATACAAAATGCAAAACTTCCGCTAAGGGAAAGACAAATGGCAAGTCAAACAAAGAAAGCGAAAATCTGCTGAGGGGGAAGGATCGAAAGATGTGACCTTAATGATTGTAATAAACCCCAACAGGGTCCTGTCACATAAATGACATTATCGAAGAACTCCCATCGACTTGACCCAACACTGGCTATATCTAAGGGCCGAAAAGAGAAAAAACAATAGCTGGTGGATGAAGCGAAGTGTGGAAGGGAAGAATGGATGCCCTGTTGGTGAACATCTTGAAAAAAAGATGGAGGCATTCCAAGAGATGAGACACTTATGCCATCTCGCATGATAGATCTGAGCCACGATCGCTTTAACGAGTTTAAAATGCTCGAATCAAAGATACTTTGCAAATATGTCTATGGCTCAAACTTCGGGACTTGTATGAAAAGCGGTCTTCACGTTATGTGAAGAAGTCGATAAATGTTGCTTTTACCACCATGGCAGTCACTCTGCTGGTCACTCCGCCGTCACTCAGCTGGAAAGAAGACCCAAGAAAGTATACGCCCAGAGGAAGAAGCTAAAGTGGAGGAAGAAGCTTCACCTAGCCTCCGCCCCAAAACATCATTGTACGAGATCCGTGACAGTGAGGATCGATCAATGGCTCCCGATCAAGAAGCAATGGTAAAGTCGCTAAAAGTAACGCTGAGTATGTAAAAAAGAATAAGTTAAGAAAACAAGAGACAAACTCAATGCATGAGTGGTTAAGACAAGAAAGATTAAGAAGAGATGAAGTTTCTTTTATGCATATGAAAAGAAAAATAAGGCAAATTGACGGCGAGAAAAGAGATTATAGGTTAAGATGTTTAACAAGATGAAAAGTTAAGTGAGACAAATGGGCGAAAGATGAAGTGTTGTTGTCCACCCTCTTCAGTATTTTATTATGTAAATACATACAATGTAAGTCTCTCAAATAAAGCTATAAATTTTTTAGTTTTCCGCGGTGCATAAAATACGTTTTGACACCTTGTAAACAAATGTAAAAGAACAAGAATGATATGATCAATAAAAGAATCGATTCTTAATGCATACATTCTATGTCAATACACTATCCAGACGTATCTTTGCTTCGTGATTTTTGAATGGTTTAAGCTTTGCATCATCAAAAAGCGGGAAATTGTTAGGAATTTTATTGTTTAGATTTTGATGAATGCCATGTAAAACTTAGAATAGAAAGTCGCACCTAATTTTTAGTCAGAAATGCATTGTAATAAATGGGGAAATTGCCAAGCTGAAGAAGGTCACCTACGCCCTAACATGCAAGAAGACAATCAAGATAGGGAAGACTCCGCCGCAGACAAATTCTGAGTATACAAAGAAGAGACGAACTCTATCGCTAGCACCGAGATGCACCGAGTGGAGTAGAATAAGTCAACCTAAGAAAAGCTAAGTCTCAAGTTGAAGTGAGAAGAGTCATCCATCGATCGTTGACTCCTTAAGTCACCGGGTGCAAAAAGCACAAGTCTAGATAATCAGAAAAAGATCCGTCAGTAATTTAAAACAAGAGATTTACTTTAAACAAGTAATATTCCATATCACCTTTCTGAAAGTGTCCTCCCAAGCGCAAAAAATGAACCAATGGGAAGCACTACACCGCGGTCGTAACTCCTGGAAAAGCGTGAAAGAACAATACGATGAAATGACAATTCCAAGGATCGCAACAAGACAAGCTAACGATCAAGTTCGACTCTTCAAAATGTTTCATCTCTTCAATCTGCAAATTTTTGAAAGATCACTATAAAAGCGTCAAGAGCATTTGAGACCCGGCTGACAAGAGACAAACCAAAAACATTCAAGAAATCAATTATTAGAAAACTCTCAAATCATTCTCAATCCTCAGCCTACACTACGAAGAACATCAATCCAACACTACCATTGTGAAGGAAAGATAATTTCAATCAACTTGAAGAGGAAAAACAAAAACCAAGCGTGGTCTACATTCCAATGCGATCAGATAATCGTATGCCCGGTCGAACCAGCCTGAGCTCGAGGGCTTCGTGATCAAATCCAGAGTCGAGCGGGGAGTCAGGCCGTAGTGAGTGCGTGCAAATGCCCCGAAGCTGCTCCGAGTCGTAAGCAGGTCACCGAGTGATCAGCGCCTCCAGATCGAGTCCCAAAGTGATCAAGTCACTGGTGATCGCACTTGTATCCTGGGACCATACCACCAGAACCTGACCATTACCTAAGCGGATTCCTCCAGGAGTTGGAGCAAGAGAGAAAGCAGGGCACTACCCATCTTCAACCTCTATAAAATTTTACTGTCATTTACATTTCAAAGATTTTAATTTCCCGTATTTTTAACTGTTTATATCTCAACGATAAATTTGCTTATCCACTTGATAACTTATAGTAAGACTCAAACCAAGCACTAAAACCTCGCTTTAATCAAACTTATGGTATGTTTCAACAAAACAAAACCACGCTGAGTTAATTTAGAGCCAACAAACAGTTATTCCATCAACCATCAATTACTGAAATCGTTGAGAGATTAACTCTACTCGGGACAGGACTAAATTGACCGGCCCATCAAGTGATTGTCAAATTGCAAGATCAACTCAATATTTAAAAGGATTAAATCGAAATTTCGTGCGTTTATTCAACCCCTCTTCTAAACCTTAGCACTTACACCCTTTTGACTGCTGTAAGTCTTCAATTTTCACCCACCATGTATGCATGTCTCCCCAAGTGGTCTTCATACCTCAAAATCCAAAAAACAAACTTAAGTTAGTGCCGAGGACGCGATGAGTAGCAGATTTTAAATGAATTTGAGAGTGAAATTTCTTACCTTAAGATAGAGGTGTCTGGACTTTTGGTGTTTAAGTAAAGATTGTTTGTTTTGGCTTAGATGTTCGCCAAAAAGCATGTGATGTTTGATGTCAAAGAAGATGTTCTTGAAGATATGAATATGGGTTTGAAGATGCAGTTTGTGTTTGAATATTCAAGATGTGCTATGGTACTTGAAGATATGAAGAACTTATGTTGAAGATTTCAAGATGTAAAGAGTTGGTGTTTGAAGGTTTGAAGATGTGAATGATTTTGTGTTTGGAAGATTTGAAGATATGAATGAATTTAGAGAGAGGTTTAGAGAGAAATGAGAGAATTAGCTTGAGAATTAGAATGTGTTTGATAAAATGAACAAAATTTGTTCATCTTTTCTCTATGGCCCCACATTATGGAGAGAGATTTTTTGATTAATTTTGTCTTGCAAATGTCTTTGCATGGAGACAATTAGACTAGTCAAAGTATGGGCAAGGTATGGAAAGAGAAGGAATATTGGGAAGACTCCAACATGTTGAAAAAATAGTAATAAAGAATTGATGTATGAGATGATGTGTATAATGTTTCAATTAATGGTATATTTATACACAAGATTTACTCATATATATGTGTAAGCAGGCGCAGTTGGATGATATTACCCAAAAATCACCACGGCCGCTCACTATAGTGGGTAATATGGTAATTCCATAATTTTTTTTTATCTCAAATCGATGTGATAATAGATGAAATATATCAATCTCCAAAATAATTGCCATGGATTTCGATCACTTATAAGCCTCATGATCACTTGCTTAAATCAAAATCTTAATTCTACAAGTGTAAAAGTCTCTAAAATAAATAAATTCCTTAAAATTCTGGCTGACTAATAATAAATACAAAAATAAGAATAATGATCAATCAAGTGATCATAATGAAAAATAGAATTAATAAAGATCATGACTACAAATAATAATGAAATGAAATAAAATACAAAATATATATATAAATGATAATTACCCATCAAAGTGACGCGTAAAATAGTCGTCAAATACATAGACTTATAATAAGAATCAATTATATGTTCGAAAATCGGGCTTCACACAATGTCTACGGTCACTAATTTTAAGAGTAGTTGTAAATGAACAAAGCATTTGACAAACAACTCGCGTGAATGCTTGATATCGTTTCATTTATTTTTATTTATTTACTTAACGAGAATATAATGAATAATATTTAGGGCTCGCTTAATAAAACAAATAGAGATTGACAATTATATACTGCTCATTAGCCCAGTGAACAAGCTAATTTAAGGTTCGTTAATAAAATATTCATGTTTCATGTAGCTAAATTTTAAAATTAAAATTTTACGTGATAAGTTAAATATAAACATTGAAAGTTAAAATATATATATATATATATAATTTAATAGTATCGTATAATATAGTCTATAATTCTAAATAATATGAAAAAAATTAACGTTACAATATTTAAAATTTATCATCAACAAATGAATTAAAGTTGAATTTGTTATACAAGCATGTAATGAACACGAATCGTCAAATACAATTTTGTCTGCTTGTTTGTTTATTTATTGTT
Source organism: Rehmannia glutinosa (assembly GCA_016081115.2). Lineage (NCBI taxonomy): Eukaryota > Viridiplantae > Streptophyta > Magnoliopsida > Lamiales > Orobanchaceae > Rehmannia > Rehmannia glutinosa. Next base: position 37,907 of record JABTTQ020003079.1, read on the forward strand.
TGAGAATACAATTTTTCATGTTCATGAACACGCAATGAACACGAACGCCGTAATTCAAAACACTAAATAATTTTATCAAACGAACGTGAATGAGATTTATAAACTTTGAAGAGAGCCATATAAAGTTAAAAAACATTCGACAAACAAGCTGAATGCCAAATTCTCGCCTGATAATTTACACCCTAATTCCACGCCATACGCTTTTGACCGCAATCACCAGTGGAGAAATAAAATATAAAATTACACACCAAACGTAGTACATTTTTTAAAGAAAAATAGTAAAAAATTTGTACGCACGTTGTTGAAGTATTCGGAGTCATTTACGTGACTTTTCAAATACGCTTCAACAATTGTCCATAATGCTTCATTTCCTCGGATGTGGCGATCGCGAGATCACGCAGACTCAGGTTTCTATGGAGGAGATATTACCACAAAGGCAAGAACCGCATCCTCCACAGAGTTCGCATTGAAATATAACATCGATGATGCTTTTTTCGCAAAACCGCACAAAGTTGGGACTGGCATGGTGTCCTCGATGATACTCGGGTAGCTTTTACCGTGGTCGTAACAATGTGGTTCATGGGAGGTATTGCTATTTTGGAATGAGAGAGTAGGGATTACTTGAAGGTTTAAAATGGGTTCAAAGTCTTGGATTTTCTAATGTGATATTTGGAAGGATCATAGATGCCGGGAGAGCTGGATATCTTGAAGAATGTGAAGAAATCGAGTGAAGTCGAAAATTATTCGATCCGCAAAGCTATTTTAGAATCGTAACCTTCTTACTCGGTTTAGTTTGTTAACAGACGTTTAACGAACGGCTGCTCAGTGCTTGCACGCTAGCATCTAGTTCTTATGCTAGTCCCATCGCTGTCAGCGTGAGCCTGAGATTTATGGTGGCCCATCTAGAAGATTGTAATTTGCATCAGGCTTAATAAAATTTCCCTTCAAAAAAAAAAAAAAGAACAACAATTGCATGCACTTCGTAAGATAGTTGACACAAAGGCATGAGCCACGTGAAGGTTTGTTGTACCCCTACTTGAAAAAAAAATAAAAATTTAGTTTAAAAATAATATTAATAATATTTTGTACCCTCAATTTTTATATAAAATGGTATTTTTAACAATTAAAATCCAAAAATCAAAATAACTTATATTTTTTTACACAATTTCCATATTTTGTTCCTCCCGTAAAACACTTTGTTCCCAAAAATAATTATAGAATCTAACTACGATTAGTCTAAAATTTATCGCATCTCTATTTTCGACTGATCTCGGATCCGCCAGCGCTGCAGACACTTCCGCCTTATAAATTTGAATGATTTTATCTAAAAGAGACGGGGAGATCCGAAAAATATGGTCGTTGTAAAAATCGTATTTCCACTTCTCCATCCTATTTTATTTATTAATTCCTTATTATATACATATTTATATATTATATTTTGTATTATGATTTTCGCTTTTGAACTCGCAAAACTTTCTTCATTTTTTCCGTAATAAGATGGCTTTTGAAAAAGTTGGTAAAAAGCTATTGATGGGGTAAAACCGAGTTTTTATATTTTTTATTTATCATCATTTATTAATTCCAAAATCAATTATTTAATCGACTCATATTATCAATTATTGTTGGGTCAAACATTTTTTTTTTTTTTTGAGGAAAGAGCCCATGAAACTCAATTAATTAGTTATTGTCCAAGAGTCTTACTTTTATCATATTAAACCTATAATTAAGTGTGATAAGAATCATCATCATGTGTATTAAAAAGTCTCTTATTATTCGCTAAATACTTTCACTTAAATAAACGCATAACGCATATGCTTGATTATTCTTTCCTACAATCGTTGGCTTAAGCATCGATGAGTTTCTCTGGACAACCCTCAAGCCCTTTCTAACCTAGTGCAAGCTGTCGTAGATAGTTCTCACTTAAAGGCTACCTTTAACTTTGGAGTTACTTGACACTTAAGATTCGACTATCGACTCTCAGACCTTACCTAGACTCTGAATGATCTATCTTTAGGAAATTTGGGAAATTGCCCTCCTCCACCTGGGGTACTTTGAAAAATACTCCCAATATATTAAAATTTGATTTATGCCCCGCCTCCAACTACCCACCCATCGTCCGCTAAATTTATTCTAAAAATCCTAATTCGTAATTTGTTTTGTACATTTCAAGAACAATTATAACTATATACTCATTCTCATACTATATACACAATGTCAAATTATATCACTTCTAAAATTCCTAGTCCGCTAGTTTTCACGGTGTTCATTATATTTAATTGAATTTGAGTAAATTTTATTTGAAAATAGTAATTTGGCCAAATTTAAGGATTTTTATAACAAAGTATAGCTTGACGTTGTTAGATATAGTATACAAAATAAATATGTAATTCTAATTGTTCTTGAAATGTGCAAAAAATACGAATTCAATTTTTTATTCCGTAATTTGGTGACAATGAGGCGGTCATTGACTGGCAAATGGGGTAAAAGGACATAAATCAAATTTTATTACTTTGGGTTATTTTTCCAAAATATCTCAGATGAAGGGAAATTTGTGATTTCCATATTTTTTATAGCAAGATCGCTACCAAACTTATACATATTTATACTTTAAGAAAAGCTCCAAGACACTGGGTAATAGTAATCAACGAATTGAGCTACAACCCCATTTGTAAAGTGTCATTTTGATGATTGTTAATTTATAATGGCTTGATAGATTTAATTTTTTTTAGATCATCTAACATATATTTATAGTAACTATAGCTCATTAGATATTTTGAATTTTGTCCTATTGTTTTTTTATATTTCACCAAATAATTGAACAATCAATGTCCTTAATATTCTCAAATTCCGCCTCATCATTGAACTGTTAAACTAAGACAAGGTTACCTTTTTTTTGGAATGAATTGTTTGACTTGGAATCGAATAGTTTGTCCTGCACTAAAAAAATGGTCATGAAATATTGCCAAAAATGAAAATAATCCAAGAATTTTGGAACTTTTTTCCAATAAATAGTTGGGAATTGGGATGGTACTAGTTGGAAATATGTTTCTAAGTTACTATTACTATCCTGGGATCAATCTTTGTGCTCTAAGTGGTTGAGACATGTGTTGTAAGTGGAAATATGTTTCTAGTGCTCGAGTGCGTGTGTCCCCTCCCCAAGTTCCCCCCCATTGTACAAAACAAAAAGTTACTATTACCATCTAGTTTGTATTGGAATACCGTAACATCTGCACTACACACATGTAATAGGGGGAAAAAAGTTACACCTCTTATAAAAATTTATTTTAGAATATTCATCATTGAAAGAATTATAGCACGGATATTTTCCAAAAGTTTTGCAGAGTAAGGATGTGATTGCAGATGTGATCACATTCACAATCACATGCAACGGAATTTTTTGAAAACAATAAAGAGACACACGAAATAAAAATTGTCTACAAGCCAACAAGCTTGTAGACGCGCATTAATATGGCAAAACTTTCCACTAGTAAAAAAAACTGCTTTGATTCCGTGATACAAAAATACTCAAACCAACTAGTAGAAACTCAACGTAAAACTCCTATCTAGTGAGTATATCTCGATCTATGTAATTCAACTAATCCAACAAAGAGACATGTGTGGACTTTGTTAATCACAATAAAAAATAATGGATGAAAAACCTAACAAACACAACCTCATAGGCCGAATGTGATCTCGATGTAGTCACATTCGAGATCGCATCCAGGGCGGTGAGACTCTTCTTGCTTGATGACTCTTAACTCTCTCAAGACTCAGAATTCTCGTGTATTTCTTGTAAAGATTATGGGCGTCCCTCTCTCTTTTTATAGGCGTCCAAGACCTTTCCAAAGAGTCCTAATAAACATGGAAATAAGATATATACAAATATATGACAAGTAAATCACTTATGTTAGAAAACAAGATAAATATCAAAGAGTCCTAATATATCAATACTATATCAATATGAAATCTTTCCTAATCTATTTACAACTCAATCTTACCATAAGTCTAGAAAGTGCAAAACAAATCAAAATCCAATCTTTTATTTTGGGAATTACAATGCCGAAAATAATCGCCTAACAATCTCCCCTTTTTCGCCTTTCTCGGACAAAACATAACACCTCCCTTTTTATATCAAGCACAAATCAAACAAACTCACCCTAAATCGCATGCACAAAAATCTTCCCAAACGCATGCCGAACAAAATGTAATCACATTTAAGAGCACATTTCAAAACAACAACAAACATCCAACAAAGCAATCAAATATCAAATATCCAGAAAACTCCCCCTAAATCGAAAGCATCACAATCAATTTTTTCTCCCCTATTGTCCAAAAACACAGGGTTACAATCATGTATGCTCTCCTCACTTGGACACGTAAAAGTTCATTTCATATTCAAAAATTTGAAGAGAATAAAAAGGATCATAAGACTAAAATTTTGGAAGACAAACATCGAAAAGATGATCAAGAATAAAAAAATCAAGATTTTCCATAAAATAGATTCCCAAAAATCAAGATTTTCCATAAAATCGAATCCTACAAATCATGACACTCTTAACCAAAGATATAGATAATTAGAGCAAAATCTATTCAAATCTTCCAAGTCCTTCAAACCGCGGTATAACCCACTCAATCATTATCCATCAAAATTTTCAAGATTTTGGGAAGAGAAAATATCACTCTCAGGTTATATATGGAAACCAAATCTCAAAGAAAGAATCCAAAATCACCGTGACATGCAAAACTTAATATGCCTAATGCAACACCAAAAGGAAAACACACGCAAGAGGTGAAATGTACGAAAGAATGGATATAGTTCAAATATCGGCACATTTCGAAGTCACACTGCATTTCAATCGATTCAATGAATCGCAATCCGAAATCCCAACTTATCAACATTTTCGAAGTTTTCTTCAATTTTTCCGAAGTCTCATGAGGAGTTAACCAACGGGAGCTTTTCACTCAAATGCCATAGGTAGCTCTTTTTCACATGATCATGCCTTTTTAAATAGTAAAATGCTTGAGGAAATTGATCACAAGGAATAGCTTCACACAATGGGTTGGTAGCTTTTTCCTGAAGGCCCCAACATGATCAAGCACTTTATTCACAACTCGCCCATGGGAAAATTATCATCATTTTTTTGTATTTGGAGAGATCAACTCACACCGTTTTCCAAGGAGACAATATATGTGACTAGTTCGAACCATCAATCCACTTTTTGTAGATATGCATGAAAGCTTACAAATGGTGGATGCCTAAAAAAAAAAAAGAAATAGAGGAGAAGAAAAGAAATGTACAGATGGATGTCACAATGATGTGATGTGCAATGTCGTGACATCTCGTGTAACATTTCGAGAACACACAAACCAAGAGACTTCCTTAAATTGGAGAATCTCTCAAAATCCAGCCTTGGTGAAGATGGTAGCAAGTGATTTTCAAGTAGAAAGAATATACTCAATTCAATTATATTTTTCTCAACTAAATCTCGAATAAAGTGATATCTAATATCTATGTGTTTAGATGCAGAGTGTTGGATGTGATTTTTTGAAATATCAATCGCACTCATATTATCACAATAAATGGTTAAAATATCACAATGAAAATCATTTTCTTTTCTATCAATCGATCAAAATCTTCATTCAAAGCATTATTCAAAATCATCTTTCAAAGCATCAAACACATTTTTGTGCTCGTAAAAAAGTGACACAACAAGAAGTTTTTACCATTGAACAAGTAGAAGACAAACACACTAGTCTTACCATATCTCGATAGTTTACCCTTTCTTTCCTTCTAAATCCTTACGCTCCGATATATCCTTTATGACTCTGAGATGGATGATTCTTTTGAACTCGCTTGGGGGATCTCGCTTTCATTGGTGATTAAATCATGTCCTACCAAGTTTGTTTCAACGGTTCTGTTAGAATCGTGAGTCCGACTCAAGTGCGCAGAGACACGGATGTGGGCTCGTATGTCAGCGTCACATTTGGTTCTACATTTGAGACAAATTGCAGACGGGCTTCATACATTTTCATTACATTGTGCTTACATCCATCACAGTTGGTCTCAACAAATTCCAAGAGATCTCCAACATTGTTTCTTCACTTCATCCTGCAAAGACTAGAAAGTTCATCGAATACAATATTTGCGATTCCACTAGTCTTTGTCCAAGATTATAAACTCGATATGTATGGGCTATTTGAAGAGTAACTAAGAAAAGACTTTTTGTCACCCTTGAGCCAAATTGAGCAATGTTATCTCGATCATTCAGACATAGCAAATACAACCAAAGACATGAAAATATTTGAGGTTCAGCTTCTTTCCCAAAAGTATTTCATATGGGGTCATCAAACTTGTCTCAAATATACACGATGGCAATACGACATGCGTATTTAGAGCTTCCGCCCAAAACCTTTTGAAAGTCTTTTAGAACTCAACATGACACGGATATCTCATGTAATGTACGATTTTTTCTCTCCGCCACTCCATTATGTTGTGGAGTTTTGTACGAAAATTCATGAGAAATTCTTCTATCACAAAAAGACGAAAGAAGAGTTCACAAATTCTTTACCATGATCCAACCTAATTCTAACAACCTAGCCTATACAAATTAACAACTCTTCTATGCCAACTTTTAAATACTTCAAATGTTTCCATTTCTCACGTAAAAATAGATCCGGCAAAACGTGAAAATCATCAACAATCACAAAAATATTTTCTTCCACTATCAATACTTTCAACTTCAACGGGACCTATAATGTCCATATGAAGCAATTCAAAATACCGTGTGGTATTGAAATGAGATAACATTTGGTGTGACACTCTTCTTTGTTTACTCTTTTTTGACAACTTCCACACACATTATCATTCTTCATGCAAAAATCTCGTAAAACCACGAACAACTCCTCCAAATTTTACAAGATCCTCATTTTCGTAAAACTTAGATGACCTAATTTTTGGTGCCATAGTCGATTCATCCGTGTGCAGCAGTGACACATTTTTTTATTAACAAACTGAGCAAGAGTTATCGATGATCTTAAACCAAAGAAGAATACACGTGTTAGATTCATTAAAAACTCACAAGATTTTTTGTTGAATTTAACATAGAGATTATCATCACACAATTGGCTAATACTAAAGAGATTAACATTTAGACCATCCATATGCAATACATTTCGTAGCCTAGGTAGGCTATCAACATTCAAAGTTCCCTTTCCAACAATTTTCCTTTACCTCCACCTCCATAAGTCACATTACCACCATCATGCTTCTCATAGTCAGTCAAATACTCAAAGTACCTGTCATGTGTCGTGAACACTCGCTATCAAAGTACCAAGATCCTGCAATGTTAGATCTCAAAGAAGATAGATAACATGACATTTAACATCGATTTCTTAACCTGCATTTTATTTGGAAAATTTTGAAATGTGATTAGGGATGTCGTAACATTTCTGATGACATCTAACATGCAGCATTTTTGTTCACAAATCGATTTCATTTTGTAAACAAAATGGCCTAATGTGTCCAGAGCATGACAATAGTGACAAATAAAGTGGCGTTTACGAGGTTTAGACTTCTGGAAAACTCTTCTTATTGTTGAGGGAATCAAGATTCTCCTTGTTCTTTGCTTAACAAACACAGAGTTTTATAACCAATGCCAACTTTATCATCACTATTCAAAGAAAGTATATCATTCAGTTTTGCTTTCCTGCATTAAACTTTTTCATGGTTTCAAGAGAATCTTCAGTTTAGAATTTACCTTTTCGGTCGTGTTCTTTTCGTGAGGAGGCCTCTAACCTCGGTAATTACTTATCTTTGATCATCATTCTTCCTTCTTGAGTCGATCATTCTTTTGAGCATTTCATTCACTTTAATCCTCTTCACCCAATCTCTATACAACTTCGTACGTGTCTTCCAAGTTTTCTCCATCCGATTCATCATCCAATATCATCGTGGAGTAGAAGCAGAATTGAAACAAGAAAGGTCGAACAGCTAAGATTGTTTTTCGGGACAGACCTCGTGATGTGATCGGTAGAACCGTGTGATCACATCTCGAGCCACACCTGCAACACCTCAAGGATTAATTTGGAGAGACTTTCGATCTTTCACCAATGTGGTCAAAACCTTGTGACCTTCTTTTTCCGGGATGCTCATCGTTAGAATCATTATCACTTAAGATGACACTCAAACTCATTCTCTTTTTTAAAAATATTTGGACAATTTTCAACATAATGACTATATCTAGAATGTTCTACATCTAATTTAATCCAAAGTTTTGTTATCAAACTTTTTTTTCTGATTTTCAACCAGAACGAAAAGCAGGCTGTTTTGAGTATCCATGCTAACAAACACTCGTGATCAACACTTAAGTGTCATATGTAGGCTCTAGATGCATTGAAAGAATTATAGCACTGATATTTTCCAAAAGTTTCTATGTTAGTGCGATGATTGATCAGACGTGATCACATTACAATCACATGTAGCGGAATTTTGAAAACAATAAAGAGACACACGAAATAAAATTGTCTACAAGCCAATAAGCTTGTAGACGTGTCAATATGGCAAAACTTTCCACTAGAAAAACTATTTGATTCCGTATACAAAAATACTCAAATCCAACTAGTAAACTCAACGAAAAACTTCTATCTAGAGTATATCTGATCTATGTAATTTAACTCATCCAACAATAGACATGTGTGACTTTGTTAATCACAATACAAAAATAATGGATGAAAAACCTAACAAACACATTGTAGGTCTGAATGTGATCTCAGATGTAGTCACATTCGAGATCGCATCCAGCAAAATGGCAGTTGAGACTCAACAAACACTGCTTGTATGACTTTAACTCTCTCAAGACACTTGTAACCTGGGTATTTCTTCGCGGTAAAGATTATGGACGCTCTTATCTCTTTTTACAGCGCCCAAGCACCATCCAAAGAGTCCTAATAAACATGGAAATAAGATATATACAAATATATGACAAGTAAATCACTTATGTTAGAAACAAGATAAATATCAAAGAGTCCTAATATATCAATACCATATCAATATGAAATCTTTCCTAATCTATTTACAACTCAATCTTACCATAAGTCTAGAAAGGCAAAACAAATCAAAATTCAATCTTTTATTTTGGGAATTACTTTAAAATAATCGCCTTAACAATCATCTATGTGCAATTTCAATCTAAATGACAAGTCTTTAAAAAACAGCTTGTTCGATTTTTTCCCAATTTTAGAATATCCATCATCTACGTACATACGGGTGCAACCAAGAGTTAGATTTCCCGCCAATGATCGTAATTTTTTCGTTTCATCAAGGTGGTTGTTGGGCATGGAAATTTTGAAAAATTAAAAATGTTGCAATAAAAAAAGCAAATATGATAATCATACATTACAACAATTTGTTGGTTTTTATACTTTGAAACCGCTTTATAATGACTTCTTTATCAAGCTTGAGCACATATATTCTGTCTGTTTAGATAACACACAAGAAACATTACAACCATTTATCCACTCATCACTCATTTGATTGCGTAAGTCCATCAGAGAAAACACTTTCAACTTTAGGTTGGCAACATATAGAATTAATGTCAAAGTCATAAAACTTATAAAATGAAATGATATGTTGTCCTTCAAAAAAGAAAAAACAGAGATGAAAGAGGACCGATGATGGCCGATGCTTTTCTTTTTCCCCCGATTTTTGTAATTGACCTAATTTTTGGTTCAACACAATATGTTTTTTTTTTAAATTTAACCCAATTTCTTTATCAAGTGAGTTCTTGGTCGGATTCAAAGATGATCTAATCCAAATTTAAGAGGTCATTCCGAGGTCGAAAGCATACGACACGTTGGTCCATGCGGTGACGGACGACGGCTGCTCCCCCTAATATTATCAGCTTTATTTTTTTTATATGTATTTTTGGGCATTTTTCTTGGTAAAAAAATTATGCCAAGATTTTTATTTTTGAATTTCTCGGGCTTATACCCTTACTCACTCTTAAGTTCTTATTTCAATACACCATAATGTGTATATTAACTTACTTATTTTCCTTATGACAAGTGATATACAAGAGAAACATTCTAAATTTTAATATCTTGAATTGTAGTTATTTATTTTTGAGATGTTTGATGATAAATATTTGATTGTATTTGATGCAAAAAAATAATAAATTCTAAAATTTATTATGTATAAATAGACCTTTTTAGCCATTTAGGTTTTTAAAAGATGAAAATAGTCATATTTTTCAAAAGCATGTTTTTAGCCATTTTTGACCAAAAACGACAACTTTTCTTTTCAGATTTTTTTTGGAAGCATTTAAAGCAAATTTGAAAAATCGACACGATGTATTTCTTGAATTAAAAAAATGTTTCTGGGTCGAGAAATGTTTTAATAAAATAGTGGACAATTAAACTCAAATGGCTAAAAAAATATTTTTGAAGTCACGCTTAAAAATATTTTTGTTATGGACAAATGACCAAAAATCCTTTTAACACGCTTGGCTCCCCCAACTACTCATCCTCGGTTCCTACTGGCAGGATTTAACACAGGAAGTGTGGTGGCAACCGCCCTCATCTCAAGGATCAACTCCTATAATATATTATTTAATAAATTAATATAGTATATATAAATATAAACCAAAATATTTCGCTCCTCCTCCTCCCAATTTCCATGTAATTTAGTTATAAAAACTTGTATGTTTTGTTTTTATTTATATTAGATTTGATTTTGCAGAGCCTACCCAAGGTTTCGAGGGGCCTAGAACAAAAATAATATATATACAATCATGAGATAGGAGGCCAACCTGCCCCGACACTTATTTGTTTTTTAAAAAGTTTAGTTCATATTTATGCGCATTTTTTTAGTTTTTTTATCCTGCCCACTCCATTTCGTCAGATCGGCCTACCCGTGATAATTCCTAGATAAAAAATTGTTATTTGACAGATCCGCCCACCCCAATTTCGTGTAGCTAGAAAATTATTACTGGGTGGGCTGATACAAGAAATTGGGGTGGGCCAGATAAAAACTAATAAAATATAAATAAATATTAACTAATTTTTTTTTTGAAAACATTTACCTAGTAAATTTTTTTAAAAAAAAGATGGGGGTGGGGGGGTCGTTGGCCCTATCTCCGCTATCGATCAGATATATACATATATAAAAACTCAGGGGCCCTCACGGGAGGCTTCACATGCATGCAAGACTATCTCAAGGCGCAAAGCCACCTCTAGATTTTTTGCTCCCCCAAGAAAAATATCTCTGGGTCCGTCTTTCGCCCCTGGGTCCATGATTACACTGGTTCAAATTTCAATGGTGGCTACACCATTGTCTATGCACACTTCTTGCTACTCCAAAATCATTTTTTTTTTCCTAAATTGAATCAAGAAAAAATGTGAAGTTTGTGCCCTGGTGTGCATATACATACTAGGACAGTAAATAATAATAATAAGAAGAAGTCAACCCAACATGTACGCACACCTGCTATAACAGGTAATGAGACACAATTTCTGGATTTTTCCAACTTAAAAGACGTATTCAAAATTGATAGAATAAAATGATTATCTCTAAGCAGACCAATTAACAGGGCTAAAAAAACTAATTTTCCTTTTTTTGAAATGAATTATCAATTATATCTCCCACTTTTAAAATCGATTTCATTTTAGCATTACATGAATTTTTTCAAAACATTTCGTTAAAAAAATGAAAATGAAGTTTTAGGGGAACAACAAAATGCTACATATTCACTACTGCCCCTCCCTGGCACAAGCAAAAGAGCGCGCGAAATCCCAGAAGAGCCTCACACACTTGGCGTTCCCAGTCTCTCCACAGTAGAGTACTGTAGTGCTGCTGCAATTGCACAATGCCGGAGCTTCCGGAGGTGGAGGCGGCGCGTCGAGCGGTAGAGGAGAACTGCGTGGGAAAGAAGATCAAGAAATCGACGGTCGCCGACGATTCAAAAGTCATTGACGGTGTCTCTTCGAGAGACTTCGAGGAGGCACTCGTCGGAAAAACTATAGTCGCCGCTCACCGCAAGGGAAAGAACATGTGGCTTCAGCTTGATTCTCCTCCTTTTCCCTCTTTCAATTCGGTACTGCTGCGGTTTTTTGTTTTAAAACCCTAAAAGTCCATGCATTACTGTCCTTTTCGTTGTTGATATATTATTAGTGTCACGATTGTTGCTGTTGTTGTTCTTGTCCTTAATACTGATTTTATTGTGGTGTTCAAACAAGAATTATGATTGTGGCGCCTGGGTATATTTGATAATTTAAAGACTTTACTAGAGATAGTAGTTAACTTGGGTAAGTAAATTAATTGAATGAACACTTCAACACGTATGAGGAGGTTTTCTTTACAAAACTCTGAAAGCCTAGTGATTCTGAACCATATCGATTACCAGTAGTGCCAATATCAATATTGCAGTTCTGTTTCATGCAATGAGATTAGAAAGGTCAGAGTAATTTTTTTTCCATTTTTTTTTAAAGCATTTATTGATTAGATTGGAGTTTGTTTTCTGTCATTGTTTACCATTTACTTGGGATAGTTTTAATCTAGAATTGCATGTGCAACAATGTACAACAACAACAAACTAAGCCTTACTCCCACTATGTGGGTCGGCTATTACGGATAATATCACGTCATCGTTTACGGTCATAAGCCATATTTTCATTTATTTCTCGATATAACATGTCTTGTTTAATAGTTTCTTTCCAAGTCTTTTTAGGTCTTCCTCTTCCTCTTTTGATTTGTGTGAGTGATTCCCTTACCTTCTACACGCCGCAAAGTGCATCTAAAGGTCTCCTATAAATATGTCCAAACCATCTTAATCGTGTTTCTCTAATTTCTCATCTATTGGTGCTACTCCCACTTTGTTTCTAATGTGTACATTTCTTATTCTATCTAATCTTGTGTGTCCGATATCCATCTTAACATTCTCATCTCTCGTTTACCCTCATTTTTTGTTTGTGTTCATATTTAGTCGCCCAACATTCTCCGCTCCATAAAGCATTGCGGGCCTTATGACCGCTTTTATAAATTTTTCCTTTCAATTTTAATGGTATTTTACGGTCACAAAGGATAGAAGATGTGCTCCTCCATTTATTCCAACCTGCCTGGATCCTATGTGTGACATCTTTATTGATTTCTCCGTTCTCTTCAATTATAGATCCTAAATATTTAAAACTCTTTGTTATACTCACTTCATGTCCATTAATTTTAATCTTTGTTTCATTGTTAATGTTGTTTATACTAAAGTGGCATTCCATGTATTCTGTTTTTAGCCCACGTATGGTAAAACCTTTTGATTTGAGTGCTTCTCTCCAAGCTTCCAATTTTGCATTTACTCCTTCCCTCGCTTCATCAATTAAAACTATATCGTCCGCAAATAGCATACATTCGGTATGGATTTTTGTAAGTGTTTAGTGATTTCATCAATTATTAGGATAAAAAGATAAGGGCTTATCACAGAGTGTGTACTTATCAAACATTTAATGTCCATTCAGTGGATCCGATAAGCTCTAGTGATAAGAGAATCTAGAAACTTTGACTAGGTTTTTGTAAATCTGGTTAACAGGTTAAGTCAAGATGTGCGGAGAGGGGAGTGCTCACGTTTCTTGCTCCAGAAAATGGTAAATCTGGTCGACTGGTGCTTGGTCCATAGGAATCTGCTAGATTAGAACAAAAATGAAATGATTTATTTTTCTTTCGACTTTAATTGGTTGTTAAAGCATGATTGAATGTTTTGCCTTAACATTTCAATCAAATGATAGAGTGATGAATGCAAATTTTATTTTAATTTTGGATTTCCTCTTCTTGGTAATCATGCCGACTTTCATAAGTGTAATCAAGTAGATACTTATGATTCAGTTGGTGGATCTTTGACTCTAGCAAGCTAATGCTTTTCCGGGGTTAAATTTATTATATTGTGTCTGCATTTGGAGAATCAATCTGGGGTTACGGCTTTGGCTTGCTCTTAAAATTATTTCATTTGTTTTTTACAGGAATGGCTGGAGCTGTGTATATCAAGGAGTTGCGGTCACTAAATACAAGCGGTAAGTGGGGTGGCTCATTACGATATCAAAAAGTGTTAACTGAAAAATCAGCCATCTGCATCAATTTTAACAGAGATGTGTGATTTAGCAATTAGTGCTGGGAATTGATAGCTCAGTGATTTCTTTTGTGAAGTTGTCCTGTATAAAACAATTCCTGCAATCTTCATGATTTGGGTTTTTACTCAACTATATCACGCTTGAAGTACACTTAGTCTCAGTCTATGTAATATCCAAAATTAACATTTGAAAATTAGCATGTAATATCGGATATGTCACCTAGCTTTCAACTGTCACCCAGGAAGGAGATCGGATCATGATTATCCTTTTTGAAAAAAGAAAAGACAAAAATTCAAATTGACTGAAAAATTGAGCTAGTGGGAGTAACTTTTGTTAGGTTCTTAAGTTCTTTATAAGTTATAACTAATGATTGTGATAACATATCATCATTGACAGGTCTGCCGTGAAAGATACAGATGAGTGGCCTTCCAAGTACTCCAAATTATTTGTTGAAGTGAGAATCTTATTCTTTGATTTATGGAGTTGAAACTGCTTTTTCTTAATAAATCGGACTACAACTTCTGCACAGTATGATACTCAACAAACTCATTTCCATCTGTTCCCACATATGCATGCTTTCCCGCAAAGAGAAGAAAGATTAGGAATGGCGTTGTCACCCGGACTCGCTCCAGACCTGTCCCATTATGGGCGGGTTTAACAGTAATGGTTTTGGGTTTTTCATTTTCTGACCTGACCTGACCCGGCCCACTTTTTTTTTTTTTTTTTTTTTTGGTTGTTAAAGAATTTTTTTTTGTATATATGATTTTTTATTTGGAGAAATATATTATTTTAGAAATTTTAGTAGTATTACTTTTAAGAAATATAAATTTTAGTTTTTTAAAATTATAAAACGTGTCTAATGAGTCTATCCACCAAGTTTGGATTTGGATCCTTAAAAGCTTTAATGCATTGGCTCCTGCTTCCAAACAGACCTAACTCAGGCCCAACATGCTACCATTTCTAGAAAGGATAACAGGGCATCTCTATAGATGTAATCTGTGTTATATGTATTTACATAACAACTGTCTTGCTGCAGAATTTCCATTTTCTGGGATGCAGCATGGTAAGGTTCTCGTGTTTTTGTTTGCTGACCTATCAAGATTTCCTCGTAGCACACTTGGCATAAACAATTTTTTTCAATAATTTTTATTTGGAAATTAGACACATTTGATGTCCAAATTTCTAATAACACGCGATTTCATTTGTGGTGCAGCTAGATGATGGTTTGGAATTCTCTTTACTGACAAGAGGCGTTTTGCTAAAGTTCGTTTGCTTGACAATGTAATGTGAACTATTCATTCATCTTCGACGTATCTGTTGTTTTACTTGATCAGACTGAAAATCTCAAGATGCTCTTACAATGATACTTTCACAGCCTGTTTCTGTGCCCCCAATCTCTGAGCTTGGTCCTGATGCATTGACGGAGCCCATGACGGTGGATGAGTTCTGCAGCTCATTGAGCAAGAAGAAAATTGGAATTAAGGCTCTTTTACTTGACCAGGTTTTGATGGTTTTACTATGTTTACGTGTGGGGATTGTAAAGGCTCAAGCATATATAATTCTGTAAAATTTGTGTGTTGTGTTACTTTATGATGCTTCTTTGTGAAGGGATACTTTATTTCAGGAATCAACGCAACTAATCCTTATTTTTTGTCTGGTGATACAACATTTAAAATAGTTACTCATGCAAATGAAATAAGCAGGTTTATGTTGAACAAATCTCATTACTTTAGCTGCTTCATAAATCATATAAGAGGGTGAAAGCGATCAGATTACCAGTGGGTTTGCTACCATAACAAACAAAGCAAAATGCCGATTATCTTGCTATCCATACATTTTTCACTTTAACTATAACTTAGGAGTGGATTGTAGTAAGGGTCGGTGATTCATGTAACATACCTGGATCTGGTTTAAGATGGGGTTATCCCAAAGAACTTGATCGTCCTGTAGGGAAGTGGAAAATAGTGACAATCATTTCATGATGTCGAGATAATAAGACTAATGCCAATTCCCAGCAAGAAGTTGGCATACAATGGAGGGGACCGGGAGAAGCATGTATCGAAACTTAAATAGGAACTGTGACACAATGTCCGACCTAGGATGGGTTGGATATCCATTGGTGGTCAAAAAGGCTGTGTTCCTTGAAATAGTTAATCATTTTGGTAGAATTGTATACAAACTTTTTAAAGTTGTCTATGTGTCTTGCTTGCTGTAAGAGCTATCAACAGTCATCGTGATTATGAAAGAAAGATTTCAATGGTTTTGTTGTAAAGCTGGTATTTCGAATCGGGATTCATAGAAGCTCATGAAACTATACATTTGGGGAAAAAAGAAATTAATCTGTCAAAGTACACTAGATGCAAATCAACTTCAGCACTGACTTCAGACATGGTTTGATCAAGCACAAGTTAGATGTGTTCGTTGATGAGGACCAATAGTCTTAGTTGAGTTGTATGTGCTTCTCTTCAATGATAAAGGACCACAGTACTTCAGCTAGATTGGCTAGGAAATAACACAATGACATATTTCCTTGGTAAAAACCAGTATGAGAGGATTGAAGCTGAGTTTATATTGTTATGGACAACTTTACTTCCTAGTCAATACACACTGGCTAAAGGGCTTGTTTGATGGAAAAGTTGCTTGAGGATCCTCGCTGATGTGGTTCTTCTTTATGGCATTGTTTGTTTATGTTTGGAGTGTATGTCATAGAGATGAAATGTGTGAATACATAAATTTCTATGGTTGCTAATTAGTCATTAATGTGACACGGCTTTAGCTGAACAAGTTAATCGAGCATAGGTTTCTAATATGTAGTATAAAGATGAACTTCAATGTTATGATGAAGATCTTTTTAAATGTTTGCATTTCCTTCCGATGGTAGTTTTGAGGCAGTAGATCTCTGTTTTCTATGCAGAGTTTTATGTCGGGCATTGGTAATTGGATGGCCGATTTAAGTGCTATATCAAGTTAGTAAGCTTTATTCTCCACCATCTTATTTCCTTTGCTTGAAAAAAATAAAGAAAGAAAGAGAAAAGGTGAGGTGCGATTGAATATGCTTTCATTTTGAAAATTTTCTCGGGTGTAGTGAAAATACACAAGAGCCTCACACACTAATAAGAGGAACACAAATGATAATAAGAAAATTAGAAAGTATAGAATTGTAATCAATTTGGAACATGGTACTTTGACAGTAAAACTATAGAGCTCGTAGATATTATGAAAAGACGAAACATAGATATTATGTGTATCCAAGAGACTAAACGGGTAGGCGAGAAGGCAAGACACTAGATACTACGCATTATAAGCTTTGGTATAGTGGAAAGGATAGAACTAGGAATGGGGTGGGTATCATTGAGATCCTCTCTTCATGATCAAGTAGTAGGAGTAACTAGAAAAGGAGATAGAATCATATCCCTTAAAATTGTAGTAGTAAATCGAACTTATAAATATTGTTAGTGTATATACGCACCTCAAGTAGGATTAGATGATGCTACTAAAGTGCTAAATTTTGGGAAGATTTAGAAACTCTAATGCAATCAATCCTCAAAATGAAAAAGTCATCATAGGTGGAGACTTAAATGGACATGTCAAAGGATAATGAAGATTATGAAAGGGTCCATGGAGGATATGGCTTTAAATACAGAACAATGAGGGGTAGAACCATCCTAGACTTTGCAGTTGCTTATGATTTTATTATTATAGGTAATACCTTCTTTAAAAGAGAGACGAACATTTAATCACATTTAAAAGTGGTCCTAACAAATCACAAATTGACTACTTTCTAACCGGGAAAAACGACAGAAAAATATGCAAAAATTGCAAAGTAATACCGGAGAAAGCCTCACCACCCAACATGACTACTAGTTTTGGATATCAAACTTATTAACATACACTTAAAGAGAAAGAAAATTAACATACCGAGAATTAAGTGGTGGAACTTAAAGAATATAGAAAAAGAGATAGTTTTGTCAAATCTCTAAGAGAAACCATTGATTGGAAAGTGGAAGACAAAGCCGATGAAACATGGAACTATGTAACTACTCAAATGAAAAAGATCGCAAAAGAAACATTAGGGGTGTCAAATATGGTAATAAATGGAATAAAGAGTCATGGTGGTGGAATCAAGAAATCCAAGAAAAGGTAAAGGAAAAACGAACTAGTTACAAAGTATTGTATTCCTGAAAAACGAAGAAAACCTTAAAAGATATAAAGACGCCAAAAAAGAAGTAAGAAGAGCAATATATGAAGCAAAAAACCAAGTATATGAAGATTTCTATAAGAAACTAGATACTAAAGAAGGAGAGAAAGATATATATAAAATAGCAAAATTTAGAGAAAAACAAACAAGAGATCTAACCCAAATTAAATGCATAAAAGATGAGAATGAAAACATTTTAGTGAAAGACGAGGACATAAAAGATCGATGGAGTGAGGTATTTCAATAATCTTTTTAATGAACCGAAGAGGAATGAAGTCACATTAGTGAACTAAAGCAATCAATCGAATAGAAACCGCCTTTTATCGTAGAATTCAACTTCATGAAATGTAAAAGCACTAAACAAAATGAAAATCGGCAAAACAGGTTGGCCAGATGATATACCAATGAAACGTGGAAATGTTTAGGTGGAGTTGGAATATCATGGCTTACTAAATTATTTAATGTTATTCTAAAAACTAAGAAAATGCCTCGATGAATGGAGAAAAATATATTGATACCTATATATAAAAACAAAGGGATATACAAAATTGTGCAAATTACAGGGGAATTAAATTAATAAGTCATACAATGAAACTATGGAAAGAGTTATAGCAAGAATAAGAAATGAAACTAGTATATTAGATAATCAATTCGCTTCATGCCGCCAGAAGATCCACAATTGAAGCTATACACTTAATTAAACGATTATGTGAACAATATAATGAGAGAAAACA
This sequence comes from Rehmannia glutinosa, assembly GCA_016081115.2. Classification (NCBI taxonomy): domain Eukaryota; kingdom Viridiplantae; phylum Streptophyta; class Magnoliopsida; order Lamiales; family Orobanchaceae; genus Rehmannia; species Rehmannia glutinosa. The sequence goes on from JABTTQ020003079.1 coordinate 56,945, forward strand.
AGATTTACATATGGTTTTTATTGATCTTGAAAAGGCATACGACAGAGTCAACCGTGATATAATGCGCGTATTGGAAAAAAGAGGAATAAAAATAAATTTACATAGATGCCATAAAAGATATGTATGATGGTATAACAACATGTATCAGGACACCAACAGAATATCTAGTGAATTCCCAAACACTATAGGTTTGCATCGGGGATCCGCTCTAAGCCCGTACATTTTTATCCTAATAATTGATGAAATCACTAAACACTTACAAAAATCCATCCCCGAATGTATGTTATTTCATGACGATATAGTTTGAATTGATGAAACAAGGGAAAGAGTAAATGCAAAATTGGAAGTTTGGAGAGAAGCACTAGAATCAAAAGGTTTTACTATAAGTAGGCTAAAACAGAATACATGGAATGCCACTTTAGTAAAAACAACAGAACAATGAGACGAAGGTTAAAATTGATGGACATGAAGTGAGTATAACAAAGAGTTTTAAATACTTAGGATCTATAATTGAAGAGAACGGAGAAATCAATAAAGATGTCACACATAGATCCAGCGGGTTGAATAAATGGAGGAGTGCATCTTCTATCCTTTGTGACCGTAAAAATACCATTAATATTGAAAGGAAAATTTTATAAAACGGCCATAAGGCCCGCAACGCTTTATGGAGCGGTAATGTTGGGCGACTAAATATGAACACGAACAAAAAATGAGGGTAGCGAGAGATGAGAATGCTAAGATGGATGTGCGGACACACTAGATTAGATAGAATAAGAAATGAACACATTAGAAACAAAGTGGGAGTAGCACCAATAGACGAGAAAATTAGAGAAACACGATTAAGATGGTTTGGACATGTTTATAGGAGACCTTTAGATGCACATGTGCGACGTTTAGAAGGTAGAGAATCACTCACACAAATCAAAAGAGGGAGAGGTAGGCCTAAAAAGACTTGGAAAGAAGCTATTAAACATGCATGTTATACCTAGAAATAAACGAAAATATGGCTTATGACCGTAAACGATGGCGCGATATGATCCGTATAGCCGACCCCACGTAGTGGGATTAAGGCTTAGTTTGTTGTTGTTGTTGTTGTAATGTGTAATAATGATTAGTTTTTTGTGAAAAAATGTGTAGATGTGATTGGTGAAAGAAAAAATGAGAAAAGGTGAAAGTGAGAGGATAGTATATTTTCTGAAAATTTTCAAAAACAATCGCATGTTTGGTTAAAAAAAATTCTCCAGCGGAGCGAAAATGAAATCTCGCTCATATCCAATCGCAGCCTGAGATTTTGTGCTGCTTTAAGATTTGCTTGATTTATTAGATTCAGACTGAATTCCTCTATAGTTTAAACCTAGGGGTTTTATTTCCAAACAAGTATAGGGATTTTGTCATGGCCTCATGGGCACTTGGAACCATAAGTTATCAATTTTTGCCATTTGGAACTTCTATTCTTGCCAACTCTTTTCTGACACAAGTCTAACACACTAGGATATTTCCTCGGTTTGTCCATGATAAAGATCAAAATGCAATTATACAATTCTATGTAATAATTGTACTGTGATTTAACAGGCGAGAATCCATCCACTGCAAATTGCTTCCAGCATCTCCAAAGAAAGCTGTGGAATCTTGCTCAAGTGCATTAATGAGGTAGTAATTTTGTATAGTTGTTTATAAGCCTCATGTCTTTTATTTTCATTAAGCTTGTACTCCATATGGCTGTTACTGGAGATGGTACTTTTAGGTTACAAACATTGCCGTTAAAGTTGATGCCGACAGTCTCCGCTTCCCTGTTGAATGGTTGTTTCATTTTCGCTGGGGCAAAAACCAGGACAAGTTAATGGTGAGATGTTTTTAACCTGTATGATTAATTGACATGAACGGGCTTATTTTACAGGTAATTGAAAAGGCAATTGAAGTTGGGGCCGATAGTAGTCAGTTCCCTAGTAATTGGATTTTCCATTCCGGAAAAGAAGCCTGGCAAGGCTTTTGTTGATGGTTTGGCCCTTGACCTGTGATGTACTCTTTCCTGTGTTGCAGTTGTTTTTCAATAGTCCTCTAACATTATTGATTAAAGTGAGAGAGCTTTGCTGATGCTACCCAAAACTAAAGAATTTATTATATCTTTATGTTTCTTTATTCCTCATTTCTGTGTGCTTGGTTTCAATTCGTAGGCTTTATTAATAGTGCCACATTTCTGGTTCAAGTTTGTGAAGAAATGACTTTTGAACTATTAATTCCTCTGTCGAATTTCCAGAAAATTATGCAAGAAGTCGAATCGTCTGATGCAACTTTTTAAATTTTGAGAAGGAAACAGAAAGTTGATGTCTATCTTCTAGTTGCAATTATATTCTCTTATGCGTCTCATTTACTACTTTATGTGAAAATGCTAACGAGGTTTTTACTGTCAGGGAAGAAAATTGAATTCATCAATGCTGGTGGCAGGGTATGTCTGTCTTCAAGGTTTTGATCTCATTTATGCGTTATCTGAGTATCATTTCCTAAAGATTCAGTTTATATCTATTGCAGACAACAGCATATGTCCCAGAGTTGCAAAAGTTGACCGGCAATCAAGCTGTTAAAGAGGCAGCTAAACCATCTAAAGGCACCACTTCTGGTAAAGGCGACAGTGATGATGGGTCCGGCAATGAGGATGAGCCTACGAAACCCAAAGTCGTGAAAGGGAAGAATGCTACTAAACCCAAGAAGGCTCCATCAAAGAAAAAAACCAGTGCGAGTGTTGAAGAAGATGATGATGATGAAGATGACAATAGCGCTGCTGGTGATGTATCTTCAAAGAGAACAAGAGGGGCTAAGAAACCTCCGGCAAAAAGCAAACCCAAGGGACGTAGCGAAAACGATGGAGGTCAAAGGAGACAAACTAGAGGGAAAACTGCTACTGCAAAGAGAAAGCACGTGGAAAGTGATGATGATATCAGTAATTCAAGTGGCGGTGGTGATGGGGATGAAGACGGAGAGGCGCAGGAGGTGAGAAATGGAACACGGGCGAAGGCTTCAGCAGCATTATCCAAGAAACGGGTTTCGTCCAATCAAAATGGGAAGTCGAAGAAAAAAGCAAAGTAATTTACCTGCTAATATATTATCTTTTCGGCTTGCTACTCTTCCATGTTATCTAAGAATGACGGCTAAGGTTGCTGCTTTTTTGTGGATTGGATTTAGTTAATCTTCCTCCTTTATGAGACTTAAATAGATTCCAAATGCCTTGTAGTAAATCTTTTTGTACATGTGAATTTCTGACAATTTCAAAATGCAGTTAGTGTGCATATACTTCTGAAGTTATTAGTCATCCTCTCGAGTGCTGCCTCAAGGCTTATATGCGAGAGCCTAAAAACACCCGGGGCACTCCGTATGTAGGTTGATTTAAAGAAACCCAAAAGAGTACAATGCATTTGTTATGGATATGAAAGCCTTATCTATATTTTTTTTTGTGACCTTCCTAAATGTTAAATGTTCCCGAGCAAGGTATGTTTGAGATGAATACTCCATACGATGCATCCAGAGGAAAAAGATCCCGGTTTCTATTCTCTCTTTCTTATATTAATTTCACTAAAAATTTACAGTTTCAAATTGTCGAATTGCCTTGGCAACATTTGAACAGATATACATTGGTATTGGAAGCCATTATCTACCTTCAATAGACAAGTTCCATGGCGTCTGAGTTTTACCGTGTTTCAGAAAGAGGCATTTTGCACATAAGAAAAATACTTTGCACAATTTTGCACATCACGATCTGAACCAAAAAAAGAGAAAAAAAATTAGTAAGAAATCTATGATCACATGACATGATGATTCTCATTCCGGACTTGATTAGTTTTTGAAATCTGAGGCGAGCTTTATTTTTTAACAGAAAGAATGAGTCACAAACTGCAATATCTGTGTGGTCTCCGGGATTTCTGCACAAGTTATCCTACCAACAGGGTCAGCTGCAGATGACCGGGCCATGAAAAGTGTGGAGACTTATGACCTGCCAATGCTTTGACATAATCGAGCCATACGACCTGCCAATGTTTCATCAATTAACACAAACATTTACTAATCCAATTTTATATGAACTATTTCAGAAGAATTGAAATAAGAGACCATACTCGATACTTGTAGCAATTCGACAGCATTAACATCCGATGAAAGAAATCTGTTGTACCTCTAGTATACCTTGCTTTCTTGTTAACCTTTCAACTTTTACTCCAAAATTATGGACATTGTATGATTACTTGATAAGATAATGTAATTTCCAGATGAACAGATGTAGTGCTTCCGAAACTGCATATGGGAATGGGAAATCAGATAAAAACCAACATAACATTAAAAATACAGCTACTGCTCAAAGCTCTTTCATGAACATGGAGAAATATGAGTGTATTTTGAAAAGAAAGAACATGGCATCATCATACCAGGTAAGGGCATTAGAGTATCTGAAGCTGTGAATATAGTCGGAAATATGTTCTGCTGATGACTTGTCAATTCATATTATCAGACATTTGAATCAGAGCAACTAACTAGTATTAGGAAAGGGAAATTTATTTTAATTCGTTCAGCAACAGCCAAATGTTTTTCCAAACTGTTGTGCAGTTTAAATTATTACCTGATATCACAGAGACACCCCTCGCGTGTATTTGTACAGCAATGAGACTCTAAAACCAACGTTTCTGTCTGTTACAGTGCTACCATTTCGTCCTTCTCCATGTGGCCATACATTACAGATAAACAGTCATAAACAGATTCCGCTTGTGCGAATGTCTTATCATCGGCTAAGAAGGACTGTATTCTCTTATCAACTTCAATCCAGCTACATCCGGGCATTTTTTTCAAGCCCAGTTCTTTCATTTTGAATCTAATCTTGCGCGCCTCATCCCACTTCTTGGTAGTTGCATACATCTTTTCAAGAACGACATAAGTTGACGGATCATCTGGATCCTTCTCAATAAGAAGATTTGCGACTTTCTCCCCTAAGTCGAGTTCCCCATGCAAATGGCACGCAGCGAATAGCGTGCTTAACAAATCAGCATCCTCTTTGATGTAAGCGTTTTCTGGAGAATCTCGTAAGCTTCATGTAATCTCCCAGCACGACACAAAAGATCTATAAGACACGAGTACTCTGCAGTTGTGGGTCGGATTTTATACCCATGTACCATTAAATTAAAATAATTTTGCCCCTCATCAACTAACCCTGCATGGCTACAAGCTGAAATTACTGCAAGGAAGGTGACTCTGTCTGGTCTTATATCTGTTTGCAGCATTTCGTCGAACAGCTTCAAAGCATCAAATGCTTGACCATGAGATCCATAGGCAACGATCATCGAAGTCCATGACACTAAATCTCGTGTACACAACTGATTGAACACACCGACAGCTTCTTTTACAGCACCACATTTGGCGTACATATCCAAAAGGGCTCCCATTACTACTTCATTGGAATTTAACTTATTTTCAGTGATGTACTTGTGAAACTCTTTGCCCCTCTCCAAAGCAGCTAATTGTGAACAAGCTGCCAAGGCACTAGTGATTGTAATCGCGTCGGGATTTATACCTGCTGCCCTCATTTCATCGTATATGCCAAGTGCTTCAAAGTAACAACCTGCAGAGACATAACCAGAAACCATAACATTCCAAGCAACTATATCGGATTTCGACATCATTCTAAAGACATTTTCGGCTGGTGCAACACTTCCACACTTGAAGTAAAAGTCGAGTAGTGAGCTTTCGACAAAGATACCACGGAACTCGTTGTTTCTTATAATATAACCATGAATAAATCTTCCATGTTGCAATTGTGCTGATTTGGCACAAGCCACTAATAAGCTGCTTATTGTTGTTGAACTCGGTTCGACTTTCTCTTGATTCATCCTCGCTAAAAGTTCAATGCATGACGCACTGTCCCCAATTTGACTGTAACCTCCTATCATTGCATTCCAAGAAACCAAGCTCTTGTTCTTAATTTCATCAAAAACCTCTTTAGCCCTCTCCAAGCAGCCACATTTCCCATACATATCCACAAGAGTAGCACTCACATAAGCGTCCATCACAAGCCCGCTACTCAACACTTCTTCGTGAATTTTCCTCCCCCTTTCCAAATCCAACAGCCTAGCACATGACGAAATCGCCGTTGTAAACGACACTGAGTCCGGCCTCAATCCAGTGCTCCTCATTCTCTCAAAATATTCCAACGCCTTCTCGCACTGCCCACTTTGATAATAACAAGAAATCACATTGTTCCAACATGCCAAATCTCTTTGAGGCATTTCATCAAACAGCTTCACAGCTGATCCAAACACCCCACACTTGGCATACACACTGGTCAAAGAGCTGGCAATAACAACATCTGACAAAAATCCAGTTTTCATCAAATGGGTATGAATCTTTTCCCCATAATCTACTCTCCTTAATCCACCACAAGCTTTCAACAAGCTTGGATAGGTGTAACTATCAGGTTTCAAATAAGGGAACTGCAACAAACTTTCAAACAATGACAAAGCCTCAGGAAACATGGAGTTCTTTGCATATGCTGCCATTAAGCCATTCCATAACGTGATGTCTAATGGGTTCTCTATATTTCGGAAAACTAAATTCGCAGATCGATATGCGCCGCACGAGATATATAGATTAATGAGGTTTTTGCATAAGGCTATGTTGTTTTGTAGGCCAAAAGAGAGAACTTTTTGATGAAGTACTTGAATTTGTTTCAAAGATTTTGTATTACTGCAGGATTTTGAAAGATAAAATAATCTTGCTGTGATGGTGTCCATACAGCAGGAACTTCAAGTGGAGGGAAAAATAAATCTGAAGATTTTAAAGTTTACTGGTAGGTCTTTGTGGTCACTAGTGAAAATGGTCCATATTGCAAGGACCCCAATGCAAATAGTCTCTTCTTTTTGTTTTCTCTTGCCATTTCTCCAACCCTCTGGGCCCTTTCTCTTTAAAGTATTTGATTCGGTGCATACATATAGGATAATTACAAAAACTATCTTCGAGGTTTGAGCTACTATAAAAAAAGCCCAGTGGTTTCGAAAATTACAAAAATACTACGTTTGAGGTTTGATTCTATATTACATTTTACCCCCTTCATAAACAAAAATATTTCAAACACCACATTTACATTTATAAAAATATTATATTTAACCCCCCTACATTTAAGATAGAATCAAACTTTAGGATTTTTTGTTCAATTAAAACTTCTCTAGGTTATTTTGTAATTACCCTAAACCTTGGGGTAGTTTTTGTAATTATCCCTACATATACAGCACCTATATTTGTCTGCTTTTAGCTTTCCACGTTGTAAACAAAGGCATGCATAGTTAATTGCTTGTCTGAATCAGCAACCATACTGATACACCAATAACATTGTACGGAGAACACTACAAAGTTTTCATCAAACTTCTCTGCAAATCCTGCTGCACTTTTACGCTCTAAAATCGGTATGTATTATATAGATACATATTATTTTAAATACTATGAATTACTCTTTTTCCGATAAAAATGATTCCTGAACATATTTAGTGCTACTGAATATTTGCTATTTCAGATTGAGAAATTTGTTTTCTTGGAGATTCTTGGCCTGGTTTTTTTTGGTGAAGTTAGTTTTTTTAGTTCTTGAATTGATCTTCTGATTGATAACCAAATCTGATTATATAAACCTTTTCTCTTGCTCATGGTCTGATTGGTTTGGAAATATTATAGGATAGTTGTGAACTGTACAATAATTCTTGATCATGGGTTATAACATTTGAAATCAAGTGATAAAACCTAATCAAGATTTCATTTCAGGGGTCATTTTTCATACCATAAACAAGAAATTGGGTTATTGCCTGAGAATAAAATTTTTTGTTTTCCCCCAAACTATACCTTCTAATTACCGATAAATCACCAACGATTTTTGAAGTTATCGATAGAAATATTATAGGTACTTACCAAAAATTTGTCTCCAATTGATATTTTCCTAGACATAGATGAAACAGCCAATTATCTCCATATTTGATGTATATGAGTTGCACCAAACAATGAAATCACTAGCATAACTTCCGAATTTGCACTGAAGTTATCATTATTTGTTTCTCTTTATGAAACCCTCCCCCCTAACTTTTCATAATTTACCGCAGTTCTAAAGATGGACGGAGGTGCTGGCAGGGGAAATAATTCTGGTCGTAATGTTCTACCGCGATACAAGTTTGGAAAGACCCTCGGTATTGGGTCATTTGGTAAAGTGAAATTAGTCGTTCATACCTTGACAGGGCTTAAAGTTGCAATAAAGATACTTGATCGCCAATCAATAGATGATTGTGAAGCAGAGAAAGGTACATCATGTTTATCTCCATATTCTAGGCAATGGAAGACTTAACTGTGATTTACATTTCTGATGAATTCACTTGTCTATAATTCGGCTTTTGAATTGACTTTACGTTGTGCGGTATTCGTTAAATAGCCACTCTCACTGTTTGTTCTGCTTTGTTAGAGTTAAATTGATATTTTTAAGTTAGTTCAACCGCAAAGATATCTAACATCTTTAACATTAACACTGGTGTTTGTAGTGAGAAGAGAAATCCACATAATGAGACAACTTTTTCATCCGCACGTAGTTCGCCTGTTTGAGGTCATAGAGACACCATCACATGTGTATGTAGTCATGGAGTATATGAATTCAGGTGAGTTGTTTTATTATCTGACAGAAAACGGTAAACTACATGAGGATGAGGCTCGCCGCTTTTTTCAACAGGTATGTAATCCAGCACAACTGATAAGCCTAATTATTAAGACTCCTTCATTTTGATTTAATTTGCTGCATGACATAATATGTTGTTTCAATTGCCATAACAAAAATAGTTTTTAAATTTGATAAAAAACAAGGGATGAGTAACCAAATAAGCAGAGTCTCTAGTTGCATTTAAATTTAAGCCAAACAGTCCCTGTTCTAAATGCACTAAAAAATTCAACAATATAACATGATATTTGATATAACTTGTGATTTCCATTTGTATTGAAAAAACAGAATTTATTAGGTTGTTCTAATCAAAACTACATGTGACTTCATGTCATAACAGATAATTTCAGGCGTTGAATATTGCCACAGACACTTAGTGGTGCATCGCGATCTCAAGCCGGAAAATCTACTCTTGGACGCCCAACATAACGTCAAAATTGCCGATTTTGGCCTAGGGAATATTATGCGTGATGGACATTTTCTTAAAACAAGCTGCGGAAGCCCAAATTATGCTGCACCTGAGGTTCAATAAATCATATGACTGTATCTATATTGGCGAAACATTGTTTTCCAATCTAAACGGCATTATTTTTTCGGTAGCTCATCTATAGACGACTATATGTTGGTCCTGAGGTAGATGTGTGGAGTTGTGGGGTTATCTTATATGCGCTTCTTTGTGGAAGGCTTCCCTTTGATGATGATAATCTCCCTGGCCTATATGCCAAAATAAAGGTAATTGAAAATCTGACTTTTTAATTTATTCAGCTGATTAACTTTACCTCTTATTAGTTATTTCTAGTTTTTTTGTGCTGGTAGAGTGGAGTATACCCCATTGCAAATCACTTGTCGGAAAGTGCACGAGATTTGATTTCACGAATACTTGTAGTTGACCCGATGCAACGTATATCTATTCCTGAAATACGTCGTCATCCGTGGTTTCAGAAGCATCTTCCTCTGTATATTGCTATACCATCACCTTGTGTTTTTAATAGAAGAGAAAAGGTAAGTACAACCTTTAGATCATTGTCTCCCTAGTTTTTTTTTGTCACACATTAATGTGTTCGAAATTAAAGTCGAATCTCACTATTTAGCTAAAAAAAAAAATCACAGTTCTACTCTGTTGTAGTCAATAATACTCTCATTTTATCAGCAGTATCAAAAATCACAAGTATTTTTTATGTTGTCATTATCTATAACATATTTTTCAATGATTTCATAAACATCTATACAGGACAAAAGGGATGTAAAAACTGGTGTCTTAACCTGGCTTGAAACACCACCATTTTTAACCAACCACCACTAGCTTTAGAATATTGGATGCATTTATAACCATCTTTCAAGGTCAAATCTATAAAGCACTTGAAAGTTTTTCCAAAATTTCCTTATTTTCTAGGGGTAATTTACAATACAAACACTACCCCTGAAGTTTTGGTTAATTACAAAAAGATCCAGAGATAGTTGAAAATTACAATAAGAAACCTTGAGGAGGAATTTGCCGGCGTTTTTTTTTTCCGGTCGGCAAACTATGATTATTTTGTAGTGTGGAAAGAGAACATAGTACTTTTGAATCTACTGAGAAAAATAAGGTTTGTTTGAAAAGGTTGATATTGATACTCTGAAAGATATGGTTCGAATGGGCTTTGATGTCCGTGAAGTCGTTGCATCTATTCAGAACCATCTGCAAAATGAGGTGATGAAGCTATTTTACAATCTTATGATTTCTTTTATTTCTTGTATCATTATTACTAAGTCCAATATTGTTTTGTATCCACTATCCAGGCTACGGTTACACACTCATTGTTGCTGCATAATCGTTTCCCAGGTTGTGTCAACCAGCATGATCAGAATCTAGAATCCCATGTAAGTTTACTTAATTTTGTTATGGATGAAAATATATTATTTTGAATATTGTTTCACTCAATCGGCATTTTGGTTCTCTTTTGTTATATCTTTTCATAATATGGTTTCCAGGTGAAATCAACTATCGTATCTCCTTTGTGATTGTGTATCTATAGAAGTGACTAAGCTCTTTAGAAGTGTTCGGTAGGTTTCTTTTCAAAAAGATGTTATAAGATTCCAAAATAAAATGTTGGGAGCTTATAAGCTGTTTTATTAAAAGGTTGAGGATCCCAACTTATTTTCAAAATAAGATTTACCATTTTATAAGCACTAAAAACATCTTATAAGAAGATGTAGGAGCTTATAACATCTTTTAAATAAGCTCAGGGAAACACCCTTAAAATTTCAAGCCATATAACATGGCTGATTTTCTAACACGCTGGATATGTACAGGAAAACATGGATCATGTTCAGACATACATACAATCAGTTTCTCATGGCCAAAACAATTGGACGCTCGGCTTCAAGGTGATTTGTGTTATTGAATTCAGTAGGTTATGATTCATATACTTTTCGAAAGAAACTTAACTTTTTTTTTTCTCGAAAATTTATTTTATCCGTTTTCATGTGATATTAAGTCTCAAGCATCTCCACGTGAAACGATGTTGGATGTTTTAAAGATTTTCCATAGCTTGAATGTGAAATGGAAGAGAATAGGTCACTATAATATGAAATGCTTGTGGCGATCGTCATCTTCAAGGTATTCAGTATCTACAGCAGAGATTCCCATCAAATCTGATAACGCCATCAAATTTGAAATTCAGGTGAGTTATGGTTATATGGTATATATATATATATATATTCACTTCCCATATTAAGGTGGCATAAAACAAGAACAATGAAATTGCTCATTTGTTAGTAACGTGAAGTCATTATTTGATAGATTTTTGGGACTTTTTGTGCATTTTAAAGTTCCTAACATATCACAAGTCTTCCTGAAATTGTTCAATCATTAGAACGTACCATAATTCATAATCTTGACCAACAAATATAGGAATACATTGTTGGGAATATGAGAATAAATTATTACAAAATTATCATTTCAACAAAACACAGTACTCATACAGGATCTCATATTCCCTACGGTGTTTCATCTGTACATCTGAAATTTTAGTTCATCGTATGACGCCACGTGTGATGTTATTATTGTACACGTGTATGGTGTTTCAAAACACCAGATAAAACACGGTAGGGAATAGGAGATGCAAGCAAACATCTATTACTTATTCCTGTTTTAATTTCCAAATCCATAGTTCTTTTGCCAAAAGAGTACAAATTTTGAAATGTAGTTATGCTATGTGATCATTTGAACCGACTTCTGCTTTTGTACTAAGATTTTCTTATATATATATTCCATGGTGCTAATAATCTGTGTGCAATGATTTAGACTTGTACTATACTGAGGAGATTCATGATTTATGTTTATTCCCAGCTGTACAAAGCAAGTGGAGAGTTTTATGTTTTGGACTTGCAACAACTATGTGGACCTCCATTTCTCTTCCTTGATATCTGTGCTGCTTTTCGTTCTCTGGTGGTGTACTCTACTTAATCTTCATCGCTATTTATTTGCTGGCACGATTTCTTTTATGAAAGTTATTGTAATTGTATAATGTGCTAGTTAATGTAGTTATACTCAAGTTATTTTTGGATGAATGAAATAATGCTACTTATACCAAGAGCTTGTCAAACGGGCGGAGTCGGGTCAAACAAGAACCAATCCGCTATTTTTGAGCCCTACCCGGCCTAATCTATGAAAATTGACATAAAAATCAGGTCGACCAGACAGTGTTTGGTCGAATGGGCTGGGCCAAATAGGCCCGGTTCATCGAGCCTCTAAAAATAAAGTCCAATATGACATTTTTTTGAGTTGGGCTCATTTGACAACTCTACTTATAACTCGAGAGATCTTCCATAAGTAAATATATTACGAGAAGATTCTCTAGCATCTTTCTATCAACTTATTAGGATAGGAGAATGATGCAGTTTTAAATTTGAGAACCATTTATGACAATAAGTATTGTGATTATCATATATAATAAAATGATGTGTATTCCCCTGTCAATCTAGCGACTACGAAAATTAAATTTTATTATCACTCATTTAATTAATTTCTTATAAAATTATGTATCATAATACATATATAATATAACTACTATTCAACTTTCAATTTTCCATTAGTATAAGGATACGGGTACTTTCAAATTCTTTAAGAATAATTTTTTTTATTATTATATAATACTAGATAGACAAAGATTCCAACCTTAAGAGGTGGATGCCAATAGCACTTAAAAAATAATGCATAATTGGAAAGGTTAAATTGGGTACCCATGTTTTGTCATGATGTGATATAGTCATATAGGTACCTAAATTGTCAAATATTTAAGTAGTATAGATTATATATAGTGATAATTGCTCAATATACCCAAGTTTGTGATAAAAAAAACTCTTTTTTGTTTATCACTTTTTCATAACAAACTCTTTTTTACACCAAAAGATTGTGTTTTTACATTTCTACCCTTATTTTTACCCAACCCCATGGTTAACCCCAATCCTCTCTCTTCCTCTCTCTTCAACACACAATACACTTTACCCCTTCAAAATAAAAAAAAAAAAATTCACAAAAATAAGGTGTTGTACGTCCGTCTGCCTTCAACATGCCTCCAACATTGGAATTAATTGCTCAATATCTACTCTCATTATGGGGGAATTTATTGCCCAACCAACAATATTCAAGTGGCATTTTCACATTTGGTGTGTAACTCTTACATTTTCAAATTATTTTTTTCTTTATCCTTCTCACATCTCCCTCTGTTTATGCCCAGAAATTGATTTAGGTATATATTCTATATACTTATATGTGGACTTGTATTATCATGCTTCAAATTTTTAGACATTATATGCTTATTTTAACTTAATAAATGTTTTAGTTTTTTTCTTTGGTTGTAAGTTTCGTGTTTGATATCGTTTTTATGATTTTTTGGTAATTATTGGATGAAAATACTCACTATATGACTTGAAATATAACATCACGATACATGATATCAAAGAACTGGTTCGATTCACGGTATGGTATATGGTTCACGGTTAGTTTGATGTTGTGGATATCTTTGCAGAAATTCACGATATAGGTTCACATTTTACGTTAACGGTATATATTCACAGTATATATGTTCACAGTTTAATACATTATACCGTGAAGACATATAATACCGTGACGTCATATAATGTCGTGAAGTAATGCAATACCGTGAAAGTATATAGTACCGTGAAATTATAGATTACCGTGAAGTAGATTCCGTGAAGTGAATTTATATCGTGAACTCATATGTACTGTGAATTTATATCGTGAACTCATATGTATGTACCGTGATTTGATTGAGTATGATACTGTGAACTCATATGTACCGTGAATTTATGCAAATTGTGACAGTAGAGATTACGCGGACATTTTCAAAGACATGTCTATTATCTAGACGATTGTTATTTATTAATTGTTATTATGTTTCTTGCAGATGAACTGACATAATTTGGTAGTTCGATATGGTGGATATTGGCAAGGAATCAAATATGTCGGCGGAGAAGATGAGATAATAGCTATTCATGATGGAGATAATTATTTTTCGGACCTCACGAAGACTATGCACGATAAAGTGAAGGCCGACTTAGATACTGGGGGATATATTATTATATATTCTCTTGTTGATATCGATGGAAAAGGTGTTCATCGTAAGAAGATTAGAAATGACCATGACGTGAGATGTCTTTTAGCCGTTGTTGACATGGCTATTGTATTTGTTACTATTAAGAAGATGAATTCTGGATCTGGTAACACCCAGATAGCTCAAATTGGAGGAAATGTCTATAATAATTCTGGAGGGTTTGTTGAATTAATTAACTCTCAGATTAGGGAAAATTTTGTGGTTCCTACTTATATACAAGGCGGTGGACTTTCGCAAATTTCTCCATTTAGATTTGGTAATTATACACAAGATGATAATGTTACAGACTTAAAAAAATATTCGGATCCAAATCCTGTCGACCAGAATCCCATTGAGAAAAACCCATTGGAAGATATACAAAATTCGAATGAAAATTATGTTGACTGGGGTTTGAACGGCGACATAAATAATGATTTGAGTGATAATGGCAACACTACTGGCGGTGGCGTTAAAGATTGTGAAGACGTCGTTGAAGAAGATGGTACTGACATTGAAAGTGATGATGAAGATTATGAGGAGACCGAACTTCAATATGATTTTTTCCAACAATTTTGCAAATGGCTTAGTGAGCGGAGCAAATTGATTGGTATGAATTCGAACGATAGCCGAGAACAACACAGTCAACATAGACCACCCTTTGATTTAAATGAAGAGATTGTCAATACGAACAATACCACAAATTATGCTCAACGTGGTTGGACAATTCCTGGTGCTCCGTTGGTTTCATCAGATTCAGTTCATGAATCTATCTCAACAGATCCAAGTGGTGGCATGTTATCTACTGGATCAACTTATACGACCAAAGAACAAATGGTTATTGCTGTTGGGAGGTATCACTTGGATAAATTTGTGGATTACTGTGTAAAATACTCAGATACCAAAAGATTCCAGGCAATTTGCAAACATGATGGATGTCTATTTGTATTGAAGGCAAAAGGTCGAGGATCATTTTGGAGGGTGTGTAATATCACTGATCACACATGTCAATTTGATCCCAATCGTAGTGCACCTCGATAGTTGCCTTCCAAAGTGATTGGTGCATACTTCGCATCTAGACTCCTAGTTGAGAACGCGTCTCTTGTTCCTAGGGATATGATGAACGAGTTACGGGAAAGACATCATCTTAATGTGCGTTATAATGTTGCCCTAAAAGCAAAACATCATGCGATAGGGATGATCTACGGTGATGACATGAAATCATTCAGTATGATACCATCTTATCTGCACATGTTGGACAAGACAAATCCTGGATCTGCAACTGCGTTTTGATTGATCAAACCAATAGGTTCAAATATGCTTTTTTTGCATTGGGTGCATCTATTCGTGGTTTCAGTGAAAATGGTCGACCCGTTATAGTAGTAGATGGAACACATTGTAAGTCCAAGCGGCTACGATAATCTAGAGGGGGTGAATAGATTATCTCCATCTTTTCGATTTTACCCTCTTTTTCGAATCAAAAGCTCAAAGACAATAATAAAGGTGCGGAATGTAAACAACACGCGTCGATTTATAGAGGTTCAACCCACCTAGGGCCTAATCCTCTACCACCCCAAAGATATCAGGGATGGATTTCAAAAAAGAAAAATAGATTTTATTAATTACCAAAATTAATACAACACCAACTTACAACAACACCTTGAAGAGCACCACACTCTTCTTCAACACCACCTTCAGATTACACAATCTCTCTTGAAGATTACCACAATCTCCAACACCTTGTGAAGATTACCACAATCTTCAACCTTGAAGAATACCAAATTCTTCAACACCTCAACAAGAAGATTACCACAATCTTCTTACACCTAACACCTAGATCACCCAAGTGTGTTCTTACCACAAGAACACTCACAATGATATCTTGTGTTGAATGATAACTCAAAAATTCAAGATTACAACTCGATAATGAATTATACAATTAAGTGCAAGTGTAATCAAGAATAGCCTAGACCTCAAGGATGTGAAAGTGATAATCTAGGCAAATTACAACAAGAATAATGACAATAGAAGACCAAGTGTTTGCTTGAGAATATCTTGTTGTGTTGTATTGTTCTCTCTTATAGTTGTGCTTCAAATCTTCCTCTATTTATAGGAGATGATTGATCCTTGATAGGCTCCTCTTGGAATCTGATATCTACAAAAATATTGCAATTAAAAACAAGATTATAGCTGTTAGAAACCAATCCCACAATTTAGGAAAAAGTTGTGTGCTGCACAACGGTTAGAATTTTGCTGTCAAACATTAGGGCGACCGGTCGCGCAGAAATAGACGTTTGAAAATAAGAACACAATTTAACAGGCACCTCGGCCGACGGGGTCCGACCGGTCACCCTAGGGTTCAACCGGTTGCCCTCTTCAAAAAATCGAAACAGAGAAGTTTGCAAGTTTGAACCAACGTTCAGGTACCGGTCGCCCTATAGGTCGACCGGTCGACGTCACCGGTCGCCCTATAGGGTGACCGGTCACCCACACCATTTTCTGCAAACATGAAGTTTTCTGTTTTACACAACTTTCAGGTACGGGTTGCCCTATAGGGCGATCGGTTGACCTCAAAACAAAAGTGTTGTCCAATTTTATATCGAAAATAAACTTCAAGAAATACTCCGAAAAATAGTGAAAATATTTTAGACCGATCGGGAGTATTTAGACAATATTTGAAAGCATTGTTTGATGTAAAAACACATTAACTCAAAATCATAAAAAGTGTTGTCCAATTTAATGTTGAAAATAAACTAGAAGAAATACTCAATTTAAGTAGAAACAATTTAAATCATTTAGGAGTATTTGTACAACATCTAAAAACATTGTTTTGGTGTAAAAACAAAATCATCAAAATCATTATAAAAACATTTATCAAACACACATTTGAAGGGTAAGCATCGGGGAGTTCTATTCGCCGCCGTCACTTAGGATGGTAACCGACAGATATTTCCACTTGCAGTTGGGATAGGGGACAAAGAAGATGATAGATCTTGGACATGATTTTTGGAGAATGTTAAGAAAGTGTATGGTTCTCCTGAAGATCTCGTGATTGTTTCGAGATCAACATATAAGCATTGGAAACGCGGTAAAGGTTGTGTACTGGCGGATCATTGTCTATGTTGTTACCATTTGCAAAATAACTTCTCAAAATTTTTGTTGTTTCATTTGTTTAATAATGCCGCTTATAGTTATAAGTTGTCGATTAGAAATATATTACACTTCTTAAATCGAAAATGAGGGGCGTATTCACATTTGATGAGCATTGGGCAAGAGAAAAGTGGGCACGTTGCATATGTCCAAAGATCGTCGCTATGGGTTTATGAACTCCAATTCAGCAAAAAGTTTCAAACAATCGTATAGTTTTGAGGAGGCTTCCCATTTGTTCGGTGTTAGAGGTTGTCCAGGACAATAATTGAACGATAGTTCTATGAACGGTGGGATATCTGAAGATAGAGAGCATTAATTAACTGAAGTGGTAGCGAATGCCCTCGGGGAAGCAGTCAATTTAGGTGCCACATTCGGCGTTGATGTCATTGACAATGCGAGATTGAAAGTGAAAGATGGAACCAAAACATATATTGTTGACCTTAGCGCAAAGACTTGCACTTGCCTGGTCGAACATATGTTGATTCCTTGTTCTCGTGGAGCAGCTGCTATTAGGTTAGTTTTTATTTTTTGATATTTGTCTTCTTTAAATAATTTTGTTATTACCATATAATTCATTTTATTATTATTGTGGATTGTCATAGGAAAGTGAATCACAATGTATACTCATATGTCGACGAATGTTACAAGACGAGTACATTGCGCAAATTGTGGTCCGGTATAGTCATGCCAATATCCGATCCCAAAGAATGGGTTGTACCTAATGAGGTTAGATCATTGGTATGTGACCCTCCTGAAAATCCAAGACAAGTGGATGACCGCAGCCGAAATCGCTATGCTTTGGGCCCATAAACAAATAGTAGGATATGCAAGCAACAAGTTTGTTCGAGGTGTGGGTCGACTTCACACAATTGCATTAGGTGCAAAATACTTAATCCCTATTACATCGCGCTCGGCCGAGTCATCCACGAATGAGCAAACCTGGTAGATGTTGTGCACCTAAAAAATGTGGTATATGTCGAGAGTTCAAATCATACTCGACTAAAAATGTCCGAGTAGGGAGGGTGTTGACGGGTTGGGAAATAATTAAATTTCCAATTAGTATCACTTAGTGGATATTGTCATTACGTACTAAAATTTCTTGTTTTGTATTTTCTATTTTGTACTATATATGCTTGGATTGTATTTTCATTAATCTTGGGTTGTTTTCATTATATAATTGTTTTTTCATGAATTTTGGGTTGAGTTTTCACTGTCTTGTATAAAAATTAGTAGGACTTCCCGATATACAAATTAATATGACTTAACGGCTTATAATTAGTATGACTTCCCGGTATACTAATTAATATGACTTCATGGATTATAATTAGTACGACTTCCCGGTATAATAATTAATAGGACTTCCCGGAGTGACTTCCCGATATACCAATTAATATGACTTCACGGCTTATAATTAGTACAACTTCCCGGTATAAAAATTAGTAGGACTTCCCGGAGTGACTTCTCGGTATACAAATTAATATGACTTCACGGCATATCAATAGTACGACTTCCCGATATAAAAATTAATAGGACTTCCCGGTATAATATAGTCTGACAATTTGATTGGAATTAACCATTAAACGTACCAATAATAACAAGAACCATTCACGAAATTAGATTACATAATTAAACAAATTACTGAAAAAACACAAATTTAAAAACTGGAATAAGAAATGTCATTAAAGAAGAGTGCACAAACAACCATAACACTTCACGGCCAATCATGGCGTGAAGAAGAACTTCCTTGCTCAACATTCGCTCCAAACTTAGGACGTTGTGGCGAGTAGCCTGGAGGATGAGCCGGAATGTTACTTGAGCCTTGTGTTTCCGCCTCCGGTTTCTTAAATAGTTTTTCGAACTTGTCAAATAAAAGTTCTCCCTCTAACATATAGTCAGTACAACAAATGGTTGGATCATCCTACAAAACAAATAAAATGAATGGTTAAAATACTTAGATTACAAAATGGGATATTATACAACTCACATGAACATAAGATTATTTATTTTACCGAGCACCATGTTACCCAGTCCCTATCAAGTGCATGCACGAAATTGAGTTTGCGAACCCAATATACACCCGACGTACTCATCATTTTGTCAAACAAAGTATAACGAGCTTGAAGATGTTTGACACGTTGATTGACTTCAATAAACTTAAAATTACACTCGAATGCAAATTTCAGAACACACCTGGCATCCAAGATGGCGACACTGTTGTTTGTTTCACCGACTAATACACTTGCACCTAATACTCTACGTTAATACACTTACGCCAAACTCTACGCCTAATACTAATGATCGCTTTGAATGAGTAGGATGAACAAATCCCACATCAACAAAGGCGGGATCCGTGGAGAATATGCAAATATGCATCGATATGTGTGATTTGGTTTTTATAGTTAAAACATTAATTATAACGATGTATTATACAAATTCAACATTAAGCATGCTTATCAGATAATAAAACTTACATCTGATGTGAGATATGTACCAACATCCATGATATCTTGAACAAATTATTTTCCAACTGGGAGAGGCGACCCTACATTGCGCCTGGAAAAATTCAATTGTAGTTAAATTTACCATGACAATCTACAAAATATAAAGAAGCTTAATACAACATTTACCTCTCATTCGTAGTAAGGTATACTCTAAATCGAGCAATCGCATCGTCACGCTTCTCAGTAGACCTACTCGCATAAGGCCAAACTCTTAGACAAGATGGTCGTTGAGCACGACCGAGGGGGTGGCCTGTACCACTATCCACGAGTCTCGAATAATGAAGATGGGATGAAATATGAGTCTCAACCGATATAACATGGGTCTGAACCGGTGTGGCCGGCGCGACATAAACCTCTATAATAGGATTCATGCAATCGATCGTGCAAGCTACCACGCACGGTGTGCTCGGAATATGATCGGTACACTAAGCATAGGTAATGGTGAAGCCGTAGTCCTAGTTTCCTCCTTGGTGATAGCATCATGTCCGGTAGACAAAGTACTAGTAGTGATAGTAGATTCAGTAAATATAGGAATGGGTAACGATGTCGCAATAGTATTGGTCGTGGGCTATAAACTGGACTATCGGGTGATATATCCATCATATCCCACTCACCCTCTAAATGTGTCCGATCATGTGCAATCAATGCACGATGGAATCAACACGTCGCTCCAACAAATCAAGTTTATCCCCTAAACGACCTTCTAAAGCCGACACACTATCCACGACACGTCCCACCTCCCCTTTGAATAATACCCGTAATCAATGATAACATGTCGACCGAAATAGAAGGTCGCATAGATGTATGTGGAGCGTCCGAAGGAAGTGTACAACTAGGCTCGATATACTAGCAAAGACGTACTCTCTCTTCGTATGTCGTGTGGCCCTTGTCAAATTATGCCCATCTAAACGTGTTTGTTCATCTACCACATTCCCGAACCATTCCCATCCGCATTTAACCGAACTATCGGCGATTGCTAATGTGCTCTTGGCTACCGATCGGCCTCTTGGTAGGCGAATCAACAAGTCTATGTGACCGCCACAATCTGTTTCCATGACCGGGACCCACCACGTCCACCTCGACGACCCCCGCAAAACCACCACGCCTGTTTGCACGACCTTGACAATGTCTCCTTTGGAGGTACCATCCCGGTGTGGTGGTATAAATGTCGAGTCTCGGTGGACATATTGTATGCCAAACATGTAAATCATCCGAGATACACCGCCATGCAAAATGTCCGACTCCTCCGGGAGTAGGCGTAGAACAAACACAATTACTAATAACAAATACGGAAAAAACATGTATGCAATTTATTAGTATAAAAATAATTCCACATACCCGATTATCGAAATAATTGATAAATTCAAAGTTTCTCCACGTGAATCGCCATCGTAGCAAGCGGTCTGCGTAATAACACGTCACGCTCTTATCGCTTGGCTAACCCCTAAATGAAGTATGGTCTCGTACACCCAAATCGCAATGAAGTAATTACATAACCAATTTTATTAGGTTCACTAAAAATATAATGAACTACAACAGCAAAAGATAAAAAAAAACTATAGTCATACCAGAACAGCGAGGGAATGTCCGAACAAATAGTACTTGAAAGATGTATGGGCGGGTTGAGATGAAGGAAGAGATCGCAAATGATGTGCAAGGATCGAAATGAGAACTTACCCTGTGGGGAAACTCTCCCACCGGTCAGTATCCTTGATCAATGCCCATGCCCACTCATCAACCGAGTATGAGTGTCCATCAACAGCGAATAAAAATCTTATACACGAACAAAATCTTGGCAATCTTAACCTGATCGGAACCGAATCTGCAAACTTTCCTCCACAAAAATGGTCTAAAATAGAATCAATGACTACACGTCGCGGACGAGCAATGCGACGCGTGTATATGCTATCATCTGGTATCTCATGCCACACATTCGGATCAAAATCTGAATCGCCAAATCTCAACCCAGTCACCAAAGCATACTCGTATTTTGAAAATCGAATGAATTTATCACCGCCAACTCTAAACCAAAACTCGTCGAGCTCTAATCTAGTCCTATGAACCTCTCGTCCGAATAATGCATACAAAGCCGCACTGCAGGAAGCCCCCGTAGTAGAGAAATTCAAGTAATGCCCAAAACAAGAAGTGGCAAACTGATTATACATTTCAGGGCGCTTGGGGTCGGTCAATTGTATTTTTATTTCATCTAAAACCTTTAGTCGAACATACAAATTTAGTACATCTTTCTTCCCTTGAAAACTTTGTCTTTTCCATGACCAATCAATTTGCAAGCCACAAATTATAATTTATATAATTAATAACCAATATTATATAAATAATAATGAAATCATAGTTTTTGCTTTAATTCCAAAACAATAACACTTATTGTTTTAAAATTAAAAGATTGAAAACAACTCAAATTTAGATAAGTTCACGGTGTACCAATTAGTACGACTTCACGTATAATAATCCAAACAACTACTCGAAATACTAAGAATTAACATTTCCCGGAATTAACATTTCTCGGTATATATCTGGTTCAACATCACGTTATAATAGTTTACGACATTATATCATTTCACAGTATTATGACTACACAGTATAATATGTTCACGGTATTATATCATTTCACGGAATTATGACTACACGGTATAATATGCGTTTACGGCATTATATCAGTTCACGGTATTATGACTACACGGTATTATATGACTACACGGTATTATAATACTTTATGGTATAATGGATTACACTGTGAAAATACACCGTTAACCTAAACTGTGAACCTATATTGTGAATTGAACTTCAACAATCCATACCGTGAAGTCCTAAACCCTAAATCTGTAATTACTCTCCAACTGATACATACTAATAACAACAAAATCGAAAGTAAAATCCCTAAATTCCAACACATAAACCTCAATTTCAACCAATAAATCCATCTTTAAAACTCAAAACAACAAAAAATCCGAAAAAACAATAATTTATTTTGACGCACCCGTTCTTGAGGCAAAGGGTCACGATTTTCGGCTACCTCCGTCGATTCCGCCATTAACACTGCATTTTCCGGTCGTGGTGGTGGGACATTGTTGTTTGTGTGAACCTCCGTCGACTCCGACACCAACTCTTCATTTCCCGATCGATTTAGTGGTGGTGGGGCCTTATTGTTCATGTGAAGAAGATGGTGGTGGGGCGTCGTGGAGGTGGGCTTTGTGGTGTTCTACGTTTGGTGGCAGTGGAGGTTTTGGTGGCAGTGGAGATTGTATGTTGGGGAAAAACTTCAATTGATTTTTGGGTGGGGGGGCCGTATGGGGTGGTGGGTTGGGATTTGTTTTTTAAATTTTGAAAAGAGTTTTGTTTTTAAAAAAGGTGGGAAAATCAAATAAGTTAAAAAAGGTAACTAAGGTGTGGTTGAGTTATGTGGGGTTGGGTTAAAAAAGTATAGAAAATAGTTTTTTTATAAGTGTGTGTATAATAGAGTTTTAATTGTTCAAATGGTGTATAAAAAAAATTCTCCCTTATATATATATATTTATAGGTATTGGATCATATGTGGCAAGGGTCTTACCATGTGGCAGTGTGGACAAATCTAAGCCACAATCTTGTTTAATCCTAAGACCCATGTTTTTTTGATTTTTATTTTTTTTTGTATTCAATCCAGCCCATTTAAGGGCATAATAGGCATTTTATACACATAACAACCCATCCGTTTTTGGTAACCCCACCATAACCCCTTTTTTTTGGGATTTCATTCAATCTATTCCATCTTATTTGCAATATCAGTTTTCAGAAAATATCAAAACCCATCTTTTCCTCTCTTTCCTCTCCACTTCGAAATAAAACATCGCCATGCTAAGATGCGCCACCGAGCATCTCGAAATGACGGAGGACTACGCCGTTGGAAACCTAGTCGGACGAACCGAGGCGTACATTAATGAAGTTGCGCTAAAAAGTCTAGCCGGCGCAGTTTCGATTTTGCATTCTTCTGAAAACCTTCTTCCCACCGTAGAGAAAGTGAAATTGGTGAGCCGATGTATAGATACAATCGCGTTCGTGGCCTGTAAGGATAGTTAGTTTGCTGCACCGACGAGGGTCGATAGTGGGCTAAACGACTTGGTTTCGTCCACGGGGCCCAATTCGAAGCCCATTGTTGATTGGTGGGCTGAGGATTTGGCAGTTCTACGAATTGATCTATTTCAGAGGGTTCTGATTGCGATGATGGCTAGGGGATTCAAGCAATATGCTCTTGGTAAGGATTTGTGAAAAATTTATGTTATTGAAATTAGGTTTTCGTCCTTGCTGGGGGAAATCATCCCCTTTTTATTTGGTATAAATTTACGCAAGTATGATATATTATTTAGTACTTTTGGTATAACCCTTCCACCAAATTAGATTTTTCTTTTTGTGCTTTCATTTGGTGAAACCACCCTGTTATGTTTTTGGTGTAAATTACCACTAGAATGATATATGTTTTTCTACATTTCGTATATAAATAAATAGATTTCGGTGTTTTTATGCGTGGTAATTTGTATTTAATGCATATACAATTGATGTTTAAATAGTATTAGTTTCGTATATGAGTTATAGTACAATCGATTGCACAATTAGTTTAGATGTTGTATTCTCTTTGCTACATCGCATAATTAGTATAGTTCATGCACACTGTGTAATGTTTCATAGATGTTTCTCACTTCCAAGTAAAATGGCACGAGGAAAAACAAAGAAGAGACCCGCATCTCTAGGGCCGAGCGAGGGTGCGAGTGATGGTAATCGAGCCGGAGGTCAAAGACCACAAAATCGCTTTGAAAGCCTCAATGCCCAAACCGAGGAGAAGATCCGTGCCCAAACTGAGAAAATTGTAGCTTATATTTTTTTTGGCCCATTTTATTTTATTGTACCCGTGGAAATAAATTGATGAAAACTTAGCTATAAGTTGGTATACATTTAGTAAATAGTTGGTATACAATTAGTTCAGTTGTTTTTATTTTAATTGTGGATATGAATTGATGAAAACTTAGCTATAGAATGGTATACAATTAGGTAATTGTTGGTATACAGTTAGTTTCTATGCGACACGCTGCATCCTTTTTCTTTTTTTGGTTGACTTGTTTGATGTTAACATCGTTTTTTTTTTGGCAATTTTATTTTATGTGTTTTTCAGTTGGATCTATTCTCTCGATATTTGCAAGCAAGGGTGTTATCAGGCAACGCATAATGTTGAAAGATCTGCATATTTGTACACCAAATCAGTCAAATGTATACACAAAATAATTTTCAAAATATACAATATTGTCAATATTAGTATACAATATTCTCAATTAAACATCTAACAATGCACTACTGAATACTTATATTATCAACAAATATTGGACAAGTATATACCAAAATATAATTTCAGAATACCGTAATGGAATTATTTTTATACCATATTTTTATGGTTATAAAGCACCAAAGTTTGCATATGTATACACCAAAATATGCTTCCAATGTACAATATTGTCAATATTTTTATACCAACTTAAGTACCAGTGTTTAGTCTGAAATAAACATCCAAACACGCCATAATTCATGTTATATTAGCACCAAAATATGCATATCTATACACGAAATAATGTGGCCAGAGCACAATATTATAAACATTTGTACACCAAAATATTGCGTCAATGAAGAGTGAGAATCCGTTTTTTTTCCTCATTATTAGGCGTATCTGTTATGGGAATCTGATATTGAATATATCCCTTGATTTTAGGAAAGTAAATATGGTATTATTTTTACACCATTTTGATAGTTACCAATTAGCACCAAAATATGCATATCTATACACGAAATAATGCGTCCAGAGCACAATATTATAAACATTTGTACACCAAAATATTGCGTCAATGAAGAGTGAGAATCCATTTTTTTCTCCTCATTATTAGGCGTATCTGTTATGGAAATATGATATTGAATGTATCCCTTGATTTTAGGAAAGTAAATATGGTATTATATTTACACCATTTTAATAGTTACCGATTAGCACCAAAATATGCATATCTATACACGAAATAATGCATCCAGAGCACAATATTATAAACATTTGTACACCAAAATATTGCGTCAATAAAGAGTGAGAATCTGTTTTTTTTCCCTCATTATTAGGCGTATCTGTTATGGAAATTTGATATTGAATATATCCCTTAATTTTAGGAAAGTAATTATGGTATTATTTTTACACCATTTTGATAGTTACCGATTTGCCCTTTTTACACATAAAATAAATGAAAAATGGTGTATTTTTAGGCCTAATCTGAACCATTGATTGAATAGGATGGATGGATGGGATCTGTCCACACTGCCACATGGTAAGAGGCTGCCACATGAGATCCTATCCCTATATTTATATATATACAATCAGTCCCACTCTTTTCAAGACGGCCTTGTACTCAAAAGTTATATATATATATATATATATATGATATGGATCAAATGGGTCCTCCTACTTGGGGTGAGTCCATGGGGACACATTCTAACCATAGATCAACAATTTTGGGTGGTCTAGATTTTTAGGGGGGTTTTATATTTATTTTTTTTGTTTCAACAACTAAGAAGGGTATGGTGGTCATTTTACAATATAGAATCAGTTATTGAGATTTGATGAATCACAATCACGTTCAATTCCTCCCCCCTTTCACGCGGCACATGCTTTCAATTTTTGAGTAACCCATATCTCTCATATTCACATTTTTTCTCTCTCCAGCGTATTCTGTTGTTAACTGCTTATGTAATATAATCATATCGCATGTGTAGTATAACCATATTGCATGTGTAGTTTAATCATATCGCATGTGTAGTATAACCATATTGCATGTGTAGTTTAATCATATTTGTGTTGTATATGTAGTGTATATTTGTTGCTTATGTAGCATAAGGTTGTTGCTTATTACTTGCATATGTAGTTAATGTATTTGTTTTGCATATGTAGTGTATATCCGTTGCTTATGTAGTATGGACTTGTTGCTTTTGTAGTATGGGTTTGTTGCTTACGACTTGCTTATATAGTTAATGTATCTCTGGTGCATACGTAGTGTATATTCATTGCTTATGTAGTATAGGCTTGCTGCTTATGTAGTACGTGTTTGTTGCTTATGCCTTGCTTATGAAGTTAATATATATGTGATGCATACGTAGTGTATATTCATTGCTTATGTAGTATAGGCTTGTTGCTTATGTAGTATGAATTTGGTGCTTATGACTTGCTTATGTAGTTAATATATCAAAAAGCACCATGACATATATGTTCAAGCAACAAATTATATCTTCATAAGCAACCTTCGAACTGTAGTCGAGCTCTAGCAACTATGGCGAATTGTCTGCAACGTTTTTCACATAGTAGTACATTGAAGAAGAATGAGGAAGGGTTTCTCACAGTAGTGAGTTGAAGAAGAAGGATGATGCACGTTGAATTTGATATGAGATTTGGATAGATTGTGTGACCATAGTGTGAACAGAATCCCATGAATATTGGGTAATTTTGTATGATGACTAATTTACCCTTTCTCTAATTACCAACATTTAATCTGAATTTTTAGCTCTAAAATCACAACCATTGAAAAATCTAGATATGTGGCTATGATTGGTCCCTATAGACTTACCTGTATGAGGTGGTCTCATATAACCCTCTCCTATATATATATATATATATATATATATATATGGAGAGGGTTATATGAGACCACCTCAGGTAAGTCCATGAGGACCAATCCTAGCCATATATCTAATTTTTTCAAGGGTGCGATTTAAGAGGCAAAATTACAAATTACAAGCTAGTTAATTAAACACGGGTAAATTAGTCATCCTCTCAAAGCAATATTCATGGGATTCACGTATTCATGGGATTCACGCAATCCTTCCAAATCTCAAAACAAAATCACGTAACAATCCTCCTCCTTCTTCTTCAATGCACTCTTGTGAGAAATTCTTCATCTTTCTTCTTCAACGATTACAGGGGCTGAAAAAAGTTGCAAACAATTCGCCATAGTTGCTAAAACTTGGCTACAATTCGAATGTTGCTTATGAAGATGTAATTTGTTGCTTGTATAGATGTGTCATGGTGCTTTTAGATATATTAACTACATAAGCAAGTCATGAGCAAGAAATTCATACTACATAAGCAATAAGTCTATACTACATGAAACGAATATATACTACGTATGCACCACTGCTAATACATTAACTACATAAGCAAGTCATAAGCAACAACCCCATATTACATAAAGCAACAAGCCTATACTACACAAGCAACGAATATACACTATGTATGCACCACAATTGCATTAACTACATAAGAAGTCATAAGCAACAACCCCATATTACATAAGCAACAAGCCTATACTACACAAGCAACGAATATACACTATGTATGCACCACAATTGCATTAACTACATAAGCAAGTCATAAGCAACAAACTCATACTACATAAGCAACAAGTCTATACTACATAAGCAACGAATATACACTACGTATGCACCACAAATACATTAACTACATAAGCAAGTCATAAGCAACAAACTCATACTACATAAGCAATAAGCCTATACTACATAAGCAACGAATATACACTACACATGCATCACAGATACATTAACTGCATAAGCAAGTCATAAGCAACAATCCTATACTACATAAGCAACAGAAATTTTTTTTGAAACTGAAACGCTGGAGAGAGAGTGTGCGTGAAAAGTGGGTGAAATCACGTGAAAGAGGGAATGAAATCTTAATAAGCGATTCTAAAGTGCCAAATTACCACCCTACCCTTTTTAATTCTTTGAAACAAAAAAATAAACATAAAAAAGCCCTAAAAATCTGGACCACCCAAAATTGTTGATCTATGGTTAGGATGTGTCCCCATGGACTCACCCCAAGTAGGAGGACCTATTTGATCCATATCATATATATATATATATATATTTTATATACATATATAAACTATTAGATATCTATCCGCCTCAAATAGATCGATACACAAAGTACTGAAACACAAATTACAGACTCAATCTCATATTAATACAAGTTTACTTGAGACACTAAGTACAAAAAGTAAAATACAAGAAAAATTACAAGAACTAAAAGAATATAAAGAATATCAAAGGGCAACAGCCAAAACCAGAACGTATTAATATTACTTCGGCTCAGGGACTGGAACCCTAACCACAATTTCACAAAGAATTAACCTAGAGTACCAAGTGAAATGCCACAAACACGCCACAGAGAAAACCTCTCAAACCCCAAGACGATCCCAGAAAATCCTAGATCGAACCAACACTTAACCCCAGAAACCCTAACCTCACGAAGAACATGTCAAATACACCGAGATATGGTGGACTTACACAAGAAACATTCAGATCTGTGTATCCCCACACTCGAATCACTCAAAAATCACAACCAGGAGTTGAAGATCTAGAGATAGAGATCGAAGATGTAGAGTGTAACGACCCAGATAGAGATCGAATAATGGTTAATTTGAGCCTTATAATGTATAGATGGACCATTAATAGTTTAGAGTATTAAATCAGGCTCATGTTGTTAGTAAGTTAATAATAAGCCCATATATCCAAAACCTAGCCCAATTGGAAGTAGGTTAAAATACAGATATAAGACATATTAAACACACACATTGGGAACACACATGATAGGCGCCTACGTGAGAGTAGAGACGGCCAGAGAGAGAACGCAGAGAGAGGGAGAGAAATCGACCAGAAAAAAAAGTGATTTCTCCAGCGCGATTGATTCGAAAGAGAATTTTACTACACTTAAGTTGAACAGGCAAATAATCTCTTTAATTTTCACATATAATTAGGGCTTGGATTTATATTACTGGATTTATTATGCCTTATCACCTTATGTAGATACAGATTAATGGATTTTCTAGAAGTCCCCACGTTTTTCATCAATTTATATCGTCTGCCGCAATGAAACCGAATGATTCATCAAATGCTTTGCTAACCGTGTGTATACATATTAATTTAAAATCCTTTTGCAAACAATACGCATGTGTAGGTAAGTAATGGCTTTATATGGAATTGCAAATACCAAGTTAGAATGATAAGATTTGGAAGAAAACAAAGAGGCATGGGAAGGTGAATGCTTGCCGACACGTTGATCCTAGTTGATGTAATGAAGTTGCATGGGATTCATGTTGGAAAATAAGTGTTGGGAGTGTTTCTAAAGAACTCCCATATCCCACATAGGATAGGGAATGAAGTTTTCTTCACTTTATTAATAAGAGACCCATATGGGCTTAGTAAAAAATGGGCCAAGTGATTAAGGGGGCCTCGCGCACATAAAGAGCTGGGCCAAATTAGCCGATTGTAGTGTAAAATCGACGATTTGCCCCCCCCCCCCTGCGCGGGCGATATAGTCGCGGCTCGGATTAGTTTTGCAACTTAAAAATTATTTTTATTTTGCTAAATTAAATTCTTACCCGAAAATATATTTTTCTACCTTACCCAAAAATATATTTTCAACCTTACCTCAATTATCCTATTTTAGCCTAAATAGGATTACTATATTTTCAGATGTGAGCCTACCTATTTTGATAGGATGGCTATGATCGGCTCTTTGTCCCTCTCAACCTATAGCCGAAAGTTTGTCTCCCCTAAAACCTATGGCCGCGTGTTTGTCCCTCTGCTCTAATCATTTCATTACCGTTAGAAGCATATGTTATATGTATGTTGAGCTCATTGACTTGGTGTGTACAATTCCAGAAACAAACTTCCTAGCTCCTTCTTGCCTTTTGGATTTGCTGGGTTACATGTTACGATTTTGTTCGTTCATTTTGTTCCGTTGAATCTGGGGATTACGAAAATAAATCCTTTAGGACGGTGCCACTTTTGCACGCCTCGAAATTAGTTTTCTTCAAGCTCCGTCTTGTTGAAATTTTTGCCAACATTCTAAAGGATTTATTATGGAGCTTGATAATAATGATGGCCAACTAAACGCACCTCTTCTAAATAATGTCCCTCCACCTGTTGCAAATGTAAATGCCGCACTCCGATCCCCTTGTTCGCTTGCTCCGCATACACCGCCATTCCCGTACGCCAAGCCATTTCCAGACATCTCCAAAATCGAAATGTTTAGCGGTCAGAATTACAGGCGTTGGCAGGAACGAATATTTTCCATCCTGGACATGCACGGTGTTGCTAATGTACTGACACAAACCAAGCCTGAACCTTCTGATGATCCAAAGGAAATGGAGATGTGGATTTATGCTAACAAGGTTTGTAGGCATACGATTATTATCACTCTTACTAATGATTTGTTTGATGTCTATTGTTCTTACAAGGAAGCCAGAGATATTTGGGAGTCTATGCATTTGAAGTATACTGCCGAAGATGCTGGAAAACAGAAGTTCGTCATCGGAAATTTTTACAGATGGGAAATGGTGGATGGGAAGGATATCAAGATACAGATCAACGAGTATCACAAGCTACTGGAGGATTTAAAGACTGAAAATATCACCCTACAAGAGGAATTCGTAGCTGGTTTACTGATCGAGAAGTTGCCAAACTCGTGGAAAGACTACAAGCAGCAATTAAAACACAAACACAAACAACTATCTCTTGCTGATCTAATTACCCACATTATAATCGAAGATACCAACCGTAGGGAACTCAAAGTGAGCAAAGGAAAGGAAATAGCTACAACTGCAAACATGGTGCAAGGTAATTTTAATAACAAGAATGTTAAAAATTTCAATCAGACTGATTACAAGCCTAAAGTGAATAACTCCACCAACTTTAAAAAGAAAGGAAACTGTTATGTTTGTGGAAAGCCTGGTCATCATGCACATCAGTGCAAACATAGAAAGAAAAATGGCAACCCTCAAAATCGAAATGGAAATCCTCCAAAGCCAAATGCAAATTTGGTCGAAGGGGATGATATTATTCGCTTGTGCTTTCTCAAGTTAATCTTGTGGCCGATGTGAAAGAATGGGTGGTAGACTGGGCTACCAGGCACATTTGTGCAAATAGAGAAGCCTTTATGTCCTACAATTCTGTGGGGGATGGAGAAGAACATGTGTATCTCGGGGACTCTCGAATGCGCACGAGGTTCTTGGTAAAGGCAAAGTTATGTTGAAACTCACATCCGCAAGACCTTGGCTCTTAATGAAGTACTTCATGTGCCTACTATTAGGGCAAACTTGGTTTTCGTTTCCTTGTTAGGAAAGGTGGAGTTAAAGTGTCATTTGAATCGACAAGATTGTAATGACAAAAAATAATGTCCTTGTGGGCAAAGGCTATTATAATCAGTGGTCCTGTTTGTACTCAATGTTTCGATGTTATTAATAAAATTGCATCTTCTTTCGCTTATATGATTGATTCTATTGACTTATGGCATGCTAGATTAGGACATGTTAGTACGAGTTATATTCGTAAAATGCAATCACTTGGTTTAATTTCTGAAATGAATAATACTTGTCTGAATAAATGCGAAATATGTTGTGAAGCTAAATTGACTAAGAAAACTTGTTTTTCGGTACATCGAGAATCTGAATTGCTTAGTCTAATTCATACCGACTTAGGAGACTTGAAACAAACTATGACTCGAGGAGGTAAAAACTATTATGTGACTTTTATAGATGACTATTCTAGATACACTAAGGTATATTTGCTTAGAAATAAAGACGAAGCGTTTAACATGTTTCGATTATACAAATCAGAGGTTGAAAATCAATTAGATAAGAAGATTAAAAGAGTTAGATCAGATAGAGGTGGCGAATATATTTTATTTAACGACTTTTGTGAACAAGAAGGAATAATTCATGAAATCACTCCTCCATATTCACCGAATCAAATGGTGCCTGAACGGAAAAATAGAACTTTAAAAGAAATGATGAATGCTATGCTCATTAGTTCAGGTGCTGCTGATAATCTTTGGGGTGAAGCTATATTATCTTCATGTCACTTACAAAATAGAATTCCCTATAAGAAAACCGGAAAGACACCTTATGAATTATGGAGAGGTTATCAACCTAACATAAAATATTTAAAAGTGTGGGGGTGCCTAGCAAAAGTTATGTTACCTGATCCTAAGAGAAGGAAAATAGGTTCTAAAACATCTGATTGTCTATTTATTGGTTATGCTGATCATAGTGCTGCATATCGGTTTCTTGTTTTGAAAAGTGATGTGCTAGATGTTAATACAATTGTTGAAACAAAAATCTTTGAATTCTTTGAACATATTTTTCCTTTGAAAATCGAGATAATTTCTCGTGCACTCTTTGAATCTATTTCTTATGCTCCTATTGAACATAATATTGAAAATTCTTTTGAGGAGTTAAGAAGGAGTAAGAGACAAAGAAAAGAAACATCTTTTGGAAATGATTTTTATACATATCTTGTAGAAAATGAACCTTTAACATTTTTCAAGTCGCTTTCTTCTTCGATTCTTTATCTTTGGAAAGAAGCCATCAAAAGCGAAATTGATTCTATTGAACAAAACAAAACTTGGACTTTGGTTGATTTGCCACTGGAGCTAGACCTATAGGTTGCAAATGAATTTTTAAGAAGAAATATAATCTGATGGAACCATTGAAAAATATAAAGCTAGATTGGTTACAAAAGGCTTTACTCAAAAACAAAATGTGGATTATTTTGATACTTTTGCACCAGTTACTAGAATTTCTTCTATTCGAGTTTTGATTGCTTTGGCTGCTATCCATAAATTTTTTATTCACCAAATGGATGTAAAAACTGCTTTCTTAAATGGTGATTTGGAAGATGAAATTTATATGGTACAACCAGAAGGATGTGTTGTTTACGGAAAAGAAAACAAAGTTTGTAAATTACTTAAATCTTTATATGGTTTGAAACAAGCACCTAAGCAGTGGCATGAGAAATTTGATCAAGTTTTGTTGTCTGATGGTTTTACTTCTGTTGAAGCAGATAGATGTGTTTATACAAAACTTGTTGATGATGAGTGCGTAATTATTTGCTTGTATGTGGATGACATGCTTATATTTGGCACTAAAATTGATTTAATATATAAATCAAAAGAATTCCTTGCTTCTAAATTTGATATGAAAGATATGGGGGAAGCAAAGGTGATATTGGGTGTTAAAATTATAAGGAGTGATAATGGCATAATGTTGTCGCAAGAACATTATGTTGAAAAACTTCTCAAGAAGTATGGACATTTTGACGTCAAACCAGTGAGTACTCCTTATGATGCTAACACTCAATTAAAGAAAAATTTAGGTGATCCTGTGGCTCAATCTGAATATGCGCAGATTATTGGGAGTCTGTTGCATTTAATGAACTTTTCTCGCCCGGACATAGCTTACGCTGTGTGTAGATTGAGCAGATATACTCATAATCCCAATCGTGACCATTGGACTGCAATAGTCAGACTAATGAGATATTTAAAAGGTACCATGAACTATGGTATCATGTATAGTGGATATCCTGTTGTACTTGAAGGATACGGTGATGCGAATGGGATCTCGATTCAGATGAAATAAAATCCACTAGTGGTTACATATTCACTCTTGGTGGGGGTACAGTTGCTTGGAAGTCAGCTAAACAAACTATCATAGCAAAGTCTACCATGGAGTCCGAGTTTTGTTGCCTTGGAGTTAGGCGGCAATGAGGCCGAGTGGTTGAGAAACTTCTTAGCAGATATTCCATTAGATTCAAAACCAACACCTTCAGTGTCTATGCATTGTGATTGTCAAGCAGCAATTGCAATTTCGAAGAATAAAACCTTTAATGGTAAGAATAGACATATTCGTTTGAGACATAATGTGGTTAACAATTTGTTAAATGATGGAGTTATTTCCATTGATTATGTGAAGTCGAATTGAATTTGGCCGATCCTCCGACTAAACCCTTGGGAGAAAATTAATTAATGAAACATCGAGGGGAATGGGACTTAAGCCAACTTGAAAATTAACAGTGATAGAAACCCTACCTTTGTGATTGGAGATCCCATGAATGAGGTTCATAGGGGTAATAACAAGTCACTTGTTAATTCTGCTAGCACAATAATTAATTGTCCATTCCTATGGTGTGAGAAGTGCTAGATTGCAATTATGTGAGGATGAGATGTTAAGCTCTTAATGAATTTCATATCCCTTAAGGGTGGTATATTTAATTGCAAAATATACTTGATGAGATTCACCTATATGAGTGTGGAGTGGGGCCGCTCCTATGAGATTTTGGCATATCTCTAGAGCACTCATGAATTCCAGGCACGCGCACGGCCTATTAGCGCAAAACCGCATTGAACGACAAAATATTGAGAGAGTGTAATGTGACTGATAAGATTTTAACTTACAATAAGAGTTCTTAGTTCATAGAAGCTACAAGCTTCACTAAAACTCTGTACTTTAAATCTTATCATTCTAGGTCTGGTTCATAGTCCAAAAGACACCAGATGCGATACATCTACACTCATTTGAGTAACCCAGCAAAATTCTCTAAACCTTTCTCTTTTCGTTCTTTTGAAACATGTGGGGGATTGTTGGAAAATAAGTGTTGGGAGTGTTTCTAAAGAACTCCCATATCCCACATAGGATAGGGAATGAAGTTTTCTTCACTTTATTAATAAGAGACCCATATGGGCTTAGTAAAAAATGGGCCAAGTGATTAAGGGGGCCTCGCAAGACATAAAGAGTCGGGCCAAATTAGCCGATTGTAGTGTAAAATCGACGATTTGCCCCCCCCTGCGCGGGCGATATAGTCGCGGCTCGGATTAATTTTGCAACTTAAAAATTATTTTTATTTTGCTAAATTAAATTCTTACCCGAAAATATATTTTTCTACCTTACCCAAAAATATATTTTCAACCTTACCTCAATTATCCTATTTTAGCCTAAATAGGATTACTATATTTTCAGATGTGAGCCTACCTATTTTGATAGGATGGCTATGATCGGCCCTTTGTCCCTCTCAACCTATAGCCGAAAGTTTGTCTCCCCTAAAACCTATGGCCGCGTGTTTGTCCCTCTGCTCTAATCATTTCATTACCGTTAGAAGCATATGTTATATGTATGTTGAGCTCATTGACTTGGTGTGTACAATTCCAGAAACAAACTTCCTAGCTCCTTCTTGCCTTTTGGATTTGCTGGGTTACATGTTACGATTTTGTTCGTTCATTTTGTTCCGTTGAATCCTTGGGGATTACGAAAATAAATCCTTTAGGACAGTGCCACTTTTGCACGCCTCGGAAATTAGTTTGCTGCTTCAAGCTCCGTACTGACTGAAATTTTTGCCAACAATTCATAGTTGTTACTCTCCAGGATATTAATAATCTTACATGATGATTATAGTTTCACTATTATCAATTCTCTGGATCTCTCTGTTTCACATTAACAAAATAGAAGTTTGTGTTATATAGTTAAATTAGTGTTTTTCCTTTAATTAATTGAATATAGGATTTTCCCCTTAATTAATCGAATGTAGGATTTTCCCTAGCTAATTGAATGTAGGGTTTTCCCCTAACTAATTGAATATAGGGTTCTCCCTTAATTAATTGAATGTAGGCCGCTAGGGTTTTCCCCTAACTAATTGAGTATAGGGTTTTTCCTTAATTAATTTAGCTAATTGAATGTAGGGTTATCCCTAATTAAATGAATATAGGGTTTTCCGATTAATTGAATGTAGGCTTTCCCTTAACTAGTTGATTGAGGGGTTTCCTAAACTAATTGGATGTAGTTATTTTTCTTAACTAATTGAATGTAGAGTTTACCCTAAATAGCTTGAATCATTGAATATAAGCTTTCCCTTAATTAGTTGAATGGAGGGTTTTTCCCTTATTAACTGAACATAGGTCTTTCCCTAAATTAATATTGAGTATCTTAAATGTAAGTTTATCCTCATTTACATGTTCCCTATCATGTTTACTTTTAATATGTTTACTAATTAATGTGATTTAATTATTATGTTTATGCCCTTTATGTTTATGTTCGTATTCAAAATTAAAGTTGCATCACGTAGGTTCATGCATCATTGTTAACATATGTTCATAGCATTTCATGAGCATCCAAACATTAAGTAAAGTCAAGTCATAAAGTATAATGTTTTTCAAAAGAAACGGGTGCACATTGTTCTATGATGCGTTGGAGTGAGTGGAAAATAGGCGCGGGGGATCGTGTTTCGACCATGTGCCGCTTGAGGCTAATGTTAATGTTCAAGGAAAAGGGCCTGCGGGCAAAACAAATGGAAAAGGGCCTTCGGGCAAAATGAATGGAAATGGGCCTTTGGGCAAAATCACGGGTTCCAAATAACAAGGCCCACTGCGACCCTGATTAGAACAATGTGCTACCAAGTGAGCTCGCGTCTTAAGAATGTTTCATGTAACAAAAGGCAAAGTTTTATGCGAAAGAAAATTTTAAGCAATGAAAGGAAGGTTTTAAACAAGAAAATTGTAAAGTCTTTTAAGTTATAAAAGTTAAAGATATTGCATTAGGCATGCATTCATGCATGAGATTACTTGTTGAGCTCCGATAGCTCATTCCACGAATGTTACAATTTTTCAGATGAGAATGCAGAAGAGGAAAGAGATGGTCGGGCGTAGTGACTCAGGGAACCCATGTCAATAGAATTCTTTTATTTTCAAAGTTTGACTTTTTAGTTCATTAAGGGTTGAATTTCATTGTGTTTTCAGTACAAATGTTTTGGGACTAGTAGTTATCAGTATTTATTTCCGCTGCAAAGTTTTCAAACGAAGTAAGATTTTTATGATTCCGTATTTTTTTAGCACTCTATTAAAGTATTTCTTTTATTTAATTATTATTTTCGCATTAAAATTTAAGTAAGCTAGAAAGGGCTCTACATAGAGAGAGAGAGAGAGAGAGAGAGAGAGAGAGAGAGAGAGAGAGATAACAGAGAGAGAGAGAGAGACGAGAGAGAAAATATCACAGAGATATAAAATTAGGGTTTCGGGGTATGAGCTTTTATATTAGTAATGTGTGGCTCAGATTAGACCAACATTATGGACGGACAGTATCAAGACATAAGGTCCGCAGATGAGATAAATGGGTACCACAACCCAATAAATAGAATCCGAGGAAATAGGATATTTGGGCTTGGATAGGGGACTTAACTATGGACTGCAATTTTGGACCTTGCAATCATTGGATCAGGCCACACAAATGGGCCATAAATACCAACAATAACATTTAAGAAAAAAAATGCCAAGACGTATATCATTGTCCTATACTATTTGTCGGCATGCTTGCTGACCAAAATATCACATACAAATGATAAAGTCCATACATGCGGCAGAGTTGTCATAACAACCGATATTCTATTTTCTTCTTATAGTGCAAATAAACACGTTTATTTGAAACCATTGGTTTTTAGCTCAATGGTATCAATTACACTTAGGGTGACAATTTGAAACCTGTTTAGATTTGCGGATCGTCTTTGAAACACTATAATTACACAAGAATGACCAATCTGAACATGACCCGTTTAATTATTCGGGTCAAATCACGACCCGAAGTGACCAATATATAATTTTCAACCTTCAATAAACCATCAATTTATTATGATAAAATAGAGATTTTAGATTATTTATATATAGAATAGTAAAAACATAACGAATACGCAAATAATAATTTGGTTTGATATACGGTTTATCAAATTAGGCATCAAAAGAACATGGACAAACTCCTAATAAGTTGCACTCCTATAATGTTTTAACATTTAAATAAAAAACACAATTAAAGTTCAAGAGAAAACGCAAACTTATGGTGCAAATATTAATGAAAAGACAATTAATTAACCCATCACCAAATACCCAAGTAGAATTTATTAGAGTTTTTTTCTTCAAACGGGTTAAATGGGTTTAACCCGAATCTGACCCATTTTTTATTCGGGTTAAATGGGTCTGACACGATTATGACCCGAATAATAAATGGGTTGACCCTACCCGCTTATATCGTGTTAGGTTCGGGTCGTGTTTTCGTGTCGTGTCGGAGATTTCCACCCGTAATTATACTTTGCCAGTGTTTTGACCAGAGTCGAACCTGAATCATTTATTTTTCTTGAGATTTATCCTCTCTCTTTCAGCTACTTCTCCCAAATAATTAAAAAACACATGTTTATTTGAGTACAATTAATTCATTTATACTTGTCGAATGAATTCATAT
This sequence comes from Rehmannia glutinosa, assembly GCA_016081115.2. Classification (NCBI taxonomy): domain Eukaryota; kingdom Viridiplantae; phylum Streptophyta; class Magnoliopsida; order Lamiales; family Orobanchaceae; genus Rehmannia; species Rehmannia glutinosa. The sequence continues at coordinate 96,039 of JABTTQ020003079.1, forward strand.
TTTTAAAATTTGTGGTTTGATTTAATTGTTGATAGGAGTAATTAATTAGTGTAATATTTCTTATGGATATTTGTTAGATTTTTGGATAAATATTACACTAATAGTTTTGTTGGGTATCTATCTGCCGAAAGATAGAAACAATACACAAGTTAGGACCAAAAACAGAAGTATCAAAACTCTTGAATGGAAATACAAAATTATAACTCAAAAAGAAAAAATCAGTAAAAACAATAAAACCAATTAGGGCAAAAACCCTAATCTCAAGGTTTAAGATAAGTTCGCTCGTGTCATTTGAACCACCCAAACAACGATCGCGAGAGAACACCGAGAAAGTCCACAAAGCCCTCAAACTGCCAAGATCCAAAAGCACGCCTCCCAATGACCACCGGTTTCCACCCAGGAACCCTAGATCAAGCCTCGAACAAGAACAGCCAACAATCCCACAGAAACCCTAACCCCTGGAACTTTGTAACGCACACAAAGGCTGTGAACAAAGAACCCTCACACCAAGATCACACCAGATCAAGTAGAGAATCACTGAGAAATCATACAAGAGGTAGGATTTTCTAGAGAGAGAGAGGTATTCAAACACCAGAGAGAAATCCAGAGATGAGAGAGAGAGAGCACTATATAAATAAACTAGGGTTTCTGAAGTACCACTTAAGTAGAGCAAATGAACGGCTGGGATGTAAGAGGCACGATCCAACGGTAAACAAGAGTCAGTCAGGATCCGCGGTCACAAAACCGGGTAGGGGATCCGCCTCTTTGACCCGGGCTAAGCCATAGTGGATTGGCTGCAGTGCTTTGGGCTTAGGCTAATAAGGGATTGGGCTTTGGACATAATGGGCCAGCATAAGTGGGCCAAAATATCCAACAAATCTCCACCTTTTGGCACACTTCTGATGTTCTTTAGACACATGGGTGCAGTCCAGCTTCATCATTGCCTTAATGCCTACTTGCACATAGCATAGTAGGTCTTTCACCATAAGAAGCACATAGCAACTTATAGTACAAGCAAACACAAAGCAAGCTGGGTTTTTAACTGTTAGACTAATCACAAGCACAAAGCAAGTGTTCATCCAACAGGTTTTGGACCAACCAACAAACACAAAGTAAGTCATCGATCCGGGGGTAATCACCGGGGACAACCTAGTCACAAGTGTCAAAACTCGGTATTTTTAAACATGTTTGAAACTTAGATACTGAATGACACTTAGTGCCCATATCCATTTGGGTTGTATTCGGATGCAATTTTTCAAGATTTATTAAACCTTTTGAAACAATGTCTCTTATATAATGAAACCTTACATCAATGTGTTTAGTACGATCATGAAAAAACAATGGTTTTTGCATAATCAATACTGATCGATTGTCGAAAAATACTACTACTTTACCTTTGAGAAAACCAATTTTTAAATCAGACCCTTTAACCATAGGGCCTCTTTTAAGGCTTGATGGATCGCAACATACTCGACTCGGTGGTTGATAAAGCCACAATATGTTGCGATTGTGATTTCCAACTTATAGAACGACCACAAAAAGTAAAAATATAAGAAGTAGTAGATTTTATTTTGTCTTTATCATTGGCATAATTGAGTCAACATACCCTTTAAAACAATGCCATCTTTACATTTTGAAAATTTTAAACCATAGTTAATGAATGAACCAAATATCTCAAAGAACACTTAACAAAGACATTCCAATGAATAATGCCAGGATTTGCCATATACCTACTCAAACAACTCACAAAGATAAGCTATATACGGCCTGGCATCGACCATAAGGTACATGCGAGATCCTATGGCATTAGCATAGGGCACATTTTTCATAGTTTGAAAATCGTGATTTTAGGAGATTGCTCCTTGCTTAACACAAAATGTGCAAAGCAAGAGGAACATTCACGGAGTTTAGCATTAGACATAGAAAACTTTTTCAAGATCTTTTCCACATAAGAAGATTGATTCAAATAAATCACGATTGTTTTCTATCCCTAATAATATTCATTCCCAAAATCTTTTGGCATCACCCAAGTACTTCATATCAAATTTATCACTCGAGACAAGACCTAACATGATCCACAGATTTGATACAAGGACTGGCAATCAGCATATCATCCACATAAAGTAATAAAAACACAGGAGAATCAGTATTTTCTTTAAAATACAAACAATGGTCATAATGACTTCTTTTGAACTTTAAAGACAACATACATTCATCAAATTTTTTATTCCACTGTCTTGGAGATTGCTTTAAGCCATATAAAGATTTTTTCAGCAAACATACATACTCAGACTTAGATTTATCAACAAAACCTCAGCTGCCTCATATAAATCTTTTCTTCTAAGTCACCATGTAAAAAGGCTGTTTTAACATCAAGTTGTTTAAGTTCCCAGTCAAATTGAGCAACTAATGCAAGCATTATTCTGACAGTGGTAAATTTAACAACAGGTGCAAAAATTTCTGTGTAATCAACACCTTCTTTTTGAGTAAAACCCTTTGCAACAAGTCTAGCTTTATATCTGACAGAATCATTTTCATTCTTGACTTTGAACAACCACTTACAATCCACAACAGAACAGTAATCAGGTTTTGGAACAAGAACCCATGTATTGTTGACATGCAAAGAATTCATTTCATCAGTCATAGCATTTAACCATTCATTTGCATGCTCAGATTTTAAAGCTTCATTGTAGGTCTTAGGCTCAGAATTATCTATAGAATCATACACAGAAAACACATATGAGGCCATATGATAATCAGCAAATTTAGTGGGGGCTCTAATGTTTCTCCTATTTCTATCCCTGGTTAACAAATAATCTTGCAGCTCATTATCTTGTTCATTATCATGCACATCATTATGCAAGTCATCATTCACAGCATCATGCACATCAAGTTGATCATGAACATTAGGCACATTCTCAAAATCAGCAGGTAAATCACCATTTTCAGGTAAATCATGCACAATTTCAGAATCAGGAGCAGAGATAGGAATTATAGGAGTATCAGTTTGAGTCTCCACCTCATTTGAAGTATTGGGGTTTTCAGAAATAGTAGGAGAGTTTTGTAAACAAGGCATTTCATTTTCATTGAAAACCACATCCCTACTAATTATCACTTTAAAACCATTTTCACTTCTAGACCACAATCACCACTTTAACCCCATCGGGGGTATCCTAGAAAAACACATTTTAGTGATCTGGGTTCAAGCTTGTCAGTCTTTTGGTGTGCAAAGGCTGAACATCCAAAAATTTTAAGGTTTGAAAAGTCAACTTGCTTGCCAGACCACACAAATTCAGGATATTTCCCCCTTAAAGGGACAGATGGTGATCTATTAATAAGGTAAACAAACAGATTTGGTTCACCTTTGAGAACTTTTTGGAAAGGCCCGAGGAGTTTAACATGCTCCTCACCCTTTCCAAAATAGTCCTGTTTCATCCTCTCGCCTACACCATTTTTTGAGGGTGTAAGCACGATTTTTGCCTTACAATACCGCATTCTTCACACAAAGTATCCAGGTTTTGATTACAAAACTCTAAACCATTATCGATTCTAAGGTATTTAACCTTTTTGCAGTTTGGTTTTCTATCAATGTTTTCCAGGTTTTAAACTTTTCAAAGACATCGATTTGTTTTTCAAAAGAAAAATAAAAACTTTCTGGAAAAGTCATCAATCATCGATAGAAAGTATCTGTTTCCACCATGTGTGGGAACACTAGAAGGACCCCAAACATCGCATGCAAGTATTCCAAGATATCGGTGCGGGTAGAATGTTTAGGGTAGGAGGTGGTGGGAAATTGTACTTTGTCTTTGTTTACCAAACACACAAGAGTCTGAGAATGGCACACATGACAATTTATCATTCCCAAAACAGCCATCTTTATGTAAAATTTCAAGTCCTTTAGAACTTATGTGACCTAATCTCCTATGCCGAGTTGATCAAATCATCTTTTTGAGTTCACATAATTCAGGGAACATTTACATTGGACACGGGTTCAAAGACAACAAACATACAAATTTCTTCTTTTCAGACTTTTATAACAACAAGAGAGCCCTTTAAAATTTTCATGACTCCCTTGCCCCACTTACCCTCCAAACCATCGATTCAAGTGCAAAGACAAGACATCAAGTTATTACTAAGATCAGAACATGCCTTACATCTTTAAGAGTGAGCACATAACGAGAATCAAACTTTAAGCACACATCACCAATTCCAAATACTTGGCATTTCTTATCATTTGCCATAGAGATGTACCATGTTTAACTTCGTGAGTAATTAGAAAACAAATTTACGAAAGGAGACATATGGAAAGTGCATGCAGAATCTATAAGCCATTGATTCACGGGCATGCATTGTGAAGGCACATAATTCACACTATCATTCACATCGGATACCATAAAGACATCACCCATATGCTCATTCGTAGCCAAGTTAACATGATCATTGGATTGGTTCTTGTTATTGTTTTGATTCCCATTTTTCTTGTTGGGACACTCTTTGACATAATGGCCTTGTTCACCACAATTATAACATTTTCTATGTTTAGCTCTTGATTTTGACCGCCCTTTTCCCCCTTTTTTCCGATTTATCCCTGTTAGAGTTGTTCCCATTTTTCCTTGTTTGAGACCCGCTCTAACATGCATGACTTCACCATTGTTATTCTTATTCCCCTTTCGACTTTTAAATCAAGTTCTTTACTCTTAATCCCATTAATCACAGTATCAAGAGTAATATTATCCCTGCCATACTTAATGGCAGATTTCACATCACTATATGAGTCAGGTATAGCATTTAAAAGCACAATAGGGGTATAATCATCAATGTTTTTGTCACCAGAAAGCTTTATATCTTGAATCAGTTTGGTAAACACATCCAGGTTTTCATCCATGTCCTTAGACAAATCCAGTTTAAATCTAAAGAATTTTTCAAGAAGAAACGACTTAGGCAAAGATGTTTCAAAGATACAATTCCTTTAGTTTATCCCACAAAGCTTTAGCACTGGATTGTTTACCAACTTTCCTCAAGACAGCATCAGATAAATTCAAGATAATAGAGGAATAGGCATATTCATCAAGTTCAGTTTTGGTATCCTCAGTATCCTTTTCAGAAAATTTTCCTTCAACAGCTTTGAAAACCTTTTGTTGAATAAGAATACCTTTCATTTTTTGTTGCCAAATGGAGAAATCTGTTTTTCCATTGAAAGGTTCCATGTGGTATCCGAGAAAATCCGGCCATTTTAAAACAAGACACGAGTAGTCAAGTAATGAGGCACTTAATCAAGATAATCACAATAAAAAAACAGGCTGGAAGCACAGAGATGGAGCCACGAGTAGTATATCAAGAGCGGATATCAAGTTCGAGTACAAAGAACACTAAAGAATGAAAGAATACAAGAAATCTTGTACAAGATCCCCCTTGCACCTCAGGGTTCCACTACACTCTTGGTGCAGGGTCAAGAGGCTTGTATGCTCAGGGTCTCAAGTCCAAGAACAGAAAAGAAAGAACAGAGATACACTAAAGCCCACACACACAAAGTTTAGGGTTTAGAAAATCTCACAACTTGAAAGCAAAGTTCGGGAAAAATCCACAGAAAATAGATCACCGAACACTCTGTGTATCACCAAACCGAACCAAAGCACCAACCCACCAAATCGGGCAGATAGGTGCTCGATACCATTGTTGGGTATCTATCTCACGAAAGATAGAAACAATACACAAGTTAGGACCAAAACAGTATATCAAAACTCTTTGAATGGAAATACAAAATTATAACTCAAAAGAAAAACTGTAAAAACAATAAAACCAATTAGGGCAAAAACCCTAATCTCAAGGTTTAAGATAAGTTCGGCTCAGGTCGCTGAACCACCCAAACAACAGTCACAGTAGAACACCAGAAAGTCCACAAAGCCCCTCAAACTGCCAAGATCCAAAAGCACGCCTCCCAATGACCACCGGTTTCCACCCAGGAACCCTAGATCAAGCCTCGAACAAGAACAGCCAACAATCCCACAGAAACCCTAACCCCTGGAACTTTGTAACGCACACAAAGGCTGTGAACAAAGAACCCTCACACCAAGATCACACCAGATCAAGTAGAGAATCACTGAGAAATCATACAAGAGGTAGGATTTTCTAGAGAGAGAGAGGTATTCAAACACCAGAGAGAAATCCAGAGATGAGAGAGAGAGAGAGCACTATATAAATAAACTAGGGTTTCTGAAGTACCACTTAAGTAGAGCAAATGAACGGCTGGGATGTAAGAGGCACGATCCAACGGTAAACAAGAGTCAGTCAGGATCCGCGGTCACAAAACCGGGTAGGGGATCCGCCTCTTTGACCCGGGCTAAGCCATAGTGGATTGGCTGCAGTGCTTTGGGCTTAGGCTAATAAGGGATTGGGCTTTGGACATAATGGGCCAGCATAAGTGGGCCAAAATATCCAACAAGTTTTAAAAGAAATAATTCCAACGTTCCTTGTGGAAACGATCATACTTCCACTATACTCATTTGTGATAGGTGATTTTATTTTTGGTCATATTGAGATGATCCTACTCCGAAAAGATTGAAGTTTGCTAGATGATGCTCTTTGGGCATGCCAAACGCTTACAAAACTCTAATTATTGGAGTATCACCATACAAGTTGCTATTTAGTAAGTTGTGTCATTTATATGTTGAAATAGAACATCGTGCTTTTTAGGCGGTGAAACATTGCAAAGTATGGATCCAAAGAAGATGGAGATGAAAGGAAATTACAACCCAAGAATCGGAAGAAATTCGGTGAAAGCTTATATGACAATGCCGGACTATACAAGGAAATTACCAAAATTCTTCATGACAAACATTTGCATCGCAAACAATTCATGGCAGGGCAAAAAAAAAATGCTTCTTTTCAATTCAAAAGTTGAAGCAAATGCCAGGTAAGTTGAAATATAGATGGGTGGACCGGGATGTCATTGTAAGTATTTATGCTCAATGTGTTATTTAAATTCAAAGTTCAGAGACGAATAGAGTTTTCAAGGTTAATGGTCATAGACTTAAGCCTTTTATCGAAAACTTTGATATGTCAAAAATGGAGGAGATTCATTTGGTTCAACTCATTTATGAGTAAAGTTGAGCAATGAAACTATGTCTAAACAAAGACGTTAAATAAAGGCGTTTGTTGGGAGACAACCCAATATTTTTATAATTTTTATTAGTGTAGATTTGATATTTGTTTATGTAGATTTTGTTTTTGTTTTATTATTTTGGAGGTAAAACTATGTGGCGTGAATAGGGATGACAATGTGTAGGGTACCCACCTATTTAAGAGTATTCATACCCTAACCCTATAATATATTATTACCCGTACTCGTCTAAAACTCGATTAAAAAGTTACACTTATTACCCGTACTCGTCCCAAACTCATTTGCTAATACTCGCATACTACTCGTACACACCAAATACCCATTTATTTTATAAAAATATTATAAATATATAAATATTTAAATGGGTATTTAAATAGGTACTCTAACAAAATAATTATATAAGACTATTCATCAACTAAATTAAAAGAAATACAGATTTAATTGATTAACTTCTTGCAAACTATTGGGAGAACCCGTTTTTAATTTGATGGAATGAAGTGGGATATTAAGGTTTAAATTATGTATATAAAGCCCTCTATTTAAGCTAAACATATTTTCCTTAATTATTCTGAAAATATTTTGTTATATATATATATATATGAAAATATTTAAATGGGTGCTTATAAGGTCGGGTAGCCACGGATATTCTATACTCATACCCAATTATATAAGCGGTTCGGGTAGATGGTACCAGTGACGGACCGACATGTAGTTGGAGGGAGCCCTGCCCCACCCCCCAACATTTTCATTTTTTTTATTATGCAATTTTTGGTTTTTTTTGTGAAAAATATTATATCAAGATTTTTTTTTTTAAATTTGTAGTCCTATACCCTTACACACTTCAAGTTCTCATTTCAATACACCATGACGTGTATACTAACTTGTTTTTTTGGATGATATTCGTGATATGCAAAAGAAACTTTCTAAATTTAATATATTGTAATTGTAATTATGCATTTTGAGATGTTTGAAGATAAATATTTACATTGTATTTGGAAAAAAAACAAAAAATGACAGTTGTCATACATTCATTGTATTCTTTGGTGAGTTACTTAGCAAATTTTAAAAAATTGAAGCGATGCATTTCTTGGGATTGAGAAATATTTTTCGGAATCGAGAAATATTTTAATAAAAAAACAGAATGGACAATTAATGGCTTAAAAATATTTTTGAAAGTCACAGCATAAAAACTATTTTTGTTATGGACAAATAACAAAAATCCAATGGACACTGTTGGCCCTCCAACTACAGAATCCTGGTTAGTCCCTGGATGGTACCTAAGGGGGTAAATCCATACCTTACCCATTTATGAATGGATATTGATTTGGTTGACGTGCGTTTTGGTCAACAAGGAGGAATATGTAAAAGGTTTAACACGTGGAAATGAAAACGTGCGTAACGTGTGTTTATTTCTGGCTAATTATGCCTTTTTTGTATTTTGCCGAAAGGAATATTGGGGTCGGTCTTTCTTATAATTTGTTACAACTGCCTCCTTTTGTTTTTCTCCTTTTCAGACTCTTTATACCCCTTTGAGTAAGTGGGTTTACAATAGTCATCTTTGCACTAACTATTCATTAATTAATAAAATAGTTAAAAAACGACACATGTCCCTCTATAGTTGTGCATGTCAGCCAAAACTTGCCACTTGTCGACTTCTCTTCATAATTCTCTGACATGTGGCAGTTTCTGATACCAATAAAGTGTTAAGCATGGGCATGTGTTTATTTTTACGAAGCTGTCGCGCGTGCGTTTCATATTGAAATTTGGGCTCGGGGCTCGGTAGCCGTGTTGCGGTTGGGCTCGGTAGCCGTTGGGCTCGGTAGCCGTTGGGCTCGGTTGCGGGCGAGCCTCATTCGTGACGTGTCGTCGTACATCATTGTTGACGTCACCCGCAGGTCGCCTATACGGATATGTGTCAGACTGATGACGTGGATTAATTTCTCACAGCTCGGCTCGGGTATCATCAAAGGCCCCCAAGTTTGATTCCGAGAGAAGAATTTCTGAAGTCGGAATTAAACTTTAATGCTAATGATGAACATTTAATGGGGAAACGGATTTCTCAAAGGTTTTGTTCTTTCCTGGCACCTGTCGCGTAGCAATTAATGCTTGAAACGGCGCATTAATTAGGTTGCCATAATGACAGACACGTGGCGTCTTGTGGTTGGACCAATCTTGCGCAGGAACCGAAAAGGTACGTCGGCTCTGTCGTGGCGTGGGACGCCGCGTTTTTGACATGTTTGGCGGCTTTTGAGTTTTTAAAAGACGCGTGTCTTTCGAATAATCGTCGCGCTATCGAGGAACCCTATCTATAAATACCTTCGTTTCCCTTCATCATTCACTTTCACAACCATTAACCTTTGAGCTAAAGCAAGTAGAACCGAGCAAGAAATTTCGGGTGGGCTTTCCAAGTTCGAGACTTCAAACTTAGGTATTTTTCCAAATACTCTCCCTTTACCTATAAATGTCTTCTTTTGAGGATAGTAGGAGTCGTAGTTATAGTGTAGAGGTTGAAATCGAAGATCCCCTCTAAACCATACATTTCTTTCTCACCAAAGACGGCCATCACCGCCTCATAGTCCGAGCGTCATTCGGGATATCTTCTCCGGACTCTTATCGAGGTGGAACGTCTTTAGAGCGGGACGACACTATTTTCGATCCAACGCCGGTGACAATTTTCGAAGAAGGAACGGTGTATCAGCCCGGACTGGTACAAGAGAGTTCTGGTGAAGAATCACCAAGTGTTGATTTTAGACAGTACCAGCCGGAAGAAGAAAATATGGACCCATTAGAGCCGGAGCGTGATAACGTAGAGCGGGTAGATGAACCATCCGGCGATTCAAGGCCGGAAAGGCCGCTAGGGCCCATAGGCCATCGTAATGGCGGACGGCCAAGCACGGAGGAGGCCCTCGTCTCCGTGTCGAGCCTCGGTGGACGCCGAGTGATATAAACGATATCCCGAGCATGTTAATGATTCGGGAGGTGGATGAGTTCCGGCGGAGGTACCGTATTCCAAGTGGTATCGATTTTTGGGTACCGGACGGCACGGAAGTTCCCCAGTACCCACCAGCGGGTTGCATAGCTGTATTTGCCCCCAGCCTTTTATACGGTTTGAGGTTTCCACTGCCGGCTTTCCTTACGCGGTGGTTTTGTAAGTGGGGCATGCATCCGGCCCAGGTGCACCCGATTTCTTGGGGCAGGATCATCGGCCTCCTGGTGATGTTTCACCTGGAAAAGTATCCTCGCCCCAAATTTAAGGAGATGAACGAGCTCTTTGTATGGCGAGCGACTCCTTTATCTCGGGGCCAGCCATCCGGGTGGTATTATGTACAGACCCGACTGGGGTACCCGGACGGTTTAGTAGAAGGTCTCCTCTTTCTCGAAGGAGTGGAAGGATAAATGGTTTTGGGTGGGCGCGAGTGGCAAGCTCGCGTGGGAGATGGAGAGAGGGAGACCGTTCTTCATCCTCCATCAAATTTTGTTTTTGGTTATAGTAAGTCTTACCTTTTTCCTTCCTCTGCTTTTGCTGTTTATTGTTTCCTTTCGTAATTGTCTTTTCTTTTCACCTTTATAGGGAACCGGGCGTCCAAGACGCCTCTGTCGGTCGCCTTTGTTCGAAGGCTGGAAAACATCCAGGCTCGGGGCATAATGGATAGGCGGATTGAGAGGTTGGCTACCGAGGCCAACTTAGCCGCACTGGTTTGAGGCTGCTTTGCCCGCCGACCCGAGGACGGGGCGGCTCGGGACGAGGTGGCTGAGCGGGAGGTAGAGGTTGAGAGAGAGCCTCAACCGAACCCTCCCGGTAATGAAGAAGTACGGCCCCATTCTCCAGGGGAGCAGCCGGTGAGAACAGAACAAGCTACGCCGTCCCCTGCGATGGGCCACAGAAAGGCGAGATCATCTGCGCTGTAGGGCCAACACGGACTCGAGCCGCGCGAGTGCGGCTGTCCGAGGTAAACACTTATGTTTTTAACATTTCCTTTTGAAACATCTTTGTTTTCTTTTGATCTTCTGACGATGGTTGCTTTGTGCAGGGCGTGGCTTGGACTTGCATGCACGTCTTCGCAGCGTGAGGAACACTGCCGCGCGGCGAAACTCGGGCGGTGCCGATCAACCCGGCCCGATGTGGAGGCGGCTCGGAGAAGATATCCGGGCGGTAAACGCCCCGCCGACGGGTGCGAGGCGGTGCAGCCTCCTCTTCAGAGAAGAAGAGGAGGAATTATGATGGAGGAGACTGATCAAACCGAAGGGGTTGGTCGAACGGTACCCGAACATCCTGAACAGCCTCCTGAAGAGGGAGGTCCACGGATTTTTTCGGATGACCTCGGCGAGGGAAGGTCACTTCATCCCTCCAAGTCAAGTGAGGGATGAATATTGCGAGGGGATGATCGGACTACGCCTCGATGGTTTGTGGAATTCGTTCATTTTGTGCCACGCGCGACAGAGGAGCAAACGAGAGTTTTTACCGGAGGCAGGTCGGGCCGCGATGAGTGTTCGGCTCGTGCCTGGACAAAAGGTATCGAGCAATTCGCTCGGAGAGACAGGCTTCAAGAACAAATTCAATATGCTATGGCCATGTCCGGGCGGATGATTAGGCTCTTATGGCATGCGGTTGGGGGACTCGCGAGTGGAGAAAAAAATATGCCGACCGGAAAGGCGGCACGGGATCGCGGGAGGCCTATGCTACCCTCCAAGGGGGTACAAGAATCTTTTAAGACTCAAGCGGATGAGGCTACGGCTCGGGCCAACTCGAGAGAGAGAGGCTGCTGCGAGGGCCGAGGGAGCGAGATCGGGCCCGCAAGGTGAAGAAGAGCTCGGGGTTAAGGTCGCCGAACCGAACGTCTTTGCCACGCTGGGCCGAGGAAATGGAGAGGCGTCTAGCCGATGTACGCAGAGAGGTGAAGAAACCGCCCGCCGCAAACCGAGGAAGTTCGTAGAGAGGCCGTTAAAGCTTACAAAAACTCCGAGGAGTATGCATTCATGTTAACCGTGGCCATGCGACCGAGTTTCGAGAAATTCTTGATTTGATCAGGGCGGGCGTCTTCTTTTGCTCGCTTGAGGAAGACCTGGCCCTCCCGAGGGCTGATCTCGATATCCTTCGGCCGAACTTTGCCGAGGCTTCTAATGCGCGGGGCTCTCCTCCTCCGGACGTGGAAGAAGTTTGCTCTAGTGGTGTCGAAATTCGCCCCCCCCGCTCGGTCTTGATGCTTTTATATGTACCTAGGTAGGTAATTTGGCTTCGTGCCTCGAGATGTAATGGGCTCCGGCCTTATGTAAATATTTTTGAAGTAGAAATGAATTGTTATTTTCCTTACTGTGTATGTGTTTCAAGCTTTTTGTGGATGCTCGGCTCTTTCCTTTTTGTAAGATTGTTGCTTGTCTTCTTTTTTCCTTTTATATTCCCAAGTATGGGGCTCGGTTTTCGATCTTCCGAATAAGGGGATCTGCTCACCCTAATTGATTCTTGTACGGCATATAAACTGTCCTTTATTTTGTTTTTTGAAATTTTGTTTATGAACCGAGTCTTTATTGCGCTCGGCGCATAACTGAGTCCTTATTTTGTACTTGGTACGTGGCCAAGTCTTCACTTTATGCTCGGTGCGTAACCAAGTCTTGATTTCATTGCATGGTGCGTAACTAAGTCTTTATTTTAGTGCTCGGTGCATAACCAAGTCTTTATATTATGCTCGGTGCGTAACCGAGTCTTTATTTTGTGCTCGGTGCGTAACCAAGTCTTTATTTTGTGCTCGGTGCGTAACCAAGTCTTTATTTTGTGCTCGGTGCATAACCAAGTCTTATATTGTGCTCGGTGCGTAACCAAGTCTTTATTTTTTGCTCGGTGCGTAACCAAGTCTTTATTTTTTGCTCGGTGCGTAACCAAGTCTTATATTATGCTCGGTGCGTAACCAAGTCTTTATTTTGTGCTCGGTGCGTAACCGAGTCTTTAGCCGTGGTGAGTAAAAACTTTGTTTTCCTTTAGAGAGCTCACGAAATACCAGATGAAAGGATAATTCTTTGGAATCCTATCTGGATCATAGATCGAGATCTTTATTGATAATACCGCTTCAAGTATGCTACATTCCATGGATGCATAAATTTTTCTCCACTCAAATATTCTAACCGGTATGCCCCACCGGATAAGGCGTGGTGACCGAAATGGGCCCTCCCGGGTTGGCTTCAATGGGCTCGGTTGAATGCCCGTTATCTTTTTCAATACAAGATCGCCGACCTGAAATCTTCTTTCCTTTACTTTCGAATTGTAGTACCTTTCACTCCTTTGTTTATACACTGCATTTTCATTTCGATCTTTGCACCTTTTTTTCTTCGAGCGAGGTCTAGCTCGGCTCGGAGCTGAGCGGCCTCATTACGGTCTTCTTCAAAATTTGCAATTCTGAAGGTAGGGGCTCCAATCTCGACAGAATTACCGCCTCGGCTCCATAAGCTAAAGAAAAGGTGTTTCTCCCGATGGTCGCTCGATGTGTCGTTCAGTATGACCATAGTACGCCAGGTAGTTCCTCCCGCCAATTGCCTTTAGACTCCTCCAATCTCGCCTTCAGGGTATACTTGAGTATTTTATTAATGACCTCAACTTGTCCGTTCATTTGGGGTGGTATGGAGTTGAGAAATGGTTTTTATGCGGAAACCTTCACAAAAATTTCTCGGAGCCTTCGGTTGTCGTCGTTTCCCATTATCCGTAACAATCGAATGTGGTATCCCAAATCTCTGAGATAATAGATTTCCATACAAAGCTCACAACCTTTTCTTCATCTATTTTTGCAGAGGCTCGCCCGACCCATTTTGTGAAATAATCCACCGCCACGATGGCATACTTGACGCCCCCTTTGCCAGGTGGGTAGTGGTCCGATGAGGTCCATTCCCCATTTGGCAAACGGCCATGGGCTAAATACGGAAGTAAGTCATTCAGGATGATATCCGACTGTGGTGCAAACCTCGCACCTCTCACATCTTTTGACGAGGTCGGTTGCGTCCTTTCTCGGGGATGGCGGTAGTATCCTTGCCGTATTAATTTATAGGCCAACGTTTGGCCCCTGGGCGTGGTTGCCGATATTCCCTCATGAACCTCTCGAAGTGCATAATGTGATGTCTCGGAAAGGCAACGTAGAAGTGGGATGGAGTACCTCGTTTGTATAGGATGCCGTCTTCTAGTGTAAACCGAGCCGCTTGAGTTCGTAGTGTTCGGCCTCGGCTTTGTTTTCGGGTTGAACTCCTTTCTCTAAGTATTGGATGATTGGGGTCATCCAAGTCCTGCTCGCGGTTTCGGTTGTATATATTTTCTTTGCACCAAGTGACGGGCGGTTGTGTGTGATGACATCCGTGATGGCATCCGCCCCTGGATCGAGCCGAGCCGAGCTAAGGCATCGCTTGCATGTTCTCGGCTCGGGGCACATGTAAGACTTTTGTCTTAAAGTGTGATAATCTCTTCTTGACCAAATCCAAATATTGTGCAATTTTTGCTCTTTCGCTTCGTCGTCTTCGCCGTTGATTTGATGAACGACCAACCGAGAGTCCTTTGTGCACCAATAGTTGTTTTAGGCCCATAGAGGCCGCCATATCTAACCTTTAGGAGCGCCTCATATTCGGCCGTTGTTCGTTGCGGGAATCAAATCGCACGGCCGAGCGGTAGCATTTTTCATTTGGATCGATTATCACGATTCCGCCCCGCTCGCCTGCGGTGGAAGAGCGTCAACGAATAATTTCCATTCTTGGTCTTCCTTGACTTCCAATTGTATGGAAGACGTGAATTGCCACAAAATCGGCTAAAGCACATCCTTTTATCGCAAAGACGTGGTTCGTATGTAATGTCAAATTGGAGTTAAGTTCGACCCACTTAATCATCCGACCGAAGTATCGGTCGGTGTAACACTTGTTTCAACGGATAGTTCGTCAATACTATAATCTTATGTTCTAGGAAATATGGACGGAGTTTCGCGCGCGGTGATTAATGAATAAGCCAACTTTTCCATCGGTGGGTGCGGAGCTCGGCATCATGTAACGCTTTGGTGTAATAAACTGGATGTTGAATAGAGCCATCTAGCCTAATTAACACCGAGTGATGGCGTATTCGGATACCGCCAAGTACAAATACAAGTCCTCCTGGGTCGGTTTTTGTAATATAGGGATTGAAGATAGGTGTTGTTTGAGGGATTCAAAGGCAATCGTGTGCTTGCTCGGTCCACTCGAAATTTTTGCTCTTCTTTATAATTTCAAAGAAAGGTTTGCACTTGTCCGTGGACCGAGAAACAAATCGGTTAAGGGCGGCCAATCGGCTGTTAGACTTTGTACCTTTTTTACGAGTTTGGGGATTCTAGGTCGGTGATGGCTTTTATTTTGTGCAGGTTAGCTTCGATTCCCCTTTGGCTGACCATATACCCCAAAAATTTACCCGAGCCGACCCCAAATGTGCACTTTCTCGGGTTTAACATCATCTTGTACTCTCTCAAAACAGCAAACATTTTATTAAGATCGTTTAGATGATCGGATGTACGATGATTTTACTAGCATGTCATCTACATAGACTTCCATAGTGTGACCTATCATTTTCTCAAACATCTTATTTACTAACCTTTGATAGGTCGCTTTTGGCAAAGATTCTTCAATCCGAAAGGCATCATCTTGTAATGAGTGAATTCCTCGAGCGAGAGAAAAATGAGGTATTTTCTTCATCTTCCGGGTGCATCCGTATTTGGTTGTAACCCGAGTATGCATCCATGAAGCTCATCACTCGTGTCTGCCGTGGCATCTACCATGTAATCGATATTTGGCAATGGATAACCGCATCTGGGGCATGCTTTGTTGAGGTCGGTAAAATCCACGCACAGCGCCATGGCCATTGCTTTTCTTTACCAAAACAAGATTGGCGACCCATCGGGGATAGAGGGCTTCCCGGATGAATTGATTGTCTAGTAGCTTGTTAACCTCGATCTCGAGTCTTTTTCATCTATCGGGCCGAGTTTGCACCTTTTCTAGATGATAGGCGGAACGTTAGATCAATGTTGAGGCGGTGGCACGCATACTTGGGGTCAATTCCTAGCATGTCTGCGTGAGTCCATGCGAAAAACGCGTCAAGATTATTTCCCAAAACTCGATCAACTCACTTCGATATGGTTCGGGAGATCATGACCAATACGTAGTTGGCGCCCGCTTGGCCTTCCGACATTGATTGTATCAACCTGTTTCTACTGGTTCCGCTCGTTTTTCTTTTCTTGATTTGCCCCTCCTTGATTTGGGGCAATTCGTCTTCGGCCCGGCCGACTCGTTTCGATTGCGGCTCGCCTTCTTCCATCATTGGCTCCTTCCCGGGCCGACGACCTGGATTATCCCCCCGAGCGATCACCACCACGCTCGGACTCCTCCTTGGGTAAGGGATTATCTTGTGTGGTTCCACTGGTTTGCCCTTGTTCCGCCACGTTAATCTCCACCGGTCGGAGTTTAAGAGCACTCTCGTGACTCCTTTGATTCCCTTTATGTATAGCTTCGCCATCGGATGTTGGGAATTTCATACAAAAATGATATATTGAAACGGCTGCTTTTATATGATAAAGTAATGGCCTCCCAATGATGGCATTGTACTCGAATCGGCATTGATTATTTTGAATGTTGTCATGACGATCCGTTTATGCAAACCTTGTCCCATTTGGATGGGCAAATCAACTTCTCCGAGCGGGACTATCCTTCCTCCTCCAAATCCCGAGAATGCTATCGTTACATGGGACGGATATAACTATCGTCCACGTTTAATCTTCGAAATGCTCGGACATAAATGATCGACGAATAGCTTCCCGGTGTCAATTAAAATTCGTGAACCGGAATACCCAAAATCGGTGCAAAGTGATGACCGAGAGGGTCGAGAATGAGGATGGACCACCTGGTCGACATCCGCATCCGAAAAACACAAAGTGGCGGTGGGTTGGCCTTCCTTGATTTCCGCCACCCGAACTTGTCTTTCGGCATTGGTTGCCTATCTAACATCGGCTTTTCTTTTCTGTTGGAGCGTCTATCCTCTATTGTGTTGGTATTGATTCGTGACATTTGACATCATGAGGATTTCCTCCCTGGTTTTCGGTGCGGCGGCAAGAGAGTGGATTGATTACGCGCTCCGGGTTGGACGCTTGAGCGATCTTAGGTGGGGGTGGTAGCTCATGAACGTATTTTAAGACGCATACTGCCGAACAACCCGCATAATTTCCCTAATTAGATCTCGGCACTCGTCGATCGTGACCTATCGATTTATGATAGGCACAGAATCGACGCGAATCTAATTTTGATGGCTCAATTTTCAGAGGCCGAGCCGGAGGCAACAAATTCAGACCCTGTACTTCATTCCATATGGCCGACGGAGTGTGGGTCAAAGTACTCCTTAGCGGCGACCGGCTCGCCTCTTGGCGAGCTCTAAATCCGGTGGTCGGGTTTACCGAGAACGTCCAGAAACCTGACCCCGGCCCAACTACTGATTCTTTCCTTCCGTCCTTTCTTACGCCCCCTTGTCGGTGCTCGGGGCGGTTACTTGCCATGACTTCTTCCGCACAAATATGGCGTTCTGCGCGGATTAGAAATTCTTGATACGAGGTCGCCCCCGATTCGTGGATGGAGTAATTGAACCAAGTCTCGGGGGCTAGTCCAGCCATGGCTGCAATTAAAATGGTGTCATCCGACACCGGTTCCATCTCTCGAACTTGTTTATTGAACCGAGAAATATAACTTTTCAGGGGCTCGTCCTTCCCTTGTTTGATGTTTACAAGGGAGTCTTTAGGCGCGGCTCGGACTTTGGACGTTAAGAAATGTGTCGTAAAGGCGGAGGCCAGGTCCCCCCATGCTTGAATGGATCCCTATGGCAGGGTCCTAAACCAACGGTGGGCTCGGTCGCCCAAAGTCAGAGGGAAGGCCCTGCAGAGGATGGCATCGCTTGGACTGTATAGTTCCATCCATGCTAAGTACTTGTGAACGTGAGTGGTCGGGTCGGTTTCCCATTATAGAGACCGACTGGGGATTTTCAACTTTGGTGGTAACGGATTGCCGGATTCAGGGGAAAATGGCGGACGGAACAGATGGCGGCTCATTACTTGGGGCGGTCTTCGAGGCTGTTCGCCATCCGGACCGCCTTCCAATTCGTTCGACGACGAGCGTGGCGGTGTATTTCTACATCCGTTCGCCATAAGCTAGGGCCTTGGACCCGATTGACCCTGAGTTGCTCCCGCTCATCCGGAAACCCGAGCCGGGAACTTATCGATCGAGTGGGCGAAAGGGATCAACTCGGTCGTCCGCGAACACCGAGTGGGCATGATGATGTCGCGTTTGCTCGGAAATGACTCGCTATGCGACTTTGCTCCTCCTCATCTTCTCTCTTCCGTCTTGTCATGACGGACATGTTGTTCATTACCCGAACTGGCTTCTTGGGCTTCGTGGCGAGGAAGTTCGGGAATTAGAGGATTAATATTAACATTTAGTTGTGGGTTAAGTGGGTTAGTATTTGCAAGGAGTGGAGGAGGTGCTTGAGAGTTTGTGGTGGCGAGAGTTTGCGATATAAGTTGGTTCATTTGTTGTACAAAAGTTGGGTTGGCGATTAATCGAGCAAAAGGAAATAAAGTAGTGCTCCCGCCCGTTTGGATCATATTGTGGCCATTCGTAGTTTGGCCAGGTTGGTTGTTCAAATGTTGCTCTTCAGTCAAACGGGAATTTCTCGACAGTTGACTCATTTTTTTCCGTTATGAAAAAACCAAACGTTAAATTTTACCTGGTTTTTACTTAACTTGCCTGTGCTTGGAATTCTGACTGGACCAATACGGGCCCTCCTTCTAGCGCCAATTTGTTGACGTGCGTTTTGGTCAACAAGGAGGAATATGTAAAAGGTTTAACACGTGGAAATGAAAACGTGCGTAACGTGTGTTTATTTCTGGCTAATTATGCCTTTTTTGTATTTTGCCGAGCCGGAATATTGGGGTCGGTCTTTCTTATAATTTGTTACAACTGCCTCCTTTTGTTTTTCTCCTTTTCAGACTCTTTATACCCCTTTGAGTAAGTGGGTTTACAATAGTCATCTTTGCACTAACTATTCATTAATTAATAAAATAGTTAAAAAACGACACATGTCCCTCTATAGTTGTGCATGTCAGCCAAAACTTGCCACTTGTCGACTTCTCTTCATAATTCTCTGACATGTGGCAGTTTCTGATACCAATAAAGTGTTAAGCATGGGCATGTGTTTATTTTTACGAAAGGCATCGCCGCGTGCGTTACATATTGAAATTTGGGCTCGGGGCTCGGTAGCCGTGTTGCGGTTGGGCTCGGTAGCCGTTGGGCTCGGTTGCGGGCGAGCCTCATTCGTGACGTGTCGTCGTACATCATTGTTGACGTCACCCGCAGGTCGCCTATACGGATATGTGTCAGACTGATGACGTGGATTAATTTCTCACAGCTCGGCTCGGGTATCATCAGATTTGACATCTCATACCCATCTTAAACCCAAATAAACTTACTCATACCCGTCACATTAGAGTTTGGGCGGATGGTTGTATCCGCGTCTACCGGTCCCACTGTCATCCCCAGACATGAAGTACCAAATACAGACTTGATCTTTACATATCACGTGGCATACCATTCTTGAAGAATGAGTTCTTTCAAATTTCAAAGTTGCATTTGTGTGTGCTCACGCCATATTGCAAAATCGAATTTATTCAAATTTTCGAGTTGCACTTGACATAGTGCCGCCCACACCATGTTGGAGTTGTGCCAATTTTAATTATTATTAAAAAAAGAATAAAAGTTCAAATATATATTGACATGGGCCGGTTTGATCGCCGGTACAGGTTTAAAATATTGACTTGTGTTGGATATTTTGGCCCACTTATGCTGGCCCATTATGTCCAAAGCCCAATCCTTTATTAGCCTAAGCCCAAAGCTTTGCGGCCCAATCCACTATGGCTTAGCCCGGGTCAAAGAGGCGGATCCCTACCCGGTTTTGTGACCGCGGATCTCGACCGACTCTTGTTTACCGTTGGATCGTGCCTCTTACATCCCAGCCGTTCATTTGCTCTACTTAAGTGGTACTTCAGAAACCCTAGTTTATTTCTATAGTGCTCTCTCTCTCTCTCATCTCTGGATTTCTCTCTGGTGTTTGAATACCTCTCTCTCTCTAGAAAATCCTACCTCTTGTATGATTTCTCAGTGATTCTCTACTTGATCTGTGTGATCTTGGTGTGAGGGTTCTTTGTTCACGGACCTTTGTGTGCGTTACAAAGTTCCGGGGTTAGGGTTTTACGTGGGATTGTTGGTGTTCTTGTTCGAGGCTTGATCTAGGGTTCTGGGTGGAAACCGGTGGTCATTGGGAGGCGTGCTTTTGGATCTTGGAGTTTGAGGGCTTTGTGGACTTTCGGTGTTCTCTTGTGATCGTTGTTTGGGTGGTTCGGTGACACGAGCGAACTTATCTTAAATCTTGAGATTAGGGTTTTGCCCTAATTGGTTTTATTGTTTTTCTGATTTTTCTTTTGAGTTATAATTTTGTATTTCCATTGAGTAGTTTTGATCTTACTTTTTTGGTCCTAACTTGTGTATTGTTTCTATCTTTGTGAGATAGATACCCAACATGATGGTATCGAGCACCTATCTGCCGATTTGGTGGGTTGGTGCTTTGGTTGGTTTGGTGATACTCGGTGTTATTTGGTGATCTATTTTCTGTGGATTTTTCCCGAACTTTGCTTACAGTTGTGAGATTTTCTAAACCCTAAACTTTGTGTGTGTGGGCTTTAGTGTATCTCTGTTCTTTTCTTTTCTGTTCTTGGACTTGAGACCCCTGAGCATACAAGCCTCTTGACCCTGCACCAAGAGTGTAGTGGAACCCCGAGGTGCAAGGGGATCTTGTACAAGATTTCTGGTATTCTTTCATTCTTTAGTGTTCTTTGTACTCGAACTTGATATCCTTTTTGTCTGGCCGATATACGTAGCTCCATCTGTCTGTAGCCTTTGTTTTATTGTGATTATCTTGATTAAGTGCCTCTGTTACTTGACTACTCGTGTCTTGTTTTAAAATGGCTGGATTTTTACGGATACCACATGGAACCTTTCAATGGAAAAACAGATTTCTCCATTTGGCAACAAAAAATGAAAGGTATTCTTATTCAACAAAAGGTTTTCAAAATTTGTTGAAGGAAATTTTACGAAAAGGATCTTGAGGATACAAAATCGAACTTGATGAATATGCCTATTCCTCTATTATCTTGAATTTATCGATCTTTGTCTTGAGGAAAGTTGGTAAACAATCCGAGTCTTTAAAGCTTTGTGGGATAAACTAAAGGAATTGTATACTGAAACATCTTTGCCTTCTAAGCTGTTTCTTCTTGAAAAATTCTTTAGATTTAAACTGGATTTGTCTAAGGACATGGATGAAAACCTGGATGTGTTTACCAAACTGATTCAAGATATAAAGCTTTCTGGTGACAAAAACATTGATGATTATACCCCTATTGTGCTTTTAAATGCTATACCTGACTCATATAGTGATGTGAAATCTGCCATTAAGTATGGCAGGGATAATATTACTCTTGATACTGTGATTAATGGGATTAAGAGTAAAGAACTTGATTTAAAAGCTGGAAAGGGGAATAAGAATAACAATGAAGTCATGCATGTTAGAGGCAGGTCTCAAACAAGGAAAAATGGGAACAACTCTAACAGGGATAAATCAGAAAAAAGGGGGAAAATGGGCAGGTCAAAATCAAGAGCTAAACATAGAAAATGTTATAATTGTGGTGAACAAGGCCATTATGTCAAAGAGTGTCCCAACAAGAAAAATGGGAATCAAAACAATAACAAGAACCAATCCAATGATCATGTTAACTTGGCTACCAGTAATGAGCATATGGGTGATGTATTTATGGTATCTGATGTGAATGATAGTGTGAATTATGTGCCTTCACAATCTGTCTGTGAATCTGAATGGCTTATAGATTCTGCATTCACTTTCCATATGTCTCCTTTCAGAAATTTGTTTTCTAATTACTACGAAGTTAAACATGGTACGATCTCTCTATGGCAAATGATAAGAAATGCCAAGTATTTGGAATTGGTGATGTGTGCTTAAAGTTTGATTACGGATTTATGTGCTCACTCTTAAAGATGTAAGGCATGTTCCGATCTTAGTAATAACTTGATGTCTTGTCTTTGCACTTGAATCGATGGTTTGGAGGGTAAGTGGGGCAAGGGAGTCATGAAAATTTTAAAGGGCTCTCTTGTTGTTATAAAAGTTTGAAAAGAAGAGAAATTTGTATGTTTGTTGTCTTTGAACCCGTGTCCAATGTAAATGTTCCGTGAATTATGTGAACTCTGTTAAAGATGATTTGGTGAACTCGGCATAGGAGATTAGGTCACATAAGTTCTAAAGGACTTGAAATTTTACATAAAGATGGCTGTTTTGGGAATGATAAATTGTCATGTGTGCCATTCTGTGACTCTTGTGTGTTTGGTAAACAAAGCCAAAGTACAATTTCCCACCACCTCTTACCCTAAACATTCTACTCCGCACCTGATATCTTGGAATACTTGCATCTTTGATGTTTGGGGTCCTTCTAGTGTTCCCACACATGGTGGAAACAGATACTTTCTATCGGTGATTGATGACTTTTCAGAAAGTTTTTATTTTTCTTTTGAAAAACAAATCGGATGTCTTTGAAAAGTTTAAAACCTGGAAAACATTGATAGAAAACCAAACGGCAAAAAGGTTAAATACCTTAGAATCGATAATGGTTTAGAGTTTTGTAATCAAAACCTGGATACTTTGTGTGAAGAATCTGGTATTGTAAGGCACAAAAACTGTGCCTTACACCCCTCAGCAAAATGGTGTAGCTGAGAGGATGAACAGGACTATTTTGGAAAGGGTGAGGAGCATGTTAAACTCCTCGGGCCTTTCCAAAAAGTTCAGGGTGAAGCAATGACAATCTGTTTGTTTACCTTATTAATAGATCACCATCTTTGTCCCTTTAAGGGGGAAATATCCTGAATTTGTGTGGTCCGGCAAGCAAGTTGACTTTTCAAACCTTAAAATTTTTGGATGTTCAGCCTTTGCACACCAAAAAGATGACAAGCTTGAACCCGGATCACTAAAATGTGTTTTTCTAGGATACCCGATGGGGTTAAAAAGTGCAGATTGTGGTCTAGAAGTGAAAATGGTTTTAAAGTGATAATTAGTAGAGATGTGGTTTTCAATGAAAATGAAATGCCTTGTTTACAAAACTCTCCTACTATTTCGAAAACCCCAATACTTCAAATGAGGTGGAGACTCAAACGATACTCCTATAATTCCTATCTCTGCTCCGATTAGGAAATTGTGCATGATTTACGAAAATGGTGATTTACCCTGCTGATTTTGAGAATGTGCCTAATGTTCATGATCAACTTGATGTGCATGATCTTGTGAATGATGACTTGCATAATCTTTGTGTGCATGATAATGAACAAGATAATGAAATTGCAAGATTATTTGTTAACCAGGGATAGAAATAGGAGAAACATTAGAGCCCCCACTAAATTTCTTGATTATCATATGGCCTCATATGTGTTTTTACGTGTATGATTCTATAGATAATTCCGAGCCTAAGACCTACAATGAAGCTTTAAAATCGAGCATGCAAATGAATGGTTAAATGCTATGGTGATGAAATGAATTCTTTGCATGTCAACAATACATGGGTTCTTGTTCCAAAACACGATTCTTGTTACATGTTGTGGATTGTAAGTGGTTGTTCAAAGTCAAGAATGAAAATGATTCTGTCGGATATAAAGCAAGACTTGTTGCAAAGGGTTTTACTCAAAAAGAAGGTGTTGATTACGTAAATTTTTGCACTGTTGTTAAATTTACCACCGTCGAATAGTGCTTGCATTAGTTGCTCAATTTGGTTGGGAACTTAAACAACTTGATGTTAAAACAGCCTTTTTACATGGTGACTTAGAAGAAAAGATTTATATGAGGCGACTGAGGTTTTGTTGATAAATCTAAGTCCGAGTATGTATGTTTCTTTGAAAAAATCTTTATATGGCTTAAAGCGATCTCCAAGACAGTGGAATAAAAAATTTGATGAATGTATGTTGTCTTTAAAGTTCAAAAGAAGTTATTATGACCATTGTTTGTATTTTAAAGAAAATACCGATTCTCCTGTGTTTTTATTACTTTATGTGGATGATATCTTTGATTGCGATCCTTGTATCAAATCATGGATCATGTTAGGTCTTGTCATCGAGTGATAAATTTGATATGAAGTACTTGGGTGATGCCAAAAAGATTTTGGGAATGAATATTATTAGGGATAGAAAACAATCTGTGATTTATTTGAATCAATCTTCTTATGTGGAAAAGATCTTGAAAAAGTTTTCTATGTCTAATGCTAAACTCGTGAATGTTCCTCTTCTTTGCACATTTTGTGTTAAGGAGCAATCTCCTAAAATCTCTTGATTTTCAAACTATGAAAAATGTGCCCTATGCTAATGCCATAGGATCATGTCATGTACCTTATGGTCGATACCAGGCGGACATAGCTTATCTTTGTGAGTTGTTTGAGTAGGTATATGGCAAATCCTGGCATTATTCATTGGAATCTTTGTTAAGTGGTTCTTTGAGATATTTGGTTCATTCGATTAACTATGGTTTAAAATTTTCAAAATGTAAAGATGGCATTGTTTTAAAAGGGTATGTTGACTCAATTATGCCCGATGATAAAGACAAATGAAAATCTACTACTTCTTATATTTTTACTTTTTGTGGTTGTTCTATAAGTTGGAAATCACAAGCGCAACATATTGTGGCTTTATCAACCACCGAGTCGAGTATGTTGCGATCATTTGAAGCCTTAAAAGAGGCCCTATGGTTAAAGGGTCGATTTTCAAATTGGTTTTCTCAAAGGTAAAGTAGTAGTATTTTCGATGACGATCGTCAGTATTGATTATCAAAAAACCTGTTTTTTCATGATCGTACTAAACACATTGATGTAAGGTTTCATTATATAAGAGACATTGTTTCAAAAGGTTTAATAAATCTTGAAAAAATTGCATCGAATACAACCAAAGAGATATGGGCACTAAGTGTGCCTTTGTATCTAAGTTTCAAACATGTTTAAAAATCGAGTTTTGACACTTGTGACTAGGTTGTCCCTGGTGATTACCCCTGGATCGTGACTTACTTTGTGTTTGTTGGTTGGTCCAAAACTGTTGGATGAACACTTGCTTTGTGCTTGTGATTAGTCTATGAGTTAAAAACCCAAACTTGCTTTGTGTTTTTGGTACTATAAGTTGCTATGTGCTTCTTATGGTGAAAGACCTACTATCTATGTGCAAGTAGGCATTAAGGCGATGATGAAGCCGGATTTTGCACCCATGTGTCTAAAGAACATCAGGAAGTGTGCCAAAAGGTGGAGATTTGTTGGATATTTTGGCCCACTTATCTTTGGCCCATTATGTCCAAAGCCCAATCCCTTATTAGCCTAAGCCAAAGCACTGTGCCAATCCACTATGGCTTAGCCGGGTCAAAGAGGCGGATCCTACCCGGTTTTGTGACCGCGGATCCCGACCGACTCTTGTTTGGATTGGATCGTGCCTCTTACATCCGGCCCGTTCATTTGCTCTACTTAAGTGGTACTTGAAACCCTAGTTTATTTCTATAGTGCTCTCTCTCTCTCTCATCTCGGATTTCTCTCCGGTGTTTGAATACCTCTCTCTCTCTAGAAAATCCTACCTCTTGTATGATTTCTCGGTGATTCTCTACTTGATCTGGTGTGATCTTGGTGTGAGGGTTCTTTGTTCACGGCCTTTGTGTGCGTTACAAAGTTCCAGGGGTTAGGGTTTCGTGGGATTGTTGGTCGTTCTTGTTCGAGGCTTGATCTAGGGTTCCGGGTGGAAACCGGTGGTCATTGGGAGGTGTGCTTTTGGATCTTGCGGTTTGAGGGCTTTGTGGACTTTACGGTGTTCTCTTGTGATTGTTGTTTGGGTGGTTCAAATGACCGAGCCGAACTTATCTTAAACTTGAGATTAGGGTTTTGCCCTAATTGGTTTTATTGTTTTTACGAGTTTTTCTTTTGAGTTATAATTTTGTATTTCCATTCAGTAGTTTTGATACTTCTGTTTTTGGTCCTAACTTGTGTATTGTTTCTATCTTTCGGCAGATAGATACCCAACAACTTGCAGTTCACATTAGAGGTAGTTTGTATTGGTAAAGGTTAGCAAATATGAGCGCGTAAGTTTAGAAAATATTTTTCTCCATTCTTTTTTTATATGGAAGACATAATAGGTTGGGGTGACAATTCTTGGCATGACAAGAAAACGATACGAAAATAATGTGTTAGTATTTAGTCTTATCGTGTTCGTATCCTT
This sequence comes from Rehmannia glutinosa, assembly GCA_016081115.2. Classification (NCBI taxonomy): domain Eukaryota; kingdom Viridiplantae; phylum Streptophyta; class Magnoliopsida; order Lamiales; family Orobanchaceae; genus Rehmannia; species Rehmannia glutinosa. The sequence continues at coordinate 122,524 of JABTTQ020003079.1, forward strand.
AACATGTCAACACAAAATTTCGTGTCGTGTTCGTGTAAACATGATAAAAAAAACTAACAGATAGAATGTTAACCTGCTAATGATCTGTTAACCTATTAGTGAGACGATAATGAGACGATAATGACATATTTACCTGTTAATGACACGATAGTAACATGATAACCTGATGTTTTGTATGTTTATATCATGTATTATCGTGTAATATTGTGTCATGTCGTGTAATTTGTTATCGTGTATTAATATGTTAATCAATTTTCCTTTTGTTTTTGCTTATCGTGTCAAATCGTGTCGTGTCAACATAAAAAAATTTCATATGTGTCGTGTTTGAAATGACCCTTATTGTGTCGTGTCGACACGAAACACAACACGCATACACGATCTAACACCCCTGATGATAGGGAGTGTTTGCGATCACTACAAAAAAAGTTTCTCATCTTTTGAATGAAAATAAATTACTTTTTAGTGTTCGCAAATGCCAACTCGTACTTTTGATTTTGTTTAATTTAATCAGAGTCTAAAACCAGTCAGATTTGTGGCTTCTAGATCTCTGCTTCTGCTTTGACTTTTTTACAAACAAATATGCACTTTTGCAATTTTTCCCCCAAATACTCTCAATTTCTAATTTTCTATTTCTCATTCTATTTGCAAACATTAAATTGTTTGCTTTTGCTACGATATCCCTTTTCTAAAAGCATATTTTTCTACAAACACTTTTAATATTATATGATAGGGAGAGAAACTAGCAAGATATATTCTTAATTTTAATCTAACTAACAAATTGCTATTCAATTGGGTACCACTCATCTTTCTAATAATTTTTATATGTGTCTCATTTTAATTTTTTTTCTTTAAAGAAAAAATACATGCATATATCATAATAAAATACATAATTAATCACAAGATAATTTGGTGGTGCCCAATTGATAACATACATGGCCGTGTCAGCAGTTGAGGCAATTGAGACAATTGCCTCAGGCCTCAAACTCTTGGGACCCCTAATTTTACCCATAATATATATATATATATATATAGAGGATAAAATAAGACCACATAATTAGAGTGAGACAGTGTGGACTAATCCTGTCTACAAATCTGTAATTTTAGATGGTTGAAATTTACCCAATTTAATAGCTTTTTTTAATTTATTTTAAATCTTTAAAGGGTAATATTGTAATTGTATATTTTAAATAGCCTTCCATTTCAGAAAATCCTCAATGAATCCGCCGTCGTTGACCCAGGTTTATACAATTCCTTCATTGTCAGCTGCGACATCGTACGGCTTCGCGTATTCATCCCCACCGCTACCGCTCGCGGTTTCAAAAGGCGACGTAGCAAAATCATCGGGCGAGCCACCGAATCTGTAGACCTCGGGAAAATGCATGTCATTGTGTTCATTCATGGGGCTCCCAGAGAACCCGTCCATAGGCGGTGGCGCCGGCGTCGAAACTGTAGTGAATGTCTTCATCGCGCACATTCTCCTCTTCGACGACGTCATTTGGTCCCATGTATACACCCTCATCAAATGCATCCATTTTCGAAAACCTTGTCATTTTTTGTATATGTATAACTGTGTGTGGGTATGTGTGGGTGAGATCAGGGTGATCAAACTTGGAGAAGAAAACGGTGGATTTCAGCTGGGTTTTTTATTCCCCCTTGGTTTTGTTTCGTTTGTTGAAGAAAGAAAGTTGTTTTAATCAGCTGCAACCGGGAATAGTTTTCTCTTTATTTATAGCATTATTTTTAATCTGTAAAGGACAATATTATAATTGTATATTTTAGATGGCCTTCCGTTTCACAAAGCTCTTGAATGAATCCTGTCCAGGTTTTTGGGGTTTCAGAATAAAGGACATGATTGGAGGATTGGTGAAGAATACGATGTAGACGTGGAGAAAACGAGGGCCTACGAGGATTACTTAGATATTTTTGGATGTATACTTATATGTGTTTTGCTGTATAAGTAGTTAATTTTTTATGTATGTATTTATGTTGTGTACTTATGTTTTTTGTTGTATACGTATATGTGTTTTGTTGTATACTTATATGTGTTTTATTGTATACTTATATTTTTTGTTTGACCATTTTAATATGCAGTAAAATTATGTTAAACATACAGCAAAATAGTGTTAAGTATACATCAAATATATGTTAAATATACAGCTCAATAATGAGCGTGATTTTCTCTCTCTATAATTAATTTACTTAATCCACGGTCCCCACATGTTAATGATCATGATTCTCTCTCTCTATAACTGATTCCTTAATTCACGGTCCCCACATGTTTTTATTTGACCATTTTAATATACAATATTATGTTAAACATACAGCAAAATAGTGTTAAGTATACAAAATCATTGATAAATGTACAACATACTGCATGGTAGAGCACATGCGGGATTTTCTCTCTCCCCAGCACGATTTTCTCTCTCCACGTGATTTTCTCTCTCCAAATAACTGATTTCATATTTGGATGGTCCCCCACATATTTGTTTTGACAATTATACCTTTATTTTGCCTTAATTAAATGTTTAATGTAATTTTAACCCCTATTTATTTTAGCCATTGATATAGATAAATGAGGGTTGAGATGAGTCCACATTGTCTCACTATAATATGTGGTCTCATTGGATCATCCCCTATATATATATATATTGTTAGAGATTTTTCTAACCGCAAGTCTACGGTGTCAAGTTTTAATATAGAGTAGTAAGGTTGTCGAATCCACATGGAATAATTATCGAATTATTGCTAAGATTATAATATAGTAGTCTAACTTTATTTAGAAATTCAATAATTGATGGAGTTGATTATACTAAAAATACTAAAAATAAATTAAGACTATGAAAATATCAATGATTTTATCCAAATGATTAAATGAATTCTAGAGGTATGATGAATCTAGTTATCCCTTATGTTGTCAATATGGTTTATCAATCAACAATTATCAATTTATAAGTCAAGATTTCTACAATAATCATTCCCTTTCTCAAGTGCCAATGATTATAGATTCAATTGGGAAATCAATATCTCTATAAAAATCACCAATCAAAATCTCAATAAAAGCTATGAATCTTGATAAATGACTTCAAAGGATTCACAAATCTCTCAATTCTATGAAATCCTAGGTTATGCTATTCCAAGGTCATGTATTCAATTACCTATCTCAAGTGTCAAATCAAATACACCAAACAATCTAAATTATTGATCAAGTAATTTAGAAGCAATAGATCTAAATAGCACAAATAAATTGATAGATCTAGATTGACAAACCACAATCTCAAAACATAAGTTCAAACATAGATTACATCAATCCTCTAGAATTATAGTGTTTAGCTCATAATTAAAGAAAATGAATCCATGAAAATACAACAATACATCTTACAAGATATGAAGAAAGCAACAAAATAAGAACAAGAGTTGATGGATCTTCTCTATTTCTAGATGATAGAAGCCTCCAATCTTCTTCTCCAAATTCTTCTCAAAATGCTCAAATTCTTCTTCCTTGTCTTGTAGCTGTTTTTATTGCCTTCCTAAGGGTTCCAAGATGCCCTCATTTCAAGCCCCAAGGATGGTATTTATAGTACACAAAAGTCCAAGAAGGAGTAGGTGAACATAGTTTTTTCGCCCAGGCTGCTGGCTAGCAGCATGGGCATCTGCGGCGCCAAAGCAATCTCGTCCCGGTTTATCGCTCGGGCCTGGGCGCCTCGCGGATGGCTCGCCAACTCGCAAGGCAAAGTTCTGGCGCCATCATTTCTTCCGCTCAATTGCCGCTCGGCGCTGCAGCGTTGGCGTTGGGTAGCTGCGGCGCCCACCAGTATCAACAACATCTTTCGCCGGGCGCTGCAGTTGGGGCGTTGCAGCGCCCACATGCCGCTTCCGACTCTCATTCCTGTTACGGCGCGCTGGGCTCAGGAGCCAGCATTGCAGCCGCCCGCCCATCCTTGGCCGAAGTGCGATTTTTTCCTTCTTTCTACGCGATTTCTTCTTTCTTCAAGCCGTTTTTCACCGTTTTCTTCATTTCTCGGCTACCAAATCTGTATTGACTCTACATCGACTCTAATTGAAATAAATAGGACTCTAACGACTCTAAAAACACCCAAAATAAAACCAAATTCTACTCTAAAATATCAAATAAGTTGGTAAAATACCAACTTAACAAATACCCCCAAAATTAAACTATTGTTTGTCCTCAAACAATTATAACTCCAAAATGAAAGACAAACAAAACAACAACACAAGCAACTACAAAACTCCATAAACCAATAAAATTTGTCTAAAAACTCATTTCACTATCAATCAAGCATGCATTTTATCATTGTGATCAAAAGTGTTGAATATTCATGAAAATTCCGTTTACATTATTCAAATTGATTTACGCAATCAAATGTTATCAAGATGATCCACCGCTAAGTATCAAAATATAATGACTACCGGATTCCATAGGCTTGTTATTCCCACTAATCTCCACTAATGTAGGCTAATATAACACATGGATCAATAGGACTTCTAAAGCTTGTAATGTGGCTTAGGGTCGGGTATCAAAATTTAGGATTAAGTGGCTCAACTCACCCAAACACACAATTACCTCTTCAAATCACCAATTGCTGAACAAAATGGCTACTTTCACTCTTTGTTGAATTTTCAATTATTCTCCCTTTACGAGCCTCCATTTTCAATAATTTATTTTTTTGAAACCCCAAACTTAATCTTTTGCATATTTTAACAAATGGGGTTTCATATTTTCTTGTTTCTCGGCAATTTCATGCGAGTGAACATCTACCTTACTTATCACATCCTCCTCAACCTTCAATCATTTTGTGTGTATGAGTGATGGGTAATTAGGATTTTCACATGTAAGCTCAAGGTAAAAACATTGGTTGCCAAAGAACAGGTTTAATAGGCTCAAAAGGGGACACTAGTGAAATTATATCGTACAAAGGTAGTCATTTTGGCTCTAGCTTTTATTCAAAGATGGCCTAAATCATTTCCTTATGTTATTTCACCTAGGATTTCGCCTCAATTAGTGACCAAACAAGTTCTAGAATCCGGTGGGATCATACAAGCAACACTCGACTTCATTAATCATTTTCAAATAATTTTGAGAATTATGCATGAATATGAAATCAATGAAGCAAAATATAGATCACTACTTAAAAGCATGCTTTCGTGATGATTCAACTCGTGATCAACAAATCTACTTAGTCATGTAGTTCTATAGTTCAACAAACTACCCGACTCGACTCAACTCGATTTTTTTTTAATACGACTCAAAAGACACAAATACAGATTACACCCCCCCCAAACTTAAATTGAACATTGTCCTCAATGGAGAGTGGGAAAACTTTCCGAGAAAGCGGAGCGCTAGGACTCCTCATCGAGTCGTGTGGTGAAAAATAAGCAATAGGACCGGTGGTGGTGGTATTGGAAAGCTCGAACTGTGGGTGTGTCGGCTATATATCCGGGCCAATACTCGGTTGTGCTCATTCTCATATTCTTCTCGTGCCACTCTGTGACGTTGCTCAGCTACAAAAGCCCTTCTCAATTCTCGTACTCCGCGAACTAGTGCGTCTGAAGGGTTGTTATCATGATGTGAGCGTCTAGAGAGCGTCTTGCCGCTGAACCGGATGGAGTGTCTATATTCGTGGTTGGGCATGAGTGTCATGCTCAATATTTGGTAGGGCAAATTCGGGATCAAGAATATATCCCGCACTTTGGGTTAGGCATACCGCCCGCCCACTCGTCATAAAAGCAATAGTAGCGAATCTATGGGTCCCTTAGGATTTCAATGGCTCGGAGCTATCCCATGTAACACCCTCCTCTTTACATAACCCACAAATTAAACTCGGTAAGATTAGTCCCCCTGTTTTGGGTTGTAGCATTTTGTTATGAAGGGGCGTTGCAATAATTATCGCAGGTCGATTGTATGTCAAGAACTATGGCATATAGAAGATGAGCTCGTTCTTAGTTACATCACTAACATGCTTGGTTGGTATCAAATTGTTGCATATGAAGTGGTACCAAGCTCGCCCATATCGACTAAGACTCGTGTGTGCGGAAAAAAGATAGCACCTCCCACTACTTTTATATGACGTACAACGATTCAGGTCGGCATAATGTATTACAAATCTCCTCCATACTTGGTGGTTGTGAGATAAATTCAACGTACGGTGAGTGATCCACCTCCGGGAGTCCATAATATTCTCTTATCGCTATTGAATGAGTGTATACCTTGTTTACTTCTCGCAAATGCGAAAACCTACGAGTTATAGCCATTTTTGGTCTTTGCATTTGCATAAAACTCTCGACTATATTCGGTGCGAATGGTCTAGGTTGTGCACAAAGTTTTTCCATTGCTTCGATGTATCATTTGTGCAAGTTCACCATCATTTGGCCCCCGGTTGTAACCCTGTTCCGCGGTTATGCTCTTTGTGCTTAATTTCTCATAAAAGAGATTTTGTGCCTCTAAGCTTACGAAACGACTAGTATCATATTCCTCGGAAGTACTCGCCACCTTTTTGCCCTTGCTTGCATTCTTTGTTCTTGGCATTTTAATTGATCTGGAAATCACAAGCAAAATACACATAGAACGCACAATAGGAGTTAGGGGTTAGGAATTTGGCAACAACTCAACAATTATGCATCCTTGTCATCAATTCATGATCAAATAACCTTTAGTACACAATTATGACAAGAATCAAATGCCTAGGTGTAATATTTTTCATTGAGGCATTTTAACAAACACCTTGTAGGCATATATGCAAAGAAGAGATGAACACCAAATTTGAAATTCAATTCATGCCCATTTTTCAACACCAACCAATTCAAGCACAATATAATCATATATCATCACAATTTATCAAGAATTTATCAAGAAATTGAAATTATAATGATATTGAAAATTCCCACATTTTTAACCTAAGCTTGAAAATTTGAAGAAAAGTGGTGCACACAATTGAAGCTCACTTACCCAATTGATGAAGAAGATGAATTTGATGATTGAGTTGCTCAATTGCCCACTTGAATGGTGTATAAGTGAATGCTAGGTGGGATTTTTGTAGAAGAAAGTAAGGTTGGCGTGTGTGTGTGTTTTGTTTGTAAAGAAAAATGAATTTGATTCGACCACTTTAACTCCGACAATCGATCGGGCGCTGGCCTAGGGGGACCGGAGCTGCCGCCCGCACACACCGTCTCACTTTCGCAAGACTATCCTATCTCGGGCGCTACGGCGCCCGCCCGTATTTTCCATTTTTTTTTAATTAAAATTTTCAATTTAATCAAAAATTTAAAATCACACACAAATTAATTTACACAAAAATCACACCAAAATTCAAATAAATACACACCAAACTAAAAGAAAATAAAATCACACAAAAAATTGATCACACGAAATTCACTTGGGTTGCTTCCCAAGAAGCGCTAAATTTATAGTCGTTAGCCGAACTCAACTATTCGGACTCAAGAAATTTCATCACCAAGTGGAAGATTTAAAACCTTCCTTGCTTCGTTCCCAAAATAATGTTTCAATCGTTGTCCGTTTACTTGGAACGAATTCCCATCGTTCCCTCTTAACTCGACGACACCATATGGAAACACACGTTCAACCACAAACGGTCCTGACCATAATGTTCCATTTCGTTTAATTGAAGTAATCGGTTTTCACCGGCCTCTTTCAAGTTAAAATTCAATTTCTTAATTGCCCAATAAGCTCGATGCTCAAGTTCAACGGCAAATGACACGCTTTACCAAACACCAATCGATATGGTGACATACCAATGGGTGTTTTATAAGTAATGCGATAAGCCCACAAAGCATCATCGAGCTTTTGTGCCCAATCCTTTCGATTAAAACTCGCCGTTTTTTCAAGAATTTGTTTCACTTCACGATTGGAAATTTCGGCTTGACCATTAGATTGAAGATGGTAACCAAGCGCAATCTTATGACGCACACCAAATTTAGCAAGAAGGTTGTTAAATAATTTATTACAAAAATGCGTGCACCTTCATCACTTACAATAGCTCGAGGAGTACCGAACCGAGTAAAAATATGCTTGTGCAAGAATTTGAGTACTACCTTAGCATCATTCGTTGGTGTAGCAATCGCCTCAATCCACTTGGAGACATAATCAACCGCAAGCAAAATGTACAAATTTCCATAGGACGCGGGAAATGGTCCCATAAAGTCAATACCCCATACATCAAACAATTCCACCTCCATTATGTTTGTCAAAGGAAGCTCATGACGCCGTGAAATATTACCAACCCTTTGGCATCGATCACAAGTTTTCACAAAGGCATAACAATCCTTGAATAATGTTGGCCAATAAAAACCAGATTGTAGTACCTTTGCGGTTCGGGTTGGCACCGAAATGTCCCCATAAGATGATGAATGACAATGTTGAAGAATTTCTCAAATTTCTTCCTTAGGACACCTGGCGAATGATAGAATCCGCGCATCTCTTGAACAATAACGGATCATCCCACAAATAAGACTTAACATCATGTAGGAATTTTTTCTTTTGGTGTGTAGTCAAGTCCGGTGGCAAAACTCCTCCGCGAGGTAATTCACAAAATCTGCGTGCAAGGTAATGATGTCTCGGCACGCATAATTTGTTCATCAGAAACGATTCTTTTATTGGACTCTCAATCACCTCGTGAGGTTGCTCAAAGGCGGGATAGATGGTCGGCAACCACATTTTCACTTCCTTTTTATCCCTAATCTCAATATCAAATTCTTGCAAGAGCAAAATCCATCGAATTAACCGAGGTTTTGCATCCTTTTGGAGAAAAGATATCGGATTGCCGCATGATCCGTATAAACAATCACCTTTGTACCCACCAAGTAAGCTCGGAATTTATCAAATGCAAAAACTACCGCCAATATCTCTTTTTCGTGGTGGTGTAGTTTTGTTGGGCATTGTCCATGGTCCACGCTTTGCGTAGTAAATAGCTTTAAAAATTCTGTCTCGTCTTTGACCAAGAACGGCACCACTGCATAATCACTTGCATCGCACATGAGCTCAAATGGTTGAGTCCAATCCGACACTATCATAATCGGTGAAATTAGTGCCTTTTTTATCTGTTCAAATGCGCAAACACAACTCATCAAAGCAAAAGATAGCATCTTTTTCAAGGAGATTACAAAGTGGTTTAACAATTTTT